>OZ004704.1:99293461-99649815 GCA_963924515.1 Vespertilio murinus
TCCCTCTCTCTCTCTCTGTAAAAAATCAATAAAATATATTTTTTAAAAAGAAAGTGTGAAATAAGCCTTCCTATTCCAAGCATCAATACCTTATCCCTAAAGTGTTAGGGTTTCACATATTTGGGCTTTAAAAGCTCCACAGCATTTAGGGGCTTCCTGTTTAAAATACAGATACTGTTTAAGTAGGGTTGGCTAAGTTGTCATTCTAGAGCTTGAGGTAAAATGTGATTGCCACCTCCTGTAAGTTTATGGAACACTATATTATAAAGATTCTGAGGCAGTGAGTGGATTTATTCTGAAAGGTAATTGTTATTGGCTAACTTTAGCAACCATATGTTAGCAGGGAAACAGGGATACACCTACCACATATTTACCACTCCTTTTCTGGGAGTTCCAGGCTCAGGGGAAATAGTGAGGGGAGAAAAACTACCAATGTAGGATGTGAGAGGGCCTGGTGGTAAGCATGGGACTGTTTTGTCTAGGGATAGCCCACTTCTTTTAAAAAAATATATTTTATTGATTTTTTTTTTACAGAGAGGAAGAGAGAGGGATAGCGAATTAGAAACATTGATGAGAGAGAATCATCGATCAGCTGCCTCTTGCACACCCCCCACTGGGGATGTGCCCGCAACCAAGGCACATGCCCTTGACTGGAATCGAACCTGGGACCCTTCAGTCCTTAGGCCAATGCTCTAGCCACAGAGCCAAACCGGTTTTGGCAGGATAGCCCACTTCTAGAAGAATTATATCAGGTCCAGTTTGTCTTCAGATGATGAACTGCTCTAGGTAATCAAGATAAAATAGATTTACTAGAGCTATCCCATTTCATAATTTATTAGTCAGTTCTCAAGTATTCAGAACTTAAGAGTCTGAAATAAATTTTGACAGGAGCTTTTACCTAAATATATGACGGTAAGTGTATTTCAAACAAAATTTAATGCTTTCAATTCTTATTAATTTCTACTTTTCTTCTGACAAATATGTGTGGTATATGTTAATAAAAGTGCCAGAAAAAATTGGATCTTAAAAATTACAGCCTCTATGTTAGCACACAATGTACAATCCCCAATGTACTTTGTCAATAAGAAAGTATTTTTATATGTTTTTATTGATTTCTTGGAAAGAGGGGAAATAAGAAAGATACGAATATTCATGAGAGAGAAACATCTATCATCTGATTCCTGCACACCCACTATTGGGATCGAGCCCACAAACCTGGGCATATGCCTTGATGGGGAATCGAACTATGACATCCTAGTTCATAGGTCAATGCTTAATCACTGAGCAACACAGGCTGGGTGGTAAAAAAAATTTTTTTTATAAACTCTGAGTAAAGCTTAATCAGTCCTCAGCTCAAATTTAGAGTTTCTTTCTCTTGTTACTGTGGGAATTATTTTGTAGGTTACTTTTTCTTAAAGGAACTTTTATTGGTGATCATTAATGTCTACTCTTTCTGATCACAAGGTTTTCCAGATTATTAAAGGTGAGCTTTAGAACAAAATATATTTCACTTAAAAATTAAAACAAAATTATAAAGCAAATTGGAAAAAGCATTTGTTATGATATGATAGTAAATGATTAATATTATTAATCTAAAAGCAAAAAAATCCTTTTAGGAATCAGTAATAAATTGAAAATTACTCAGTAGAAAAATAGTCAAAGAATATTCATCAGAAATTTATTTTTAAAAAGCCCCCATAAAAAGGTGTTCTCTATATCCCTGAATAATTACAAAATTCAAATTAAAACAATGAGATATACTTTTATAATAATAACTCTCTGTGTTGTTGAAGATGCTAGGAACTTATGTTCTACTATACATTGTTGATGTTTGTGTAAATTGGTAGAAAAGTTTGGATGAAATTTGTGTGTAATAAATTTAAAAATGCACAGTAGTTTTACTTCTAAAAGTCTGTACTAAAGAAATCATTAATGTTCACAAGGTTATTCAAATATATTGATACTAGAGTCTGGTGCACAGATTGATGCACATTGAAAGGACATTAATTAGAAGGTGGCCACTGGGATGGACTGGCAAGATGGGCCAGACACATCCTGGAGCCAACTTCCCATGGTCCCTCCCAGGCCAGCCGCACATAGGGCAGCACCGGGCTCGAGGGGTGTCTGTCTGTGGAGTGAGTGGGGTCCCTCAGCCTGACCTGTGGGGATTGGGCTAAGACTGACAGTCTGTCATTCCCTGAGGAGTATGCAAGAGGGCACTCTGCAAAGTTGCTGTTGCTCGGCAGCTCCTGTGTTGAGGGTCTGCCCCCTGGTAGTCAGTGTGTGTCATACCTACCAGCTGGTCGACCAATCAGCTGGCCACTTAGCCTTTTTATATACCCGGTTTCCCCCAAAATAAGACAGTGTCTTATATTAATTTTTGCTCCCAACGGTGCGCTAGGTCTTATTTTCAGGGGATGTCTTATTTTTCCATGAAGAAGAATACGGTACACATTTATTGTTAAATGAAAATAAAGGACATTTATTATGTGTATATGGTATGGAAGTACGGTAGTTGTCAACACAAACCAGAAAAACTGTGAATCCTATAGTATCAAGAATTTCTCATTTATTCAATGACAATCATGTCATCATATTCTGGAACATCATCATAGCAATCTAATTCCTGAATTTCCTGGTGGATTTCTTGTGACTCCATTTCTTTCAGAATCAGTGGACCAAATCTCTCATGTTTAGCAATAGCACTGTCTTTAAATGAGTACTTCTTGTCAAGGTAGCCTGCTGGCAGTGCATTTGCAATGCAACTATCAGTGATTTTCTCCCAGGGATTCTTCACCAAGTCACAACTTCTTGCAGTTTAGGTTTCACAAAGTTTCCACGCTGATTTCTCTCCATTCACACAGTAGTGACATCAGGATTCGGTGTAAGTCACTGGTTGCTAGACGCCAGTCGGGGCGGCCCTAGCGACCAGTTTATGGTAAATTAATTTTCATTCTGAGACAGAGCCTGGGGGCCTTATTTTCAGGGGGATGCCTTATATTTCACTGAGAAGGAAACCTGTAAGTAGGTTTTTCGGAGGATGTCTTATTTTTGGGGAAACACAGTACATAGATGTGTTTATCATACCACTAGTTATAATGCACACAAACTGGGAAAAATAAAATGTTCAAAATTGGGTTAAGTCATTCATGCTTTTAAATATGTAGCCCAAAATTAATCTTGTGGAAAACTAAATAATTGGATAAATGACTTTAAAATAGTTAATGATAACCTTCACTACCAACATTTCACTACTACATTTATTAAAATTTTATTTTAGATTTCTAATTTTTTATTCTTCTCTTTAACCTTTTCTTCTCATGCCATCTCTCTCAGCTTACCTTTACCCATTCCTTCTTCATTCATCATCCATTTGTGAGCATCTACTACTTGCTTGGAACTATTACCCAAACTGGGAATACAATGATGAATAGTATGAACGAGATCTGTGCCCTTAAGTGCTGATATTCCATTTAGGGGCTTGGCTGGTAGAGACAGGCAATAAAACAAAATCAAGAGGAATGTATGAAGTGCTAGTAAATGCTATGACCAAATGAAATATGATAAGGTGATGAAGTATAACTTTGGAGTTATAGAACTCTTACAGCCACTATGTAAGTTGGTATTTTCCTCATTTTATATTTGAATAAACCAAAGTGTAGAGAATTTAAGAAGCCAATATTACTTGGGGAAGCAAGGATTAACATTCAGGTCTGTTTGACTTTATAACTCATTGTAGCTCTTAACTACTTTGCTGTACTGTCAGGTCATAAGGCAACATTTATCTTAAATTCTATAAAGTATACCCCGTTTTAATTATCTAAGATCTAGGCCTGCATGCATTCTCCTAACTTCCTCATTCTCTTATGCCTCATCAAAACTTACATGTCCTGAGCTTCATCCTTGCTAGGTGTCTGCTAGTTAACTGAATAAGTTAAGTGCCTACATGGCACAATTTTTTTGTTGTTAAAATTTTTTGGTGACATTGGTTAACAAAATGATGAGATAGGTTTCAGGTATACAATACAATATTTTAGTGGCTTTATATGGTCCTTGGCTCTGCTCATCTGTGTTACTACACAGTTTGGCATTTTAATAATATCCCTTAATGACTTAACCTAAGGAGCGACTTATATATAATGGTTTAGGGGTATGTGTGTGAATGTATGTGAATGTAGGGTGGCAGTAAAGGTACATATGGGGAGAAGCAGGAGAGTGCAGGAAAATAGTTTTACTAAAGGCTCTCTTTCTGTGCTTCTTTAAAAATATAATTTAGATAACCTCCTACTGGTGGTAGCAGTATTAATAATGAGTTACTGAAGAACTACTAAATATAATATATTTGTATATGCCTTAAGAGACATAAAATGTTCAATGATTACCAAAGCTCCATTTCTCTTTGGAGGCACTTACATTTACTATGCTTATTTAAATGGTATTGCATATTCAGTATGGTAAAAATAACTTTTTAAAAATTAATGTAACTGTATACTAAATTGCTTGTTATTTGAAAAATCTTCTGAGACCAAACTGTTTATTCTAAATTTCTCAGATCTTCATGTGGAAAGCCCATTCAATTACTATGTAAGCAAAAGACTTTGCACAGTTATAAATGAATGCCTTCGTTGACTATTTATTCTATAGTTAGAATATTTAGCTGGGTTAACAAAGATGATTTTGATCCTGGCTTGCCCAGGAGAGATTCATAATCTAATGGGGAATTGGATATAAGGAAAAAGAAGATATGTAAAACATGTTCTAAATGTGTTGAGTACCTGGCGAGGTAGTGGGGGATAATGATTCAGGTCACAGACTTTAAAATTTGTCTTGGTGCCTCTCCTGGCTTCTCACATATGAGGTCTTAAACTTTAGGTAAATTACCAGCCTTTCTTTATCTTAGTTTCTCTTCTGTAATTTGGGGATTATAAATCTAATCTCATAGGGCTACAGTGAAGATAGAACTGTGTGGAATCTTAATAAACTTATTACAATTAATGATCTATGAAAAATGCTCAGTAAATGTTAGCGATTAATAGGGAGTGTATACAAAAATATAATAGTAGCATAAAAATAAGGTTAAGGGGTGGTCCAGGAGCACTTCACAGAAATGATGAATTTTGAAAAAAAGAATTTTATTTGTCAGAATGAAAGGAGGTAAGAAGGTAGGCTAGGCAGAGAGACAGACATGCAAAGATATTAGAATGCACATGGCACATAGAGAGGGTAATTCAAGTATTTCAGTATGGCTAAACATTTGTACTTATTCTATAAGGAGTTGAAATAAATTGTTGAGCTGGCTGCCGAAACCGGTTTGGCTCAGTGGTAGAGCGTCGGTCTGCAGACTGAAAGGTCCCAGGTTGGATTCCGGTCAAGGGCACGTACTTTGGTTATGGGCACATCCCCTGTGGAGGGTGTGCAGGAGGCAGCTGGTCGATGTTTCTCATCGACGTTTCTAGCTCTCTATCTCTCTCCCTTCCTCTCTGTAAAATATCAATAAAATATATTTTTTTAAAAAAAGAAATAAATAAATTGTTGAGATGGCTAAAGATGATATGCATATGAATCTGACCAGATAAATAGGTTTTTAAGTCATTCGCTCATTCATTCAGTGTTTTTTGAGGGTTCACTAACATCCCATGTATGGTTTTTGATGGTGAACAAAGCAGGCATGGTCTGTGATCCTATGAATGGAGTTCATAATCTTGGGATAAAGATAAGTAAGTAAATAAATTAATAAATGCCAATACTAAAAGTGCTATGAAGGAAAGTAAAAGAGTAAAAGAATATGTGGTTGTTTAGGAAGACTTCTCTGAGGGGGCATCATTTAATCTGAGCTCTTAAGGATAACTGGGGAGTGGGGTGGGGTGGGAAATAGGGACAGAGTAGTATTCCAGGAAAAGAAAGCCACGTCTGTGAAGGCGCCAAAGAAGAAGCTTGGAGTGTTCTAGGGACGGAAGGAAGCCAGCACAGATAGCAAATAGTAGCGGAGCTACAGAGTGGAAAGAGGAAATTAGAGAGGGTGTTTCCAGTCATTCAGAAGTCTAAGGACCAGAGTAAAGAGTTTAATTTTATTTGATGTGCGATCAGAATCTGCAGAAGGATTTGAAGCAAGGTAATAAATTATTTCATTTAGGTATTACACATTTATCTCTCTGCCCTGATGAGAATGGATAAGTAAAGGACACATGTAAAAGTGGGGGAAATTGTAAGATGTCTATTGAATTAATCCAGGTTAGAGATAGTGGTGGCCATGGAGAGAAGTGATGAAAACTGAGATACACTTGGAGATAAAACTGATGGGGCTTGATGAATCTGATGTGAGAAGTGAAGAAAAGAGGAAAATTAAGTTTGACTCCCTCAGATTTATAGCTTGAGGAACTAGTTGAAGGAAGAGTGGTGCTATCCTCTGACATTAGGGAAGTGTGAAACCCCGGAAGGAGACTGGTTTTAACAGTAGGAGAAGGATAAATTAGGAGTTTCATTCTAGATGTAAGTTTAAGAAGGGTTGCCAAATTTAGCACATAAAAAACAGGATGCCCAATTAAATCCAAAACTAATATATTTAATAAAGGAATTTGGCAATGTAGCAGGATAGAAAATTAACACTCAGAAATCAATGGTGTTTTTACACATAATGAATTCTCAGAAAGAGAAAATAAACAAACAATCCTATTTACCATAGCAACAAAAACAATTAACACACCTAGGTATAAACTTAACCAAGGAGGTAAAAAAATTATACTCAGAAAACTACTGGATGCTAAAAAAAAAAAAAGGTAGAGGAAGATATAAACAAGTGGAAGCGTATATCGTGTTCATGAGTTGGAAGAATTAACATAATTAAAATGTCTTTACTACCCAAAGCAATCATCGATTCAATGCTACCCCTATTTAAATTACCAAAGGCATATCTCACAGATTTAGAACAAACTACAAAAATTTATAGGGAACCAAAACAGGCCACAAATAGCCACAGCACAGATTGAATTGAAAAACGCAGATGTTTCTCTGAAGTTCTGTTGAAAGGAAGAAAAGCAGGAAGTTGAAGGTAAGTATTAGCATAGGTAGTTATGTTTACTAAATGGTTATCACTCAAGGAACTACAATTATTTTGCAAGTGACATTTTTCTTTACCTCCATTTGTTTTTTGTTGAAGTAGATTTATAAAACTCTCCAAGTTTCTTAAGCATTTATAGCATTAATATGTGTGACAATTAATTTTAAAGGAATCCCACAAGGGAGAAAGATAACAGTAATCTTCAGTTTACAAAGAGAGAAAATGATTTCAAGGAATACTCCTGAGATCATAATGCAAACTACTGCTTACTCATAATTAAACAAACTTCCTTCAAATTCAATGAAAAGAGCATATTTCATAAGACTTCATAAGTGTGTATTATAGTTGCATGGCATTTTGAGCCAATTCTGCCATAGGAGTTCAGTCTATAGCTAGTTAGGCCTATCCCAGTTAAAACTGAAAACAGGAAGATTTATTTTGTGAGTTTTGTTTCCTAATACAGCAGGAGTCAGCACACTATGATCTGCAGCCTGTTTTGAGAAATAAATAAAAATGAAGAATATATTATGGCATGTGGGGATTATATGGAATTCAAATTCCAGTGTCCATACATAAAGTTTTACTGGAATACAGCTCTACTCACTTGTCTCCATGTCCCTGGCTGACTTTACACTACAATAGCAGAACTGAATAGTGTGATGGAGATGGCATGATTTGGAAAGCCTAAAATATTTATGATTTGTTCCTTCACTGAAAATATTGGCTGTCACTTCAAGTATTGCTCCTGCCTGGTCCAGTTTCCATCCCCATCTCTCCATCATTCTTAGGGGTATTTGTCTTTTTATAAGAAACTCTTAAACACTAAAAAGCCTACATTCAAATGAGTGAATGTACAATGTTGCAATTTCAGATTCAGGTCAGGATCCCTGAATACGTTTTGACTAAAAGGTCAGCTTGGCATTTTGGAACCTCCCTTCATCCCCCATTCCCCATGCAGTCAATTCCGTCAGCTACAGACATGATTCTAATTTGGACCATTTACTAGTTTCTTGACCTGCTATTATTGTCTTTGTGACATACCAGGCCCTTCAGATCCTAAAGTTAAAAACTTTTCCAAAACAATGTTCACAGGCAAAATGATTTGAGCAAGGGGGCAGGACAATGAGGTCTCAATCTGTATTTTAAGCATCAATTCTGAGAGCCCAAGTCCGTTGGTTCTGAGTTCGGCTGGCCTAGAGAAGCTTGGCTTGGCCGCCTTCATCATCATAATTTTAAATTGTATTAAAATGTTTACTTTGCTAAAACCAGATTTCCTTTGGGCCATGAGCTCTTGGCACACTGCTAATTTGTGTTCAGTTTAGCTTTGTCAGTACTTTGGAGGGTGGATCTTGCTCAGTGGAGTGCAGTGCATCTCCTAAACATTTTGAAGCCTCATTATTTCCCGTATCAGCCTTTCTCCCACTGGGAGTCAGGCAGGCAGCATCCCTGGAGGGGGTTCCAGAGCTGCCTTCATTGTTTCTGTGTCCACAGTGCTTTCTGTCCTCTGGCTTGGTCTCTTTATCCAGACAGGACCACAGGGCTCTAGAGCTGCAACAAGGGCAAGCATGGCAAGGAGTTACATATTTTTTCTTTCTACTGGAGACGTTTAGAGATAAGCTGTCATGAAGCCAGGCTCTGTTTTATCTTCTTCTTCCACATATATAAAAGTCACGCTCTCCTCCACACACCTATAGATACTGTATATAACCTGGCTTCCTGAGGGCAAAAGGGGAACCTGTTCTTGTTCGGCTTTCCTGTCAGCAGTATTTCAAAATGATACATTCCTCTGGGGCTTCACTTCCATCCTCCTGAGGTCCCTGCTTGCCTCTGTACGCAGATCAGAGACGAGAAATGGGTTGAATGCTAGCTGAGCACGTGAGCTTTGCCCACCATTTTGCAGACTGAACACAACTCTGCTTAACCCTGAGGAGTGGTTAGGCTGTTTTTTAAAAAAAGACACTATTGGCTATGCCTTGATCTGGGTTCCTTTGCAATAGCCAGTAAGGGAGAAAACAAGGTTCTCTCGAACAACACCTCCATTCCATTGACTGCTTGCCTACTTAATGTTTGTGGAAGCAAAGCATGGGTTTCCATTTTCCCTTTTAATTATCCATACTGGTGCCCTGCCAATGCTGCCTAAGATATACACCCGGCAGGGAGACGTTTGTTTCATTTGAGAGAAAGAGGAGTAGACGTGAGAAAAAGTTTAAGTTCCAGAGAAGCAGAATTCTTGTTGACCTCTTTTTATTAGGAAAGTCTGTGAGACTTGAATTACCTTTATCATGCTAATTAGCAAAGTGACAATTTCTTATTTTCACAAGTCCTATAAATCTGCACAATTTTTGAGAAATTCAAATGTCTTTAATGCTTGTTTACTCATTCTCATGACTTCTCTGTTTATTTTATCATTTCTTCATAAACTATTACTAAATTTAAGTTTATAATACTTGTGAGGGCTCTTAACAATATATGTTATTTTCTATTTCATAATACAATATTCAGATAGGATCATTTCTGACGTTTCAGTAATGCAGTCAATTTTTAGCTCTGGGACCCAAATTTAAAATACATGAGAAGTAGCATTCATAGTCTCATTTGCCCTTGTTTTCCTTATGAAAAAATAAGGGTAGGGAAGCAAGGCAAATGATAATAGCAGAGAAGCTTAAAATAAGTAAAAAGGGTCGTAACCCTTACTGGCCTTTGGCAGTCCAAATTTAACACATAATTATAAAGGGAGCCATTATCATCCATGTTTACATTGAGCTTCAGGACTCTTTTATCTCTGAACTATTTTCTTCTAACTCAACTCCACTCAGCATATACCCACACGCTTCACCGAAGCTGGGGTTCTGTTCCTCTGTCTGCTACCCTCTTCTATTTAAAGGTGACACTTCACCTGATTCAGACAGGAATTAGAATAGGGTGTGCTGGCATGGCAGTGTAACCACTTTGCTCTTGAGATTTGGGACTTGACCTTTCAGCTTCTGAATTCATTCCACTATTCTTACCCTCCTGACTACTAGGCCCTGGCTGGCCTATGTAGACACTGTTATCAGACAGTCATTGCTGGCGAGTGATTATTATCTCCAATACTAAAAGCATAATATGCTAATTAGACTGGATGTCCTTCTTGGACTAACTTCCTAACGAAGCCGGGGCTGCAAGGAAAGCCTGGGTCTCAGGTGCCTGAGGGAAGCCCAGGTCCCGGGTGCCAGAGGGAAGCTGCAGCCAGGGGAAGGAAGGCCTACTCTTGCATGAATTTCATGCATCAGGCCTCTAGTTTTCAATGAAGTCTCATATGCTTAGGTTGGGTGGTTGTCACTTAATCCCATTAAGCAGTCAACTTCAGAATCCCCTGTGCAGCCTTTTAAAGTTTGAATGAACAGACCCCCTTCTCAGATTTTGTGAATAAGTTTCCTGGAATAGAGTCTCCATGCATGTATAACTATGAAAATTGTCATAGGTGTTTCTAATATGGTTCTAAATAGGTTCCCGGCTGGGAACCATTGACTAATAACCTTAAAAATGATCCTTTATGGCTGGAGGTAAAATCTAAAAACAATTTTTCTTATCTGGGGAAGCAGGAATGACACTTTTCTTTACTAATCCTGTGCTTTTCACTATCACATAGATACTGAACCTGCTGGAAATCACAGTTAATCTTTTTAGCTTTCCTCGGTCTCAGAGAAATAAAACCATGGGCTGGTGTGTTCCTTGAGGGCAGGGAGTTTTGGGGACAGTGGAGCGCAATGGAGAGAGAAGGGGCTGTTTGAACTGTGCAGGATTCACTTAACAAAATTAAATTCCTGAACTGTTCACCTCACACTGTGAAACAGCTCAAGGGAAAATGTACTTTAAAATGCCTGTGAATCGTAGAGAGGGCACAAATGTGCACACTGAGTCTAAAAAAAATCACATATGGAGGAAGCCCTCCTAATGTGATGAGTCTCCTCTGGGCGTCAGCAGCTCGAAGTGACTGACAGGGACGATCAGAGCTGCACACACAGAAAGGAGATTGTGGGTTTGGTTTTTTGTTTTTTTGACACAAATAAGACAACAGAGAAATGCTTGCCTGAAAGTAAATGAGCAGTTAGGCACAACAACAAATGAACCAACAATGCAGAAGGCGAACACTGGTGGCTCACTAGTGAGATAAATATAGGAAATGAGCTGAGAGACATGACTCCATGAGGCAGATGTAGCAAAAACAGACCGCAGATGAGAAACGCAGATAAATACTAGAGGCAGCTGGAGTTCAATTGAACCCTAGACCCTTTCTCTCCTGTTTTCTCTGCACTCTGGACCCATAGTCCCAACTGCCTTATTGATGTTTCTGTTTGTGTCTCAACACACATCAGCAAACATAATACCAACTTCCTCTCCACATCTAATCCTCATTCATGCTTTCTTGTGACAGGAAATGCCACCACCATCTATCCCAGAGAGAGCCAGCTCCACAGCATCCACTTTGACGCCTCTCTTTCCAGTCTCTCCATAGCCGGTCCATCACACATTCCTATCAAGTTTGCAGATGGATTCACTTCTCTCCATCTCTACTGCCACCACCCTGGTCCAAGATACCAGGATCTCTTCCCTGGATTTTTATGGTATCCTCCTGCATCCGAATTCCCCTTCAATATCTTCTCTAACCCACAGGCTGAGCATTGTTCTAAAGTTAGTTTCATCATTTTAAAACCTACACCTTTACTCAAAAACTCTGCAATATCTTGTCACTGCTTTAGGGTAGAGATCAAAATCTTGAACCACACTTATAAGCCGCAGCATAATTGGCATTGTGTCTCTTTACAACTTCTCCACGGACTTCTCTCCCCTCTCTTTTGGCACGTCAGTAGTATCAGTCTGTCACTTGATAAGACATGCCCCCCCCCGGGGGGGGGGGCTTAATACCTGTGATTCCTCTATTTGAAAAATTATCCTTTTCCTTTCTTCATCACTACCCACCTACTCACCATTTTTTTTCTCCTTCTCATCTTTCAGATTTTAACTCATCCATCACTCTCCCAAGCTCTCACTCCTGACTGAATTTCTTTTCTTTGTCCTATTATGGTTCTGAGAAATTTTCCTATAGAACAGGTTTCCTTACCCTTTGCATGATTGACATTCTGAACTAGATAATTCTTTGTTATGGGGGAGCTATCCTATGCATTGTAAATAACACCCCTAAACTTTACCACTAGATGCAAGTCATAATAATTTAAAATATGCCCAGACATTGTCAAGTCTCCGTGGGGAGGGGGAGGGGAGGGAAAGTTAATCCCATTGATCATCACAACCTTAAAGCAACTACTTCTCCCTCAGCCTGTGGTATGTCTTTCCTAAAAGAACTGAACACTCGGTCTTTCTACCACGATGCCCTTTTTCATCCACTGTTGTGTTTCAGGTGTAAAGAGGAGAGAGTGCACGGGGAGTGGGGCTTTTGTCTGTTGGTCTCTCTGGACTGAAGAGAAGGAGGGTGCAAGTCCAAGGCTGCTATGGTTCTCAAAATGGTTCATTACCCGGAGCTCTCTGTCTGGGTCAGCCAAGAACCATTTCTCAAGAAGGAAATGGAGGGAAGGCTTCCTAAGGGAAGACTTCCCGTCCCAAAGGAAGTGAACCGCAAGAAGAACGATGAGACAGAGGCTGCCTCCCTGACTCCACTTGGCAGCAATGAGCTCCACCCCCCAAGCATCAGTTACCTCCACTCTTTTTAATCGGAACACCTCCATTTGTATTATGATGGTGAATGGGTATTGATGAGGTTATGGTAGCATATATGGGATTTTTTTCTTTGTAAATCATCAAGTAGAAGAAGAAACTATGGGACTCTGAGCCTTGATTTAGAGAATTTACAGTGGACAAATAAGGTGTCATCAAACCAGTTTTTAATCTTTCTGACGTAAGTGAAAACGCTCAGAATTTCACACTGTGAATCCACGTTTACAACCCTTACCGGTGGGCCTTCAGGCCTGGTTCGCTATGATGACATCTTCCACAACTCAAACTCCCAATGCTCTCACACAACCAGTCCACTCACACAGCTCCCGACTGCTTCTTGCAGAGGCTGAGAGTCCTCCCCACCCCCACCCCCCGCTTTTTTTTTCTCCATTTAGATGTAACAAGCCTAGTAGTTTATGTTTATGAATTGTCTGTGTATCTCATTGTATTGTCATTTTATCCATGTGCTCTTTTGATGTATAGAAGTAGCTTGAAACTCATTGTTTCCTTGTGGTAAGCAACCGAGATGCTGCCACGGGACCTGAGACACTGATGAATGGTGCTATTTTGGACTTTCAACATGCTCCTTGGCCAGGTAGCTCAGATGGAGTTATTTTTTATTTCCATGTTCTAAGAAGGTGTTGGTACTCTGTTTCCCTGAATGTTGTTTTCTAGACTGGATTGACTTGTTTTCCTTGTGTCTTCAGTGTGGCTTTCTTCTTCAGCATTGTCAGTTGAGTGAATGCTGCCAGAGAGAGTGTTGAGATCGACCACATCCCACTGGCTGGCACTCATGGACCCGAATTCCCTGCAGCGGGAGCAATCACAAAACTGTAATCTACCCACCAGATCTCTTTCTTTTGGTAGCCTTGCCTGCCTAGCTTAGAGAAAGAAAAGCAATAATTGGACAGACATTTTAGGTGTCTTTCTTGGTTCTTTTTGAAAGAATATTTAAGGGGAAAGGGAAAACTCTTTTTTAATAAATGATTTTCTTAAAAATCCCAAAACAACCTGGCATTTGAGTGGAAAAAAGGAAATTACACCTTCCCCAAATATTAGGTCGGAAAAAGTATCTTTGCAAAATGTAGCCAAGTCTGGTCCTAAAAAGAGGGTCAGAACTAGAGACAGATTTGATTAACAATGGGGTGGTAATGAAGCTATGGGAATAAAATTGGTGTCCCAGAGAAAGAGTCTGAAGAAGAAAGGCAGACTATTGTATATCATCAAGAAAACCCTTGTTCCTTAATCTTTATCCAAAACTCGAATCACTTAAAATGCTTGTATTTTAAGATTCAGGAATAGAAAGTAATCAAATTACCCTCCTGTCCATTTGGACTGCTTTGTTTATACTGCTGATATCAGGGGAACTAGTGTTGAAAAGCCTTGAGATAAGTTTTTCTCTATTTACAGCTCTCTGTGAGCCAGGAAGCCAGAAAATCTTTGTAAGTTTTGCAAGTCTTTGAGAATAGCCTTCACTATATATGCCTTTAGACCACAGGCATATGATGAGAATCTTGCTTTCCAAAAGGAGTGATTGAAAAATTGGAGAGTTGGAATATAGTTAAGACCATTTTTGAACTGATTTAGCATTAATGAATTCATTTTGTTTTAATGTCTATCTGTATTCTTTTGGCAGCACACAGTGTTCAGGGGAAAAAAATGACAGAAGATGTCTATCATTTTTATGTATATTATTTTAGAACTTTTAATATTTTATCTGGCATATGGCCCATTCATGTTAATGGCTGGACATGTGATGAATCTCATTTTAATTACATACGTTAAAAACATTCTGTTTAATTATTCCAAAATTGAGGTGCTCAAATCAAGTTCTACTGTATTTTTTAAAAAAATATATTTGACATATATCATATATTTAAGGTATATAATATTTGATACATTTATGCATTATAATACATAGTGATATATTGCCATTGGAGTGATAATTAGCACATTTATCACATTATATTAAACTAGAGGTCTGGTGTACAAAAATTCGTGCATGGCAGCAGGAGAGAGGGTTGTCCCTCAGCCCGGCCTGCCCCCTCTCACAGTCCAAGAGCCCTCAGGATATATCCTACTGACTGCTTAGGCCCAAGAGGAGTGGGAGGCGACCAGGCCCATCAGGGGAAGGCCCCGCCCCCATCACCCTGCCACTGCTGCCCCCACGGCTGCGTCAGCTGCCTGCCCCCTCCCCACCCCCACCCCCCACCCCCCGCCCTCTCAGACACCACAGCTTCATCTGGAAGGACTTCCAAAAGGACTTTTGGCTGTCTGGTCTTATTAGCATATTATGCTTTTATTATTATAGATATTATTTCTTTTTAGTTATTGGTATAATTAAGATCTAGTCTCTTGACAAGTTTGCTGATTATAATGCAACTTAGAGGCCCAGTACACGAAATTCGTGCATGGAGGGTTCCCTCAACCCAGCCTGCACCCTTTCCAAGCTGGGACCCCTTGGGGGATGTCCGACTGCCTCTCGCAATCCGGGACTGCTGGCTCCTAACAGCTCACCTGCCTGACTGCCTGATCAGCCCTAACTACCTCTGCCTTGCCCCATACCCAAGATCCAGGATTCCCTCCTCCCGTTGGTTGTAGGCACCCAGAACCTGGGCTTCCCTCCCTCTGGCCAACTGTAGGCACCTCAGACTGTGGGGCAGGTGGCTTGTCCCTCTCCCAGGCCATGGGCACAGGTGCAGCCGCTGGTGCTGGGAACCGTGGGCTGTGCAGCTTGTCCCTCTTCTGGTCTATAGGTGCAGCAGCTGGCATCCTGGACCACAGGCCAGTGGATTGTCCCTTTTCTGGGCCACAGGCTGGCTAGTCCCCATTCCTCTCTTACAAGCTCATTTGTGCCTGGCTGGCTCCCATTTCTCTCTCCCTATTGTTGAGTGTCTGAGCCGTTATTGTGTGATGGCATGAGGGAGTGATGACCATTTGTATATTAGCTCTTTATTATATAGGATATTGTTGTCTATATTCTAGTCTATTTTCTTGTTGCATTTAGTTACTCTAAAAAATGTGTCTGTCAGAAAAACAGTTGTAACAACTAGATTCTAATATGAATTGATTTGAATGTTCACCAGGAAATGGATACAATTTCCCCCCCTCTGTTAGCCAAATGTAAGACACATCAGAAACTATTTGTAATTGGAGTGATATTTTAAATTGGTACATAAGATAGGGAAGATAATCCAACAAAATCTCTGTCAGTTTTAATAATGGCAAATGGTGTTTTGGTTGCTTTACTTGTACTTATGTTGCCCTTTTGGAAAAAGACCAGAGAGAAGAGTGACTTACTGACTGAAAGGTCATGAAACATGTTATTTCTAATTTAAACACAATTGAAATATATTAGCAGAAACTTACTCATATCAGAATTGAATTTAAGAACTCCTTAAATGGCAAAGGGTTTATACCTAAGGATAATCCACAACCAACTGAGCTACACAACCAGGGCCTAGAGTTTGAATTTTGAATTCCTATCTCCATCATCTTTGCACCTAAGTAGTAATTGTTTCCCCAAAACCCTTTATAATATTCCTTTGGTTTTTTGCTTGTCAAATATTATACTGCTTGCTGTTCTTGCAAATAGGGGGCATCTCATACACCTCATTAAATCACTAGTTATGGAAATGCTCATCATATTTTAGAGTTGAAACTTTTCTTTTGTTAAAATGTGGAATATAAAATAAGACATATAGACAAGTCCTAGGATGTTTAAACTACCAAAATAGTAATGTCTCTTTGTTTTACACATGGCCTGGTCATTCCATACACCTCCAAGCATGCTAGAGAAGACAATGTGTTAAAGACACGCTTAACAGTCCTGAGCAAATATGTTCCTGCTCTCACTTTTGTTCTTCCTGTTTAAGAAGACAAAGGTAATACTGATGTTGTTTAGCTAATATTTGATGGGATTCTGGTGCCTATGAGTGAGCAGTGGTATTTTATAGCAGTTACTTTGCAGATCGAAGTTTTCAATATACCAAATTTAAAAAGAGAAAACCAATTATGAGATTAGACAATGTTCAAACTACAAAGAAAGTTTGCTTAGATATGCTTCTACTTAGTAATCAAATAAACCAAACAATGATTTTTTTTAAAATATATATTTTATTGATTTTTTACAGAGAGGAAGGGAGAGAGATAGAGAGCCAGAAACGTCGATGAGAAAGAAACATCGACCAGCTGCCTCCTGCACACCCCCCACCGGGGATGTGCGCATAACCAATGTACATGCCCTTGACCGGAATCGAACCCGGGACCCTTCAGTCCGCACACTGATGCTCTACCACTGAGCCAAACCGGTTTTGGCCAAACAATGATTTTTGAAGCCTCTTGAATGTCTCCAACTATGGAGTACATTTATGTTAAAAAATGATTAATGTGAGTAAATGATATTCATGTTTATATTGAGTGTAACAAAGAGTGATATTTTAAAAAGTATGCAAAGTGTTTTACCTCCGTAATGTTAAATTTTAAAATACTTGATATTTTATATTTTTATAATTATAATTCCATAGAATTTCTTCATGAGGAGGAACTTATTATTTCAGTGATCTTTTTATTTGAAAACAAATCAACTAAGTCAATAACTTTTTTATCAATAATAGATATCTAAGCAAATGATAGATTTTTTCCAGGAATTTCATGCCACTTAGTTTAAAGATATACAGTAATTCTTCCTAATGAAAGATCCTTTTTGTAATATCTCAGTATGTACCATTCACTTCTATATGGTGTTTTGTTGTGGGTTTTTTTTTTGACACTTAGAGAATTTATTTCCATTAAGTGAAATATGAATTGCTCTATTTAGTAATATTGAAAGAAAAAGGAAATTGGAAGTTTCAAATAGATTACAGAGAAGTGACAGCTATTTTTACAAAGAAGCCATGAAGGGAATGACAAATAAGGTCATGAAGATCCACATTTTAGGAATGCATTTTAGTCACATTGTTGCAGAGGAAAGGGGCCAAGATATGAGGAGAAATCTGTTGGAAGTGCTTCGGTATTAAGTTGTTTTGGACATAAGCACAAAGGATGAGTTTGGCTAAGAAAGATTGTCCAGCCTGGCTGGCATGGCTCATTGTTTGAGCATTGACCTATGAACCAGGAGGCCACATTTTGATTCTCAGTCAGGGCATATGCCCAGTATGTACCTCAGTTTTCTGCAACTCTGCCTCTGCAGTGAGAGTCAGCAACACTGAGCCATAAAACCAGGCACTGAACTTGTGAAAGATGAGACACCAGAGGGAACACCTCTTTGTGCTTACATTATCTGAGACAAAGCAAAGAATTGGCTAACATCTCATGTAAATACTACAAAAACAACCATGAAAAGTTTCTGCCAGAAATAAATGGTAAATCGTATTAATAATGAATATTTATTATTTCTAATTTCACATTATACAACATCATTAATTTTTCATCCTGGCTAGTATGACTTAGCATATAGAGCATTGGCCCCCACACCAAAGGGTCATGGGTTCAACTGGTCAAGGGCACATACCTGAATTGCAGGCTTGATTCCCAGTCCCGGTTGCAGATGTATGGGAAAGCAACCGATCAATGTGTCTCTCTAACATAGGTGCTTTTTTCTCTCCTTTGTCTCTCTCCATCTCCTTCCTCTCCACTCTATCTGAAAAGCAATGGAAAAAAATATCCTCAGGTGAGGATTACATGTGTGTGTGTGTGTGTGTGTGTGTGTGTGTGTCCTATATAATAAAAGTCTAATATGCAAATTGTTTGACTGGGAATTCAACTGCTCGCTATGTTATGCACTAACCACCAGGGAGGTGCGTGGAACATGATGGGCATCGGTTACACAGTGGTAGAAGTGGGCAGCAGTGGAGGTGCTTCCAGCCCAGATGGGCCTCAATGAGAGTGAGACCGCAGCAGGATGGAGGAGAAGGTGAGCGGGTGGTGCCAAGCCAAGGCAGGTGCGAGCAGGGGCCTGATCACCCTGTTGATCGCACCACATATGGTATCCAGTGGCGGTGTCAGGGGTTGGGGCTGACACCCAGCTCCCAGGCACTGAGGGAGCTGGGCAGGAGGTCTGGCCCAAACTGATTGCCTTAAAGGTGGTGACCAGCAGCTGGCAATCCCTGATCATCTTATTGAGGCCAGCCCCAGGCTAGAATGAGGAACTAGGGGTGGGTGGCAGCAACCAACCTCCTGTGGGGACTGGGAGGGGGGCTGTAACCTCTCACCAGCTACCTGGGTGTGGGGTGATAGGGACATAGATGTGGTGAGAATGTGTGTTGTTGGCCGAGCTCACTCTCACTCCCCCTGCTACCCTCTCTTGGTTCACCAGGGCTTGCACTCCGGGGGAAGCCCCCACACTCAGGTGCCAGACATCCACGAGGAGCTCACCCCGCACCCGTGTGTCCTCTTAGGGGTGAGCTGGGCCGCAGCTGCCAGGACCACAAGGGCCAGTCGGGCTCCCCTTGGGTTTGAGCAGGAGCTGGTCTGAGAGGCAGGCTGGGAGAGAGCACACTCAGCTTTTATTGTGGCACTGATGGGTGGCCCAGAGGCCCACACTGTGTCCTGCCCCATGGTATCTGGCCACGCTCACCTCATCTCTGTGTGGGAACTTGAGTACTGTGATTCAGGTGGGGATCCTGAGGCCCAGGTGCTTCCCAGAGATAAGCTGGAACCTGCCCTTCCATGCCGGACACTCATGCTTCAATTGACAGCCAGGCCTAGGGACCACATCAGTGTATGAATTTCATGCACTGCGCCTCTAGTAATTTGTGTGTGTGTGTGTGTGTGTGTGTGTGTGTGTGTGTGTGTAATTATATATACACTAGAGGCCTGGTGCATGAAATTCATGCATGGCTAGGTTCCCTAGACCTGGCCAGTGATCAGGGCCAATCTGTGGGGCGATCAGGGGGTTCCCTCTGGTACCCGCCTTGGCTGGCCTAGCACTGCTCACTCACCAGCCCCGCTCCCTGTCACCGGCACTGGACAGGGCTGGAGGAAGCTCCTGTGTTGACTGTCTGCCTGTCGTTGGTCAGTGCATCTCATAGCAACTGGTTGTTCAGCTGGTTATTCCACTGTTCGGTTGATTTGCATATCAGGCTTTTATTATATAAGATACATATATCCTAATATATAAAAACCCAGGGTCCATCATGTCCGAAATGACTGGAGGGATGATTGAACACCAGGCTAGGGAGCTGAGGGAGTGGGAGCTGATCAATCAGAGGTAGCGGTGACTGGTGAGCAGTGACTGGCAAATGGTGACTGGTGAGCAGCTGGAAGGCAGACCTCTTGGTCCCTCCTTTCAGCCCTTAGACTCCAATCTATCTATCGATGGTGGAGGTGGGGCAGAACTGGGGACTGGCTCCCTTAGTAGTTCCGCAGGGTCAATCTCCAGAGGACAGCCAGGCACCAATGGACCAGTGATGCTGACACGATCCCAACAGGCTGCCGGCCTCCTGGAACTCAGCCTTGGGCACTGTGTCCCCTTTCCCTGGCTAGATGCTCCACAAGGAAGAAAGGATACTGCCAGCAGTGCCAAGGGTGACCAGCTCTCCCCATGCTTCTTCCAGGTCACTCTAGCCCGCCCTGCTGCAGATGAAGTGTGATCACTGCACACGAAAGGAATGTAATAAACAATAAAAACCGATGACCAAGCGACCAGAGGGCTGACTGAACACCAGGTGCACTGTATCTACTTACATAGCGCTAGGCACCTGAATGTGAGCAGACAAAAGGAAACAAGACCTTCAAGGCCTGTCCGCGCCCCATGGCGGGTTTGCATTTAAACCAAATGGGGTAATGTTGAAATTACCCAAGTGCACCCCAACCCCCTTCACCTGCCCAGATGCCTAGGGTCCCTTACAGCTGGGCTGAGCTCTGCTCAATACTCCCCTTCCCAAAGTGTGGTGACAACACCCAACTCTGCGCCAGGCCTGAGCAGGACTCGTGGCCAGGTTCTTGCAAACCACCCCCGAAGCCATAGTTCCTACCCCAGAGCCTAGTCCCAGGCTCTGGGCAAATGGACCCACCTCTCAGCTGACCATCCTGGGTTCCAGGAGGTGCAGGCTCTGGGCAGAGACACCCCAATGGCAGCGCCTCACAATGGCGGGGTTCCCCTCTTTGGTCCCTCCTCCAAGTTTGGCTCTTCCTGCAGCCTGCAGCAGGGTTTGGAGTGGCAGCTCCAAGGCAATGGACAGTCCCACAGGGAGGGGTGCTCATGCCGGTAGCTCCCCCACTAGCTCAGTGATGGCAGTATGCCCCCCGTCCTGCACTAGGTGATGGTTTGGTCCAGCACAGGTCCCCCTGGATGGCAGCTTGGACGGTGGTGGGGGCTGTGGCCTGAGCCCTGGGTGGAGGCCAGGGCCGGCAGGTGGAGGATCTGGGTTGGCCCTGCAGCCAAGCTGTTGCAGAGGAGCCCAGTGCCACCCAGTGGCCTGGACACCAAGCCTGACCGCCTCTCTGGTTTGGCCCAAACATCTGAAGTTTGCATTAGTTGCCAACTTAAGAAATTGGAACGTTCACGTAAAATCAGGATTCCCCACTTCTCTTTCTAAGATGGCCGATTGGGCTACCAACCAAGGATGGTTGGTGTCACTTCAACCCTAAGAGGAACCCCCAGCTTGGGGGTGTGGTGCAGAGAAAGCTATCTGTGCAGACAGCTCAGTTGTGTAAATTCCCACTGACAGTGGCACAACCCAACAGTGTGACTGCTCAACTGTGAGGCAGCACAGCCATGCAACAGTGCGGCTGTTAAAGGAGGCCCCTCTCCAGCTTTCAGGGGACTCCACCTGCTCCAACCCAGTGCAGCCCACTCTGCCCTGAGCTGCCCAGTGCACCCCGCTCTATCCCAGTGAACAGCTTCAGTGTTTCAGTTCCAGCAGTCAGAACACATCCCAGTGGAAAGGGAAAGTGTAGCCATGGCTGGTGTTGTTCAGTGGATAGAGCACTTTCAAGAATTTTAAATTGACTGGTATATTTTTTATAACATATGAACCCAACCCCTTACTTGTAGTTGGTTTTTAAAAATATTTTATTGATTTTTTTACAGAGAGGAAGGGAGAGGGACAGAGAGCTAGAAACATCGATGAGAGAGAAACTTTGAGCAGCTGCCTCCTGCACAGTCCCCACCGGGGATATGTCCGCAACCAAGGTACATGCCCATGACTAGAATCGAACCTGGGACCTTTCAGTCCTCAGGCCGACACTCTATCCACTGAGTCAAACCGGTTTCGGCTCCTCTGCTTTTTGGACCTTTTTTTTATTCTTCTGAAAAAAAATGATAGTGGGTTTAACTAACCACATTTTGGGAAATTGTTCCTTGACAATTTTTTTCTAAATTCAATTGGATTGTCTCCATTTCATCACAGATCTTCTTGAGACAAACTAATCAGAAGCAATCTGTCAAACTATAGACGTAGTCTATATTTACCCATCTATTTATATAATTACAAATAAAATCATTGAAAAAATAATAGTCTCCTATTTCTCCATGTTAGGTTCTCTTCAGGACCATCTTTTACATCTTGCTTCCTATTTATTTATGTGTAATTATTTAATCAGGTGTTTTTCAGGTTTTGTTTATAATTTTTCTGTCCATGGATTTCTTTATAGAAACAGGAGGGTTAAAAGAAAAAGCATAGGTCATGAGTCTCTTCTTCCCTAGTGTGGCTAATTCTTTTTGTAAATGATAAAGATTTATAGTCTTGGTTAATCATCCACTCCCTTGCTAGTTTATTCCTTTCAGAGTCTTACTCTGTTCCTTTCTCATATTTTCATCAGACATTCTGAGTTTCAGCTCTGCAAAATATCTTCATACTGTTCCTTTGTAATAGACATTTTAGCTGTTACAAGACTGAAGAAATTGACTATGATTCAAAATAGCTGCACTGTTTTAGCAAGATATATTTCCCCAGTGGTTAAAAATGTTAAAAAATAAATGAAGAAGTTAGTGCATGCAGAATCCAGGAAGTAATAACAAACCATTTTAATTATTTTTTAAAATTCATACTTCAGTATTTTTATCATTTATTACTTCTGGTGTCTTGGCTTCCTCTGAATGCTTAAGTCCCAGGTAGATCTTCTTGTGACAATTGTGTTTCATCTTATGCTTCATTACTTTGCATCTAAAGGTTATAGAATTTAGAAATTGACATAATTTGTTAAAATTGGTGTAATAAGAGTAACCCTTTTTTTTGGCCCACAGGTTTGCTCTCTGACTCTTACAGACCTTCATAAGTCAGTTCTGCAAGTTTAAGGAATGGGGAACATGGAATGGAGGTGTACTTTGTTCATCTCTATTGTAAATTCTGGGATTACCGTATTTTTCGGACCATAAGACACACTTTTTCTTCACCAAATATGCAGTCCCCAGGGACACGGAAGGTCCCGGGGGACCCGCTGCCACTCTGCAACTCAGACCATAAGACTCAGACACTTTTCCTCCCACTATTTGGTGAAGAAAAGGTGCGTCTTATGGTCCGAAAAATACTGTATATTTATTAGGCCTTTTGGGGTCTAAACTAGTGAGTTAGGCTGAAAGAAAACTCTCTCCGCTTTCTATTCATCTCTAAATGCTATAAATATACTGTTTGTTAATTTTATACATGTAGTTGATACTGAGTTCAAACTTATTAAATAGGAATTAGTTAAAAAGGGCTTTACTTAGACTTCTTTGCATGTTATGATACCTAATATAGAATTTTCTAGTTCATTTGACACATTTTAGATAATTTTATTTTATTTATTTAATTACTAAAATGTATATTGCACAGCAATATATGATAACATCTAAAAAGAAATTTAAAAAGGTACACAATATTTCCAAAAGCTATTCACTTCTTTAGAAAAAAGACATGGTTATCAGTTTGATATATATCCTCTGGACTCATATCTGATATATTTATATATATATAGAGAGAAAATTTATGTTCATTTGTGTGTATGTATTTTACATAAGTAGTATAATACTGTACATTGTTGATCATCTTCAAGATAGTTTTGTAAGAGTTTCCCAGTTAGTAACTCTGGTTAAAAAGAGTTATATGCTATCATTTCTATCTCAGACAAAACTATGAAAGAGATGCCTTATTATTTTGTGCATTATCTCTCTCATCCATCTTCGTTTCTCAGCTTTTTGTTGTTGAAAAACTAATTGCTACTACCTCAAATTATTTCCAGTTAAGATATATTTGGCCAGGTGTATACATTTTATGTGACATTTAGTGAAAACTGGGAACTCTCAAATGACCTATCTTTATGTTTGTATTCTTAATCGATATATTTACCTATATTAATATTTAAACTCACTGAAGCAATATTTATTATTAAAAGATAAGATTGATTTTTTAAATTATTTTTTTTATTTCATCCCACAGCTCAAAGCATTTTGCTTTGGGAAAATAATGCTATTTTGAGTTTAATAAAACACTTTATAAACTTTAAATATTCAAAAAATTTATTTGAAAATCAACTTATTCTTTTGAATTTTTAGTTGAGAATAACTTAAGCATTTTACAAGGTGAGATTTCTCTGTTATTTAGTGTGATTTCTGTTATTCACATAGTGGAGCTCTGTAGTGAGTTTGGGGACTATATTTTATCGTGGAGGTGCCAGGAACTTGCGCATATGTTTGTTTGATACACTGAAATCATCATGTAAGTATTTGTGAAGTGGCTTAGGGATAGAATTCAATATGCACTTGTGACTGATGTTTCAGAAATACAGGCAAGACCTAATGTGTCGGTGAATCAGTTAGTTTGAAAGGATTTTCTAGATAGTGTTTCCAGCTGCTTAGACTGCTCAATAATTCAAAATTTAGAGAATAAAATTCCATGAAGGCACTAGAAATATTATTAAGTCTACCACCATCTTTGTAGTCGGTCTTTGCATGTTTCAGTTAAGTTCCCTTATCTGAAATATTAGCCAGTTTTTATTTATTTCCCCTCAAAGAATGCTGTTCTACTGGTTGGTTGAGGCATTGTCACAATAGCATAAATTCTTCCATGCCTAGAAATGTAAGTCTAACAATGACATTTTAATTTTATTTTTTAGAGCATCAGAGCATCGGGCCTTATCCTGTTGGAAACTATCCTTTTTGGGTCATTGCTTCTATACTTTCCAGTAAGTAATATATTTGTATTTTGAAGGTATCCATTTATTTTATTTTACTTATATACCTATGTCAAGCTATATAAAATAGATAGATAAACAAGGGTTTTATATATATTTAAAACCCTGTCTTTTACATATTGGATCACCTTAGATAAGTTACTTAGCATTTCTAAACTTTGGTTTCTTATTATAAAATGGAGCTAATTATACATTTCTTCCCAAGTTTGTGAGGAGAGTTAAATGCTTAAATTAACTACCATATGAAAGTCATGTTTGGTATATATGCTTGATTATATACATATACATATTCATTTCTTTCTCCTTTACTTGAATTAGAACCACGAGACACACCAGCCAGTTCATGCTGGAAAATAACAAATGGTTACACAAAAAATAAACCTAATAACATAAATGTATGTGTGGTGCTTCTGGTATAGGGAATCACCACTGGTTCACTCTATCACACCAGTAACATGTCCATAAGCAGAAGATAAGTATTGATTTAACGAATTTAATTCAACCAGTTTGTAATCAGCAGTTATTGTGTATCAAGTGCTATGCTAATTTCTGGAAATGCAGTGAGAAGATCAACTTGATTTTTCCTCTAAAGAAGCTTAAAATTTACAAGAGGACATGAGTAGTAAGTACAGGTAATTATAATAAAATGTGACAGAAGCTGAGAGTGTAGTAAGGAGAGGATGCTGTGGAGGTGCTTAGGAGAGATTGGTAAAGTATCATTCTTATCCTCCAAGCTTACCCCCTACAGTCTGTCTATTTTCAAGATATCAGCCAGTTTTAACACCAAAGTTAGACCGTGGCACTCCTTTCATCAAAACTTCTAAGGTTCCCCATTTTACCTGCAGTAAAAGCCAAAATCCTTCAGATGACCTCAAAACCAGAGCATGACTTGGATTTGCCCCTTCCACTATCTCATTTTTCAAATTCTCTTCTCTCCCTCAATGTTTTCAAGCACTCTGAATCTATTCAGGTTTTCTACATCATGAATTATATTTTATATTTCTACTTAAAGTAGAAGTTTAAGTATAATCAGTTTTTATTTTTCTATAAAGTCATTCATATTACACGTTTTCTAATTTACTAGCATAGAATTATGCATAGTAATAATAGAAGCAATATAATTATGCAAAGCCTGTTTACCATGCATGATGGGTACTCTTCCTATATAAATGGCTTGTTGTGCCTCATAACATTTAATCTTCCCCATGGAACTACTGGGCAGGCATTTAACCAGTCATAGAGTCAGCTGTATAGAAGAGAAAGTTCTGAAATGACTTCAGTAATTTGAATAATAATTTTTATCATTTGAATATCTGTTGTTGCTGCTACAATCATTCTTTTCCTGAACCTCTGCTATTTTAAAATACATTTCTATCTAATAGCTAGAGGGATATTTTAAAATATCAAGTCTAATCTGTCACCCCTTTGAGGGCTTCTCACTGTTTTTAGAATAAAGATCAAAACTCTCAAAATGGTTTATGATGTAATAAATATTGTGGTCATTGCACACTTCCCAGTCTCATCCAATACCCACTACCATTTTTCTCCTTGTTTTCTGCACTCAGTGCATGACTGACCTTCTTTGAGTTATTAAATGAAACAGGATCTCTCTTATGGTAGCCTCTTTGAAGATGTTCACAGTTCTAATCCACGGAATCTTTAAATATGGCACTTTACACGCTAAAAGGTAGTACGCAGTGGACTACTGAATGAGGTTATACTGGGTAAACTTAGAGCTATACCCTAACCTAGTGGATTTTTCCCTGTGGAAATGGCTTCCAAAGAATCTGCTTGGAGAGCCATGGCAGAGGCTGAGGTGGTAGCTGGGGAGATGAGATTCTCTCTGCCCTGCTCGCCTCCACTCGTCAGATTCAGGTGTGCACCTCTGCCCTAGGACCTGCTGAACCCTGGCACCCAAGAACCCAGGGCCATGGCACTCTGTGGGTGGGAAGGCCCCAAAAAGACATTGCCTGAGAGTACGGATGGGCACCTTGGGCTCAATACCAAAAAAGAAGAACCTACTTCACCCAGTTGGCATGGGATTCCTCTAAGAAGCCTTCCTGATTAACTGAAAGATGAAGCTAAATTCCAGTGAGTTGTCTGCCTCCTAAAGAAGCCTTTGAGCAGGATGGAAGTGGGGAGGCCCCAGCCTCTGGCCTGGGCAGGCCATTGCACTGAGCTACCAGGATAAGACGTGGTTTCACCATCACTCCCTTCCTGTTCCATCCTGGTTTCTCTTGTTCAACTGAGCTGAGATTCCTCTGATATGGAAGTTCTTTCTCCTAAACAGAGACTCATTTTAATTTTTTATAAAATCAATCTGCTTGATTGTGAAAGATTAAGAATGATGGTCCTTATTTATATTACTTATGTAGTGCTTGTAGTTAGGCAATAAAGACACACTGGTGTTATTTTTGGAAAAATATATGTATTTTTTATTTTTAGAAAGAGAAGAAGGGAGAGGGAGAAAGAGAAACATCAATGTTAGAGAAAAATATCGATGTTAGAGCAAACATCCTATACTCCACTACTGGGGATGAAGCCCACAACCCCTGCACGTGCCCTAATTGGTAATGGAATCAGCAATCTTTAGGTGCATGGGATGATGCCCAATCAACTGAACCACACCCACCAAGGCCGTTGTAGTGTTATTTTGAAGTATTAAAGTTCAGTTTATCTTTATTCATGATTTATATTTATTTAAAGCAAGTGGTCATACTGATGAGCATGTGCCTAAAATCTGGGGAAGAATCTTAAAGCCTTCTAAATAGAATAAGTATTCTAGAAAAAAAATGACATTTCAAAAAATGTAAATGTTAGACTCCTAAGTGTTCAAAACAATTATTAGAGACCCATGCATTGACTGGGATCTAGTTTTGAAATACATCTGATATGCCTGCACCTATGATGATATCAGATACAGAGAAAAATGAAAATTTAAAAAGAATATAAAGATAGAACTTATGCTGGATAATTGCAATATGCTTGGGAAGGAAAAACACACACAACAGAAAAGAAGACTTACCAAATAAATGTTGTCCAACAGAAACATTAGGATGCCTCATCATGTTGCCTTTATGCTTCACTAGCTTTGTTTTAGTTTTCACAACATAAATTTTCTCTGCAACTGCTTGAGATATTAATGTGTATCTCTCAAGTTCTCCCTGTGTACCTAGGTTTCAAATAAGTTCATGTGCATGCTTTGAAGACAGAAAGGGTCAAATTATGTAATGACGATTTGAATGTAGCATCATAAGATATAGGGGGGAAAGGAGGTTGAAATAAACTATTCATTGAATCTGGGAAACAAAGTGACTTTATTTTAGAATGGGAGATGAGGTCTCAGAAATTGACAGGAAAGTCTGGCTACATAGTGTGTGCACATGTACATGAGTATACATGCATAAAACATTCTTGACAAGAGGAGAAACTTGGTCATTGGATCAGGGCTCATTGGCTTCTTTGGGTTTTGCAGAAATTAAGTTTATAACTTTTGGCTCGAGGTTTTGCTTCAAGAAATATCTCTTTATTACATGATAAAGGTGACTAAGTAAACCTAATATAGCCAAAAATTCTAATCATTTGATAGTGTAAATGTGACGTGTACATTTCTAATTTGGTAAATATCTTACCTGCTTTCTCTATTCCTGGTGGGGCCTATACCAAAATTGTTCATGAAAGTTTTACTGGGGTTACTGCTTTTGAAAAAAAAAATGTACTTCAATGAAGTTGAATTATTGTTAGGGCCTGATAACTCCTGGAAGGAGACTGTGGGGATAGTCAAGGTTCTGCATTGTTATGCAACCAGCCTTTTCTTCTTTCTAGGCTGCATATTGTTGTTCAGATTTGCAAGAATTAAGTTTATTTTTACCTTTTCTAAGCCATCTTAGATGACAGACTATGTTATAACAATGCTTATATTAGAAAGTCCAAATTTGAGATTGTCATCATTGTACAGATGAGGACAAACCAAAACCTGACTAAATTTAGCATTGTTATAATAGGACAGCACAGAGCTGAAGCATTGAAAACATTTCCTTACAGATTCTCAAGAAATATATTATTTGAAGTCCATATATTTGTAATCAAATGATTAATCTTCATAATCCCTTAAAACTTTTATACATTTTATAAAAGAAAGAAAAAATAACTTTAAAATCAATTAAAGTATATTTTCTTGGTAAATTACATAAAATGACATTTTATGGATTAACAAAACATATTAAGTAATACAGAGTCTAGAATTTTGTTTTTGACTTGACTGAACCAAAGATTTCAGCAAATAATGTATATTTCCCCTCTAACCTTGGTTTTCTATTTGCTTGGCTGATATATCTTTCTGTAAAGGACACCAGTACATTTATAAATAGAGTTAAGTACTTATAGTACTTTTTCCAACTCCCACCTCTCAGTTTCTACAAAGAAAACTTGCAAAATATTAGAGCTGATAGATACATCAGACACAACTTAGTCTTTAGTCAACTCCTATTTTGCAAATAGAAAAAGAGAGGTTGAGAGAAGTTAAAACTCATCCAACTTTTCACTAGGTAATAAGAGCACCAAGAATAAAACCTAGTCTCTTGATTCCTGGTCTAGCACTCTCTTCACTCTATGACAGAACTTCTGATAGATGGTATGGATGTGAAATTCAGATGTCATTATTCAGGGTAGTGAGAGAGGACCATGTTCTATACCTTGGTCAGTCACCCTTCCTCATTAAGTCTCCAAGGAAGTAAAAGACACAGAAGGTAACACAGGAAGCCAATTTAAAATATCTTGAGGTTTGGCTCTAAGACCAAATATAAAATTCCTAAGCTTGGCTGGACCATGTTGTTGAATTTTATGAAATATCTGATATTCAAACATTTTACCTACGAAAATGGCAATTTCTCCCTAGCTTTTTGGCTCCATGTTTAGAGTGTCAGCCTGCAAACCCAAGAGTCACAGATTTATTCCCAGTCAAGGGCACATACTTGGGTTGCAGATTCAATCTCTGGCCCTCTTGGGGGGCGCATGCAGATGGCAACCAATTGATGTGTCTCTCTCACATTGATGTTTCTCTCTCTCTTCCCCACCCCACTTTCCTCCATTCCATTCTCTCTAAGAATCAACAGGGAAAATATCCTCAGGTAAAGATTAAAAAAACAAAAGGCAATTTTATGTTTCAACCAAATAAATAACCCTGTTAAACCATATCAGATTATTTTCAGTGGCACAGGGCCTGCTGGTAAGTCAGTTAAGAGACCACTTTTTTCTAAGATTACCCCAAAGCCTAAAGCTAAAACTCAGATTTTTTTTTAATTCCAGTGTAGCACACATGCATCATTCAGAAGCAGAGCAAAAACGAGAGCATATTGCTCCCATGCATAGACTTTAAAGGTAAAGAAATAAAGGAAAGAATGTTAAAAGTGGGGAGGAAAAGTGAAACCATGAGAAAATAGCTACAACAGTCAAGTTTTTAATCCATTACTACTGTTGTTGATTTTGATGCTCAAGTTAACCCAGTGAGGGTCTTTCAAGCTAGCTCCTGCATTCTTTTGATATGATTTATCCTTTACTTCCCTGCTTCCTAACACAATAGAGTATACTTTCCCCAGTCCAGCCCTGGAATCTGCCTTTTCTCCAAAGGGCCGTGCTTCTTTTTTAGGGTGAATGATACTGATTCAGTTCTGTGACAGATCACATCCATTGTGACCAACATAGGGGAGAAAGGTCCCAAATTTACTATTAGGTCAATGTTTCTCAGACCCGTTATCTAGGAATCTTTGTAAGGAGAATTCTCTTCAGGTCTAAGAGTCCATTCTTAGGCTGATCTACTTGACCTCATTCGATCCATTTGTATTGATATCAGAACAAAAGTGAGAGGAAAAATGGGAGGAGAGTTCAGTAGTCATGTCCATAACAGTACTGTAGAGAAAATAGTAGTTGTTTCATTCCAAGGTAGCTTAGAAAGTGTGGGAGTAGAAGACATTTAGTCTCCAAACTGCTGGAGGATTTCAGGAATTTTGGATAAAATACTGAGGTCAAAAGACATCAGAGAACTAGAAACACTTCTTTATGGGAATTTGAAGAGTGTGAGGACAAGACACCTTGTTTTCTTCTATAGGGTAGGATAGAGTAAGAAAAGAAATTGTAAATATCCTGGGAAGCTGTGCAGTTCCATTTACCCTCCTGTTCCTGTGCTCCTCTGCCCTATCAGCCTACTAGAGAGAAGTCTGATTGTTAGTGAGAGAGGTTTGGTGTGGTAAGGCATTAAGGCTATCAAGTATGTGTATTTAATTAAGTGTCTTGAATCACTGATGTGTCAGGTGTAGGAATTAATAATCTCCATTTAGTTAAAAGAGGAATTTTATATTTTTTAGTGAATTTGTTGGGGTGACATTTATTAATAAAATTATGTAGACTTGAGGTGTTTATTGTATAGTGTGTTCACCACCCCAAGCCAACTTTCCTATCACCATTTGTCCCCACTTTTATCCTCTTCTACCTCCTCTCACCCGCCTCCCTCCTCCTCCCTGTTTCCCTCTGTTAATCACCATACTGATATCTGTGTCTATGAATATGTTTGCTTTTTGTTTAATACCTTCACCTTTTTTCATCCAGCCCCCAACCCCAACACCCTTCCCCCAGACAGCTGTTAGTCTGTTCTCTGTATCTATGTCTTCTTATATTTTTTGTTAGTCTATTTTGTTCATTAGATTCCAAGCATAAGTGGGATCATATGATACTTGTTTTCTCTGACTTGCTTATTTCACTTAGTATAATACATTCCAGGTATCTCCATGCTGTCACAAAAGAGTTAAAATTTGTTCTTACAGCTGAGTAATATTCCATTATGTAAATATATCACAGGTTTTTTTATCCACTCATCTACTGATGGACACTTGGGCTGTTTCCAAATCTTGGCTACTATAAATAGTGCTGCAATGAGTATTGGGGTACATATATTCTTTTGAATTAGTGCTTTAGGTTTCTTTGGATATATTGCCAGAAGTGAAATTTCTGGACCATACGGTAGTGCCTTTTTAAATTTTATGAATAAATGCCATACTGTTTTTCCACAGTGGCTGCACCAACCTGCATTCCTACCAATAATGCCCAAAGATTCTCTTTTCTCCACATCCTCACTAATATTTGTTTGTGATTTATTGATGATAGCCATTCTAATAAGTATGAGGTGATATCTTATTGTAGTTTTAAATTACGTGCCTCTGATGAGCAGTGCTATTGAGTGTCTTTTCATATGTCTATTGGCCATCTATATAACCTTTTGAGAAGTGTCTATGCTGGGTACAATCTCCATAAATCATCAGTAAATTTGATACACCACATAAACAGAATGAAGGATAAAAAACATATGATCATGTCAATAGATGCAGAAAAAGCATTTGATAAAATTCAGCACTCGTTTATGATAAAACCTTATAGAAAAGTGGGAATAGAGGGGATATACCTCAACATAATAAAGTCCATGTATCACAGACCTATAGCCAACACCATACTCAATGGCCAAAAACTAAAAGGGTTACACTTATGATCTGGGAAAAGATAGGGATGTCCACTTTCACCACTCTTATTCAACATAATGCTAGAAGTCCTAGCTACAACAGTCAGACAAGAAGAAGGAATAAAAGCCATTCAAATTGGAAAGGAATAAGTAAACCAGTCATTATTTGCAGTTGACATGATACTGCATATAGAGAAACCTAAAGATTCAACAAAAAAACAACTAGAATTGATAAATGAATTCCGTAAAGTAGTAGGATACCAAATAAATATTCAGAAATCAACTGCATTTTATATGCCAATAATGGACTATCAGAGGGGGAAATTAAGAGAATAATTCCATTTACAATTTCATAAAAACTTAATTACCTAGGAATACATTTTGCTAAGAATGTAAAAGACCTATACTCAGATTGGGGTTTTTTTCTTGAAGAAAAAAAATTCAAGAAGATACAAATAAATGGAAGCATAAATGCATTCATGGATAAAAAGAATTAACATCATTAAAATGTTCATTATTCACAAAGTAATTTGTAGATTCAGTGCAATTCTATTAATACACCAATGACATATTGCACAGAACTAGAACAAATATTCCCAAAATTTATATGGAACCACAAAGACCCTGAATAGCTACAACGATATTAAGAAAGAAGGACAGAGAAACCAAGATGGTGGTATAGGGTAGACACCTGAATGCAACCTACCACAACTATTTTGAATTTAGAGCTGGAAAACAGAGGAAACATCACCTTGAAGTGCCAGACGGCTGCCTGAGAGGAGGCTCTACCATCCAGGAAGGAAAGCGAAGGCACGCTGAACCTTGAGAACTGTAAAGGTGCGGAGATCTGTGCTGAGAAAGGGCAGCCGACTGAGTTCTCTGCTGGCTTACTCGCAGCGTGGAGAGGGCAGGCTGAGTTCGTGGCTAGCTTAATCCAGGCAGCAGAGAGGGCGGACAGCTAATACGCTGCTGGCTTTCTTGTTCGGGAGGAAAACAGAACCACCCTATTGCTCTGATAAACAGCCCCACTCAGGGAGAGGCCAGACTGTTTAGCAGTGGGAAGAGATCTCTCGGAGGTGTGTGAAGCCAGCGGCCATTACTGTGGGACTCAGGAAAGGGCGGATGAGAAATCAAAGCTTATTGTCACCACCTCGAGACTCCACCCCATCCAAGTGGAGCACAGAAACCCTCCCTGAGACTGGCTTCCTTGTTTGCTGCAAATTGGACTCTCCTGAGGAGGGACAAATCCAAAGCTTGGCTGCGCCTATACCAAAGAGGTGCACATGCCTGCAACCAATCTTGTGGGACTCACCAAAGTTTGCCTGTGCCTATACCAAAGAGGTGCAAGCTCCTACGACCAATCTTGAGGGTCTCACCAAAGCTTGTCTGCACCACCCTGAGACTCTGCCCCATCCAAGCGCAATACAGAAGCCATCCTAGCTGAGACACAGCTGATCCTCACAGCCAACTTGCTTGAAGACCAACACTTCCCAGTGATACCAACAACAAGCAAGGCTTAACAACAAGACTGCACACACAGCCCACAAAGGGGTACACCAAGACTGTCCACATCAGGTAACTGGGAAGGCTGTGCTACTGGGCTCTACCAGAACACCTAGCACACAAAACTATTCCATCAAATAAGGGAAGAAGCCAACATGCAGATGAGAGGCAGGACACAAAGGAAGGAGATGGAGGAAAAGAAAAGAATGGACATTGAGTTCAAAATCACGCTTATAAGGTTTTTCAAGAATTTCCTAGGAAAGGCCTATAAAATAAACGAGACCTATGAGGATATGAAAAGGGATCAACTAGAAATAAAAAGGGATCAACTAGAAATAAAAAATATTATACAGAGTCCTAAAAACAGATGGAAGATTGCAAGAATCAAGCCAAAGATTTGGGACATAAAAAGCCAGAGGACACCCCTCCGCAGAAGCAAAAAGACAAGAGAATCCAGAAAGTTGAAGATAATGTAAGAAACCTCTGGGACAACTTCAAGCAAACCAACATCAGAATTTTGGGCGTCCCAGAAGATGACAGAGAGCAAGATACCAAAAGCATATTTGAAGAAATAGTGACCGACAACTTCCCCCACCTGGTGAATGAAATAGACTTACAAGTTTAGGAAGCACACAGAACCCCAAACAAAAGGAATCCAAAGAGGACCACACCAAGACACATCATAATTAAAATGCCAAGAGCAAAAGACAAAGAGACTATTAAAAGCAGCAAGAGAAAAGCAGATAGTTACCTTAAAGGAGCACCCATACGATTGTCAGCTGATTTCTCAACAGAAACCATGCAGGCCAGATGGGAATGGCAAGAAATATTCAAGGTGATGAATAACAAGAACCTACAGCCAAAAATACTCTACACAGCAAAGCTATCACTCAGAATCAAAGGCCAGAAAAAGAGCTTCACAAATAAATTTAAAAAAGCTAAAGGAGTTCATCACCGCCAAAGAAGAATTATATGAATTGCTGAAGGGGCTTCTTTAGGAAGAGGAAGAAGATAAAGATAAAAATTATGAACAACGAATACGTAACTATCAGCAAGTGAAAATAAAAACCAAGGGAATTAAAAAATCTGATGAACAATATTAATTGGTGAATATAATAGAATCAGAGATATGGAAGGGGAATGGACTGATGATTTTCAGGGAAAAGGGGAGAGGGGGTGTGGGAAGAGACTGAATAAAAACTGTGCACCTATGGATGAGGACAATGGGAGGTGGGGAAAGGGCAGAAGGTGGGATGGGAACCTGATAGAGGGGTGCAATTGAGGGGCAGGGGGGGAACATTTGTAATAATCTGAATAATAAAGATTTATTTAAAAAAAGAAAGAACAACAAATTTGGAGGAGTCATGTTACTACCGTGTTTCCCCAAAAATAAAACATCCTCCGAAACTAAGACCTACTTACAGGTTTCCTTCTCAGTGAAATATAAGGCATCCCCTAAAAATAAGGCCCCCAGGCTCTGTCTCAGAATGAAAATTAATTTACCATAAACTGGTCACTACGGCCGCCCCGACTGGCATCTAGCAACCAGTGACTTACTCCGAATCCTGACGTCACTGCTGTGTGAATGAAGAGAAATCAGCATGGAAACTTTGTGAAACCTAAACTGCAAGAAGTTGTGACTTGGGTGAAGAATTCATGGGAGAGAATCACTGACAGTTGCAAATGCACTGCGAGCAGGCTACCTTGACAAGAAGTACTAATTTCAAGACAGTGCTATTGCTAAACATGAGAGATTTGGTCCACTGATTCTGAGAAAAATGGAGTCACAAGAAATTCACCAGGAAATTCAGGAATTGGATTGTTATGATGATGTTCCAGAAGATGATGACATGATTGTCATTGAATAAATGAGTAAATTCTTGATACAATAGGACTCACAGTTTGTCTGGTTTGTGTTGACAACTACCGTACTACCGTACTGTATTCAGGTAATAAATTTCCTTTATTTTCATTTAACAATAAATGTGTGCCATATTCTTCTTCATGGAAAAATAAGACATCCCCTGAAAATAAGACCTAGCACATCTTTGGGAGCAAAAATTAATATAAGACACTGTCTTATTTTCAGGGAAATAGGGTAGATATAAAATTATACTACAAGGTGATAGTAATTAAAAAAAAAGCATGGCACTGACATAAAAGCAGACATATAGATCAATGGAACAGAATAGATAACCCAGAAACAAACCCATAACTTTATGGTCAATTAATATTTGACAAAGGAGGCAAAAATTTACATTGGGTAAAGATAGTCTATTCAATAAATGGTACTGGGAAAAGTGAATAGATTCATACAAAAGAAATGAAACTAGACTACCTTCTTATGCCATACAAAAGGATTAACTCAAAATGGATTAAAGACTTAAATGTAAGACTTGAAACCATAAACATTCTAGAAGAAGACATAGTAAATTCTGGAACATTTCTAGCAATATATTTTTTTCTGACAGTATCTCTTTGGGTAAGAGAAACAAAAGAAAAAAATTAACCTGACTACATCAACTAAAAAGTTTTTACACAACAAAAGAAACCATCAACAAAATGAAAATACAACCCACTGAATGGGATAACATATGATACATCTGATAAATAAATAAGTTATAAAACTCAACACCAAATAAACAAGCAATCCAATTTAAAAATGAGCAAAGGATCTGATCAGACACTTTTCCAAAGAGGATATATAGATGGTTGAGTTTTAATAAACTGAAAGAACTTTGATGACTTGAGAATTGGACTTCTGACTTTAGTTTATCATTGAACAGAAAGAGTGTTTTCATGTTTGCTAAAATAAACACCAATTAGACTATATGCCTCTTAAAATGTACTTTAATATTTTATGAAGCTTAATAATTACATATTTATAAACTAAAACAAAACTGGAAAACACAAAGAGAAAGTTAAAAGATAAAAAATCAGCCAAAGGTAAAACATCATCCAGAAGTAATCATCATATATATTATCCATAAATAATCATCATATATATCTCAATCAAATGTATACAATGATTATTTCTGGATGATGATACATATATGCATCTATATATGCATGTATTGAAATAGAAAATGGATATATGGTTTAAATTGAGGTATAGATAGAATTACTCTATTATATTTTTATTAAATAATATTAATTGTAATCACAAAAAACTGAATTGAAAATAAAGATATTACTTAAGTTTTAGATAAACGAATCTCCACAACAAGCATTATTAGTTCTGAAAGCTCTTTATAAAGTGAATAAAGATTATAAAGTGCTTATAATGTTGGATTCATTTTTTTTCCACTTAACTATATATATCAACTTAAGGCAGTATTACTTGACTTCAGCTATCTATCTATATCTCTATATAAAAGCCTAATATGCAAAGTGACCTCTTGGGAGTTTGACCAACTAGGAGTTCAGTCACTTACTATGACGTGTGTTGACCACCAGGGGATAGTGTGGAATGAAGGAAGGCCCCAGCCAGCATCTGGCAGCTGCTGAAACCCTACCCATGCATGAATTTGTACACTGAGCCTCAATGTCAGATAATAAATCAAAATCAAATATAGTTTCTTTTGTCCCTTTCTCCAACTGTTTTATTTTTGTTATTTATTAATTTTTGAATTGTTAAAGTTTATAATTCATATATAACATGCAATTTCAAAACTATAACTCAGTTGTTCAACCTTAGTTTTATATTTAATATATTTAATGTTTTCCACTAATATCTGTAGCATGCTTTCTTCATTCCTCAGCTCTTATTTTGATTTATACCTTCGTTTTTATTAACAGGTGTTTCATGAAGAAATAATAAGTTCTATTGATCTTGAGTTTTTATATGCTTGAGAATCTCTACCAATTGTCCTAATATATGAAGAATAACTTCTCATAAATATTTCAAGACACACTTTCTATTGCTCTGAACTTTGTATTCATTGTCTGATTTTTCCAGCTCTTGAAACAGCCTAATTTCTTTCTCCTTTGTATGAGTTGATATTTCTGCCAAGAAGCCAATGCCATTCTTTAGTCTAGCAACTAAATAATTAAAATCAGAATTATCTTGGAATTTGTCACTGTATATCATTCTTTTCTTGGATCATGGTGGTGTCTTTTTTGTTTGTTTGATTTTTTTCAATATATAGATGTAATACATCTTTTTATCCCTGGAAAGTTTTTAAATTATATCTTTAATTTTGTGTCTTTTCTTCAGAAACATGAACTATGCATACATTGGATTTTTCTCTTCCCTCTGTACCTCTATTATTCCTAGTTATTTGTGTATCTTTGTCTTTTTGTATTTGTGTGTTTGCTTTAAATATTTCACGTTCTTTATAGTATTCTCAGTTATGTTTATTATGCTTGAATTGATGTTCCTTTAACCTCTCTAATGCCTTTCTTTTCTTTTTTTCATTACTCCCTCTTTCTCCAGCTTTTTTGGGGCAATTTTATCCCTTTCTCTGATTTTCTTATCTCTTCTTTCATTTCACTTCCTTTTCTTTGACCTTTTTTATGAGAAGGAGCATGTTTTTGTTTTGCTTTTAATATATTTCTATTGATTTCAGAGAGGAAGAGAGAGGGAGAGGGAGAGATAGAAACAACAATGATGAGAGAGCATTATTGATTGCATTATTAATATATTTCTATTGATTTCAGAGAGGAAGAGAGAGGGAGAGGGAGAGATAGAAACAACAATGATGAGAGAGCATTATTGATTGGCTGCCTCCTGTACACCCCTCCCCACTGGGAATCCAGCCCACAACCCTGCCCTAACCTGGACTTGAACTGTGACTTCCTGGTTCATTGGTTGATGCTCAACCACTGAGCCATGCCAGCCAGGCAGAATGTTTTCTGTAATTTCTTTGATGCCATGAGTATTGTTTATTTAAACATTTATCAATTTTCTCGGTTAATGTCACTTTTGTTGTTCTTTTGCATCTGCCTTTTCCCTCAAGTATTTAACAAATAACTATGCTGATACTTTTCTGATTTTTATCATGATAATTCTTTTTTATTTTGGTAAAATGTACATAAAAATAAGCTTACCATTTACATAATTATTAAATGTCCAATTTAGTGGCATTAAATACATTCACAATATTGTGGAACCATCACCATTACCCATTTTAAGAGCAATTTTACCATCTCAATTAAAGCTCTGTTTCCATCTATAATAATAAAAGCATAATATGCTAATTAGACCATATGACCTTCCGGGCGACCATGGTATGACACACACTGGCATTAGGCCAGCCAAGGCAGGTGCAATGTGATTGGTCGAGGGCCCAGCCATCACCCCATGATCAACCCACAGAGGGAAGCCCAAGCCACTGGCTGGCAGAGCAGTCAATGCAGGTTTGGGGGGGGGGGGCGCGCTCCATGATCTCCTCAAAGGTGATGGCCAGGCCAACAATCTGGCAGGCTGCAGCAGATGGGTCAGGCCTTCCTCTGTGAGGAAAGCCCAGATCCCTGTGCCTGCTAGCAGCCCCTGGAGGGAAACCTGAGTCCCGGGTGCCAGAGAGAAGCCAGTGATGGCAGCCAGGGGAAGGAAAGCCTACTCTTGCATGAATTCCATGCCTTGGAACTTTAGTTAAATAATAAGTTTCTATTCCTTCTTCACTAACAGTCCTCACTTTCTATTTTCTTTCTTTATGAAATTGCTTATTCCAGGTGCTTCATATGAGTGGAATTATACAATATTTATCTTTTTATGCTTAGTTTATTTCACTTAGCATAGTGTTTTCAGGATTCATCCAGGTTATGACATGTGTCAGAATTTCATTTTTTTATAGCTGAATAATTTTCCAATATATGTATATACAACATTTTGTTCACCATTCATCTGTTGATAGAAATTTGGGTTGTTTTACATTTTAGCTATTGTAAATAATGCTGCTATGAACATAAGTGTACAAGTATTTGTTTGCGTTCCCGTTTTCAGTTTTTAGGCTATATAAGTAGGAGTGAAATTGCTAGATCATATGGTAATGTTGTGTTTAACTTTTGAGGAACTGCCACAGTTTTTTCCACAGTGTCTTCAGCAATTTGCATTCTCACCAGCAAGATATAATGGTTCTGGTTTCTTTACATCTTTTCCCACACTTTTTATTTTATGTTATTTTACTTTATAGCCATCCTAATGGGTCTGAAGTTGTGATTATGATTTGCTAGTTTTATTTAAAAAAGTATTTTTATTGATTTCAGAGAGGAAGGGAGAGAGGGAGAGATAGAAATATCAATGATGACAGAGAGTCATTTATTGGCTGTCTCCTGCACACTCCCCACTGAGGATTGAGCCCACAACCTAGGTATATGCCTTGACCAGAAATCAAGCCATGACCTCCTGGTTCATAGGTTGATGTTCGATCACTGAGCTACTTTGGTCAGGCTAGTTTTCATTTTTTAAATTAAATTTATTGGCATCAAATTCATTAATAAGATTATATATTTCAAGTATACAATTCCATAATGCATTACCTGTATATAACATTGTGTGCTCACCACCCAAATTTCAGTCTCCTTTCATCACCCTATATCTGACCCCTTTTTCTCTTTCGCTTCCCCCACCCTTCTTCCCCTCTGGTAACCATCATACTGTTATCTGTGTATGTGTTAGTTAATTTGTTGCTTTCTGTTTTGTATCTCACAAATGAGTGAAATAATCTGACTTATTTTGCTTAACATGATACTCTCAAGATCTATCCATGTTGTCACACATAGCAATGTTTCATTTTTTCTTATAGCTAAATAGTATTCCACTGTCTCTATCTACCATATCTTCTTTATCTAGTCATTTGTCAAAAGACACTTAGGTTGTTTCAATATCTTGGCTATCATGAAAAATACTACACAAAAAAAGATAAAGGGGTCAATATATCAAGAAGACATAACACTACTTTTAATTTTTGAATGAAGCAGTTTTTTTTCTTTCACATAGCTGCTTTATGAAGAGTCATGTGGACAGCAGGAGGAATAGTTTGAGGCAAGCTCCCTCTTCATTTTGAGATACATAAAGACTGAAATTTAGGCTACACTATAATCTAAGCCTTTGTCTTTCTCTTTCATTGTGCTTTAGCTCTGGCTGGCTTTCTATGCTAGGGTGCTATTGAGATTCATAAAAAAAGAGGGCATGGTCTCCAAAACTCTCTCTAGCAGGAGATGACACTGAGTCTCTATAAGAAATTCTCTAGTTTTCCTTCAGCCCTCCCATGTTCTAAAATTTATTTTCCATTTAACAGATTGCCATTTAAGGGTTGGAACAATGCTCCCTGACTGAACTCTGAGATAGAAATATAACAGCTCTCAGTGTCTTCATTTTGGTACAAATGTACTATATTTCTTAGTTCTTTTTTCTCCCTCGGTGATTCTCATTCATTCTTATAGTTTAACTAGAGGCCCAGTGTACTAGAGTTATAGCTTAACTAGAGGCCTGAGGATCAGGCCTTAACTGGCAGTCGGACATCCCTCTCACAATCCTGGACCACTGGCTCCTAATTGCTCACGTGCCTGCCTGCCTGGTCACCCCTAACTGCCCCCCTTCTCCCGCAAGCCTGGTCACCTCTTACTGCCCCCTGCCAGCATGGTCGCCACATGCATCCTGATCTTCAGTCATTTGGTCATCCCTCACTAACCCCCTGCTGACCTGGTTGTAGGTCACCATCTTGTGAGGGCATAACGGTCAATTTTCATATTTTTGTTATATAGGATATACTTTCTACACCTTAGTATCTCCAGCTCAAATTGTTTTCCTGAATTCCATATTTGTATATTTTCCTATTCAATTTCTCTACTTTGCAGTCTTATAGATCTTACAAACTTAATAAATCCAAATCTTTACTCCTAATTCCAACACCACCACAAAACCTGCACTACCATAACAATGCCCCTAAATGACCCCTCTGCCAGCCTGATTACCCCTTACTGTCTCTGTGCTGGCCTAATCGCCCCTAAATGCCCGCTCCCCCACCAAGTTGTGAGCAGCTCCATTCTTCCATTTGCTCAAGGAAAAAACCTTGGAATCATTCTTGTCTTTCTTTAATCTCTCACATCTCATATTTAATTCACCATGGAATCCTGTAGGTTTCACCTTAAAAACATCTCCAGACCAAACCATTTCATTCCACTTATACTGTTGTCACTGTGACCTGAATCATTATCACTGAGCATTAAATAACCTAATTAGACTCCTTGCTTTCCACTCTTGTCCTCCTAGTCTATTCTCAACACAGAAGCCATAAATCTCTTTTTAAACCTAAGTCAGCTACATTCCTCCTGCTCAAAACCAGCAATGGCTTCCATTTCATTCAGAATAAAACATAAAGACCTAAAAGATCTACATGATCTGCTCACTGAATCTCTGCTCACTGTTTTCCGGGATACAGGGTTCTTTATTGTTCTTAAATAGGCCAGGCAGACTCCCACCTGAAAGCCCTTACACTGGCTGTTTCCTTTGCCTGCAAGTCGCTCTTCCCATTATCTATGCAAAAACTTCCCCACTTTCTTCATGTTTTTGCTGAAATTTCATCTTTTCAGTGACATTTACCTTGTTTAAATTGCATCTTACCCTACTCATAGTACTTCTGATAGCTTTCATCCTGGGAAATTTTGTCAGGGGTTTTTTGCATAAAATTTATCACTTTATTTATACCATATGACTTTTGTAACCTTTATTTCTTACACAAATTTATTTCTTATTTCCTATCTCTCCCTATTAGATTTTGAGTTCAAGCCTGTGTTTCAGCACCTGGAATAGTGCCTGGTACATAGTGGATATTAAACAAATATTTTTTACATATAAATAAATATTTTCAGACAGTCTTCCTACATTAACATGTAGCATGTGGTTCTTCTCTTGAATTATTATTTTTTAATTTTTTAAAAATTTATTTTAGATAGGAAGGGGGGAAAAGGAGGGAGGAAGGAAATGAGAGAGAAACATCAATTTGTTGTTCCACTTGTTTATGCCTTCATTGGTTGATTCTTGCATGTGCCCTGACTGGAGATCAAACCCACAACCTTGGCATATTGGGACAACAGTCTAACCAACTGAACTACCTGGCCAGGGCTTCCCTTGTATTATTAATTATGGATGTTCATATTTTTTAAAGTCTTTATATTTTAGCTATAATCATTTTTATTGTAATCCTTTCAAGAGCTGGGCTATGTCTAATTATTATCTCCATATTATCTCCATATTGCAAATTAAAATTTTGTTGAATTAGCCCTAGCCGGTTTGGCTCAGAGGATAGAGCATCAGCATGAAAGGGCCTGGGTTCGATACCAGTAAAGGGCACATGCCTGGGTTGGGGCTTGATTCCCATTAGGGGGTGTGCAGGAGGCAGCTGATCAATGATTATCTGTCATCATTGATGTATTTATCTCTTTCTCTCTCCCTCTCCCTTCCTCTCTGAAATCAATATATATATATATATATATATATATATATATATATATATATATTGAGTTTTAATAGAATTCTAACTAAAGCAATTGCATACACATATACATATATAAATTAATAGTCATGTATCTGTCTTTATCTTTTTGTGTCTCTGTTTCTAGATCTCTGCCTTTATCTCTAATTTTCCTGTGGGAAGGCATAAAAGAATCTAGGCCAATAATAAGACTTGATTACTAGCCTACATAGTCTTACATGGCCTTGGCCCCTCTTTACCCCAAACTCCACTGATCTCAGCCCCTTTCTTTCAGGCATAGTAATATTGGCTTTGTTGCTCTTCCTTGAGCAGGCCTGCAATACACCTACCCTACACCTTGCCATTGGTTGTTTCCTCTTTTTGGAGCATTCGTAACTCATATATCTCCATGCTAACTAACTCCCTCATTTTCTTTACATCTTTGCTCAAATATCAACTTTTCACTGAAAGGAAGCTAAAAATATTATTATTTTAGAGTAAACAGGGAGAGGTTAACTAAAAAATTGAGACATTAATAACTCATGAACACAGACAATGGTCTGGTGAAGGCCTGGGATGGGGAGATGAGAGTCAGGTGCAAGGGACCAATGAGGGGAAAGGAGGGACATTTATAATACAATTAAGCTAAATTAAAACAATTATGACATTAAAGTGAGAATAAACCACGACACTTGCAGAGTATTTCTAATGAAACCAAATGGAGACGGATTCAGCGGTGATGTGGAGGCAGAAATGTCATGATTTGGCAGTAAACTAAGAACATAATAATTGATCCTGAGGAGGCTTTCACAGGGACAAATTAGGAGAGGCTGCCTGGCAGTGACAGAGAATTTGACAGTCAGATGGTTTGAGTAGAACGATGAAAAAATTGTACCTCTGCAGCAATGCCATAGTTAGCATGTTTAGCTCACTAGAAAAAAAATATGAAATGGATAAAGTATCAGTTTATTTCCAGTTCCCCTGCTAGGGTTTGTGGGTTAATGTTTTTGCTGATGGGAAAAGCATAGCAGGACCTCAATCTCTTTCAATGGATACGATTTCTCTCAATTATAAAACTGTATCCTTCTAAGGTCCAAAATACATAAGTATTAGTTATTTCTGAAGCTTGGTAAATAATACTTACTTAATAAAAAGGCTAATAAATGAATGCTTTATATTGTAAGTACTGAATGTGAGCTTGTGATTTTAGAGAACTTTAATAGTCCCTGGGAAATCGTTTCAGAATTGACAGATATTTATATTAGCATGCTAGTAATCTCTTTGGTCTTACACATGAACAATTTGATATAAAATATATAAAGACACTTATAGGTAATTAAGAAAATAATTACAAATAGAAAAATAGTTTTTAGAGTAAGAAGTAGCTATGTCTCCTGAAAAATAGTTTCTTCTTCAAAGCTATTGGAGGGGATGGTATTGTAGAAGATTTAGAAATAGTTTTTACTATTTAATATTGTAGCATGTATTATTTAAAAATGACAAGAAAATGATGTTTTGACATGCCAAATTATATCTTCCATGTCAGAGGCCACATAATGTCATAAAAGAGTCACGATTCAATAAAGCAGATGTCTTAAGTAAAGAAAATAGCAAAAGAGGAAAAATATAAAGGCATAATACTTTATGGAATCTTATCTAATAAAGAGGAAATATGCTAATTGACCCTCACACCATCTAAAAGATGGTGGTGCCCACAGCCAATAAGGAGGGGATATGCTAATTGACTGCCATGCCCTCAGAGATGGAGGCTCCCATAGCCACAAGATGGTGGTGCCTAGACCCCTCAGCCCAGCCAGGGCAGCAGGCCTTGCTGAGCGCCTGCCTTCAGAGTCCCTCAGTCACCCTCAACCCTCCAGCCACCTAGGGCCGACCTGAGGTGCAGGCAAGCCTCAGATGGCAAATGCCCAGCTATTCAGGGCTACCCAAGGCTCAGGTAAACAGGCCCAGTGAGGCGTGTGCTGCCAGCAGCGGCAGCAGCTGAAGTGTAATGGGGTGTCACTTTCCCCTGATCACTGGGTCACCTCCCACTCCTGAGGGCTCCCAGACTGAGCTGAGGAACCCACCCTCCAGTGTGCAAATTTTCATGCACTGGGCCTTTAGTCATGTTAATAAAAACTGAACCTCAGAATACTCAAACCCTGGTAAATGTGTGACTGAAGGAAGCATTTGGACTGTAGCCAAAATTAGAAAGGTCAATGTGAACTTTTAGAAGAAGGAACAGATTGCTTTCCTAAAATATATCAAAGTGGTAAGTCAGTTATTGTCTATTTTAGTCATATATTTATCTAAAGCCGATATTATTATATTTTATAATTTCTGTAAAATGAAGAAAACACATTTTATAAAAATACTGGAGGCCCAGTGCACCAATTTGTGCATGTCGGGAGGAGGATACAGTGGGAGGTTGGCCAATCAGGCCTGGGCCAGCTGGGAGGGAGGGGCTGAAGGTGATTGGCCAGAAGGAGCCACCCCCAATTGCCAAAGGGGGAACCAACTGGGGGCGGGATTGGTCTTGGAAAGGAGCTGTTGGTGGTGGGCCATCTGGCCCCACTCCCGAATAGGGTGGGAGGGGCGTGCCGAATGTAGGTCTGCTGCTGGAAGAGGGGCCATGGGAGGTTGGCGAGCCAGCACTACCCTTGATTGGTGTGGGAGGGGCCGATCTGGGATGGAGCTGGTTGTGGGGAGAGTCTGCAGGCCTATTAGGGTAGTGGGGGCCCATCTAAGGAAGGGCTACAGATAGTTGGCTGGCCCTGACCTTGATTGGGGTTCAGGAGGTGATCTGGGGTGGACCTGTTTGGGGGAGGGGCTTCGGGAGGTTGGCCTGCCATCCTGATCTCATTGAGGGTTGGGAGAGCGGATCAGGTGAGGGGCAGGCCAGAGGGAGGGGCTGAAGTAGGTTGGCCAGCCTGCCCAGTCCCCTATTGGGGTTGGGAGGTGGTGATCAGGGGTGGGATAGGCCAGTTTCGCTGGTTGCAGTTTGCATCATAGTGACCAGTTGTTCTGGTGTTCTGGTCCTGACTTTTTATATATACTGGTATAGATAATCACCGTTGATATAACTTTAGAAATACTTAGTATAAATTACCTAAGGTAAATCTTATCTATGATTAATATGTATAAACTCTATGATTTGTCTTTCCTTGAGTATTCCAAATTGAGATTTATTTTGACTGCCATCTGTAGGCTTCAGAGATAATGTAAGTATGATTAATTCAAATACAGACATGTTCTGATGACATATTAATCTAAACCTTACTTTCAATGCAACATTGACTGTCATCATTCTGCATACATTTCGGTCACGGATATCTGCTTTTCATCGTGCTGATAGGAATGTGGGAAAATACTTGTCCTGCTGGATGGTCTTGTCCACTTGGCACAGTGAACCTCACTGGCAGTGCCCAGACAAGTGCTGCTGTTCTCTGTGAGGAGGATCTCAGAGGTTTTACAGCCTATATGTTTTTTTTTCTCAAAACAGTTGAATATTTTGCCTTCTTGTCATAATACACGGCATCTCTTCAGATGTTCTAAAATAAAGATGCTCTAAAAAGAAGGTCAAGTATATTTGGCAAATGCATCCATTCGGGAGTCACAGTGAACATTACTTATTAAATGCTCTGAGATATGCAGCAAAGGAATACATTTATAACCTGGCATTCCCCCCTCTCGTTTGATTTTATTGCAAGTTTTGCCACATAACACCTATAAAATATTTGTGATTAATAATACAAATCCCATAATGTTTGCTTTAAAGAATACATAATATTGCAGAAGTATTATTACATTTTATATGGAATAAAATTGTGTGTGTATAGGAGAGAGAGAGAGGGAGGGAGGGAGGTGAGCATATGAGGTAAACTGTAAGAATGACAAACACAAAATTTAGGATCACTTATGAGAGGGATGGATCTTACATTGCAACACATCCAGTTCATTTGTCATGATAGGAAAGAAGGAAGTACCAGGATTTCTTCTCCACAAATATCAGATGAAAACCTGGGATCAAGGAAAAAAATGAGAACTTGAACTTGGGATATCTCTGAGAATTTGTGATTGTGGAAGTTTCTCTCATTTTCCTGGTGTCCAGAATTCACACTAGAGTATGGCAGTACTCAGTACAGTTGAGGTTGGGAGTTCTTATGAGTAAACTATAACATAATTGGTGGTGGCTTCTAGGCCTTCATGATAACTATGAATTTAGTGACATTGATCTGACTTTATGCCTGTCCTCTAAACAGTTGAGCATTCTGTGGCAAATGATTGTCTCTGATTGAAGAGTGGCTCCAGATGATGGTGCTGTCCATCAAGTCCTCTTCAGTTCACATGTAGGCCTTTTTGGATCCATGTACTCTCTAGAGGCTGTCATTGTACCAAGTCATTCAGATATTTGGGCTATTTCTGCTATTATGAAACAAATTTTGAAAATTAACAATTATGTAGTTATTCTGATCTATATGGATAGAAAGTACAGATCTTCAGGACTAAGACTGAATTGATCTGTGACAAGAGCTCAGATACAATTTAAAGCTAAAAATAAATTAAATACCAGGTATTTAATAGCTCAGGCTTTTGGGAAGCTTGCAACAACACTGAGTAGCGCTAGAGTTTCTTTCCCTTCACCTGGTCAACATTTGCCATTTTATTCTACCTTCTTATCCTACTCTGTTTAAACAGATGGTTTAAATTAAAAGTTGAATGCTGATCTTTGGCAAACTGTATAATTTTTAGGTACTGTTTAAATGGCATTATTTTAATCTTGGAAATTTTGGCTTTGAGAAAGTGGCTCATTTATCTCCAGGTGTCTTCTCAGTTCTTCCCTAGGAAGATATGTTTTATTTCTGCACCTTTGTATTTGAGAGAAATGAGCCCATGATTTAGTTCTGGGAAAACAACACCTTTTGATGACATCTTAAAAATGGAAGATGGAGTCAGTATTCAGAGTCTTGAAGTCCAAGGAGATGAAGAAGGAAGAAGGAAAAAAGAAAGGGAGGGTAAATGTTCTCTCTCTTCTTATCACTGTTAACACAATTAGGGTAAAGTATTACAGAATAACTAAATATTAAAACTTTAATTTATCTACTACAGTGTTGCAGTGTTCTGTTTGCTTTTATAGTTGAGTTCCTGTGTTTCTTTCACTTGTGTTATGTGGAAACAACAGAAGGATCAGCTTAGTGACAATGAGAGCTGATATTTATTATGATTTCTCACCCTATCTATCACGTTTATAACCTAGGTTCTTTATGGGTGTTATCTTATACCTCTTTGCACATCCCAAAGTGTGGCATAGTGCCTGGCATATAGTAAGAATTCAATAAATATTTTGCTAGTTACATGTAAACAAAGAATTATATGCATCAACAATGCAGAGCTTTGACATGATAAAAGGTCCTGCCTCATAATCCTATATAATAAAAGCCTAGGTGGCAACGCGCAATATCCTTGAAGGACATTGTCACGATATGGCCAATGAGAGGTTGTCACTAGATGGCTGCTACAAGATGGCTAGCAGGGAAGGACAGTTGGGTGCAACCAGGCCTTCAGGATAGGGCAATTGGGGATGACCAGTCCTGCAGGGGAGGAGAGTTGGGGGAAATTGGGCCAATAGGGGAGGGCAGTTGAGGTCAACTGGGCTGGCAGGGGAGGACAGTTGGGTGTGATCAAGCCAGCAGGGTAGCAGTTAGGTGTCAATCAGGCTAGCAGGGGAACAGTTAGGGGACAATCAGGTGGGCACGCAGGTAAGGAGTTAGGAAACAGTGGTCCCAGATTGTGAGAGGGATGTCTGACTGCTGGATTAGGCTTGATCCTACAGGGATTGGGCCTAAAATGGTAGTCTGACATCCCCCAAGAAGTCCCAGATTAGAGAGGTCTCAGGCCAGGCTGAGGAATAACCCCCTCACCCCCGTGTACACATAAATTTCATGCATTGGGCCTCTAGTCTATACTAATAAAAGGATAGTATGTTAATTAAACTGAGTCATCCGGACATATTTTGGATGTGCAACTTCCAGATGAAGCCAAGGTGGTGGGGGCCAAGGTAGAGAGGGGTGATCAGGCCATCAGGGGAGAGCAGCTAGAGGTGAGATCAGGCCAGCAGGGGTTTAGGGGCGATCAGGCCAAGAGTAGAGAGCAGTTAGGGGTAAGATCAGGCCATCAGAAAAGGGAAGTTAGGGGCAATCAGGCCATCAGGATAACAGTTAGGAGCATCAAGAAGCAGGCAGGTGAGTGGTGAGGGGCCAGTGGTCTTGGATTGCAAAAGGGATGTCCTGAGTTGGAGAGGCTGGCAAGGGATCAGTTAGGGGGGCTATCAGGCTGGCAAGTAGAGGCATTTAGGAGTGATCAGGCAGGCAGGCAGGCAGGCAAGCGATTAGGAGCCAGCAGTCCCAGATTGCAAGAGGGATGTCCAACTGCTAGCTTAGGCCCCTGTGGGATGGGGCATAAATCAGCAGTCAGATATCCCCCAAGGGGTCCCAGATTGGAGAGGGTGCAGGCTGGGCTGAGGGACTCCCCTCCTAGTGCACGAATTTCATACAGTGGGCCTCTAGTCCTGTATAACAAAGAGATAATATGCGAATTGACTCTCACACCCTCACGTCACAAGATGGCCACCCCCACATTATCACAAGATAGCCGTCCCATATCTCTACAAGATGGCCACCAAATCTCATCACAAGATGGCCGCCACAAGATAGGCACTCCCACATCATCACAAGATTGCCACCCCCATTTCGTCACCAGATGACCACCAAAAGATGGCTCCCCTCACTTCATCACAAGATGGCCGCCCCCACATTGTCACAGGTTGGCAGGGGACTGGTTAGGGGGTTATCAGGCTGCCAGGCAGAAGTGGTTAGGGGCAATCAGTCAGGCAGGCAGGCGAATTGTTAGGAGCTAGCAGTCGGACATCTCCCAAAGGGTCCCAGATTAGAGAGGGTGCAGGCAGGGCGGAAGGACACTCTCCACTATTCCGAGTGCATGAATTTTGTGCACTGGGCCTCTAGTATGATATAAAAGGCTCTGTCATAACCATTTTACCAATTATGTCTTCTTGGTTGACAAGCTTACAAAATTAGAAATATTCTTAACTTTCTAAAGATTGATTTGTTTTAAGGCAGTTGTTTCCTGAAAAATTTAATATGCTAGCTATGAACACCTTATCTCTTATTTACTTGTCTAATGAATCTTGAGTGTTATATTGTAATGGGTAAGAGCATGGACTTTGGACCCACTGTAACTGACACTTATTAGCTGTGTTCCCTTAGATTAATCATTTAACCTCTCTGGGCCTCCACTCCCTCATCTGTAAAATGAGGATAATAATGTATCACTGGTTTATTTTACACCTACAAAATGCTTGGAATACTGCCTGCCACATGTTATAAGTTGTATGTTAGCTAACAAAGTAGCATGTCCTAAATTAGTGGTTCTCTAAATTTACAAACATCAGAATCATCTAGGACTTATTCAGTCCAATAGACTTATTCAGTCCAGTTTCTAATTCAGTCAGTCTGAGAAAGGGCCAGAGAATTTGCATTTTGAATAAGTTCCAAAGTGATGCAGATACTGCCGGTCCATGGTCCTTGGACCACACTTTGAAAGCCATTGGCCTTATGGCAGGTCTTTTCAAATCGTGTGGTGAAGAAATGGTGTTTTTTACTTATTTAGTTTAGTTTATTCCATTCTGTCATAGACAAAATCTTATGTAAAATGCAATATATATGAATTACCAGGACAATGAATTGGGGGAGAAAATGTATTCTTTGGGTTTTCCAATTTATTTTATTTCCAGGTAAATAGGACTCGTCTCTTTATACCTTCAAAAAGGAGAAAAAAAAAGTCCTAGCCAGTTTGGCTCACTGGATAAAGCATTGGCCTGGGAACTGAAGGGTTCCAGGTTCAATTCCGGTCAAGGGTATGTACCTTGATTGCGGGCACATCCCCTGTGGGGGTGTGCAGGAGGCAGCTGATTGATGCTTTTCTCTCATTGATGTTTCTAAATCTCTATCTCTCTCCCTTCCTCTCTTTAAAAAATCAATAAAAATATTTTTTTTAATTTTAAAAAGGAAGAAAATTAATATACCAAATAAAGTGAATATTCATGCTCCATGTTAAGCTCCACCCTTCTAGTATTTTAGAAATCCTTCCTTTGACCCTCTTTTAAATGGAAACCACAAATCTGAGAAACTTTAATTACAATCATTAATTGTAATCTTTATATAGCTCTTCCTTCTTGTTTTTTTCACCTGCTTGAAAAGTAATTATATAATAAATGTGATTCACACAGGAAAGTCCTGAAGAATCAGTGGGGTTATTAGATAACTATTGAAGATAGACTCGCCTAAAAATGGATTTTCTTAAATGGGTCTTTCTAGTGAGAGCTCAGTTCCTTTTAGGGTACACTAATTTCAGTGGCTCAAAAACCTTTGGAAGCTATTTTAAGTCATTGTGTAGGCACACTAATTAAGTCTTAAAACTGGGGGTGAGGGGTATAGTTTTATTTTAAGTTTTATCCTTTGCTATGAAGACATTTATAAGAAAGATAATATTTATACAAGTTTCTATGTTCAGAATAAAACAAAATGTTTGGAATTTATTTGAAGTCAAGAAGAGAAAAGGAGACAGAAACTTTTCTTGCCCCTTATAGCAATTAAAGAAATAATGAAACAAAATGTTTTTTCCAAGTGATTTTTCTAAAATAAGATAAATGCTTACTGAAATTTCTGCCTACCTAGAAATTAGAGATGTCTCGAGTGTGAAAAGAAGTTTGTTTAAGGAAGCTTCATATTTAACTGGGAATTTTATAAGGACTAGGGCTAAGACTGACATTTGGCCAGTGGTTATCATCTTATGTATTTAGCCATTGCCTCTATTTCTGTTCATATTCCATACTTCTAATTTTATTTGCAATAACTCATAGATGGCCATGGAAAAGTTTCATACTGTATAGAATAATGATAGAACTTTGTAAAGATTTAAGAAGACATTCTAACAACCCACTTACAAATTAAGTTTATATCTATACTAATTAAATGGTAATATGCTAATTAGACTGGACATCTTCTGAACATAGCCATGGTAGCAAGGGCTGAGTCAGAGTTGGTTAGAGACAATCAGGACAGTAAAAAGGGGGGAAGGGCAGTTAGGGGGAAATCAGGCTGGCAAGGGAGGGCTGTTAGGGGCATTAGGCTGGTAGGCAGAGGTGGTTAGGGGCAATCAGGCAGGCAGGCAGATGAGTGGTTAGGAGGCCATGGTCCCAGATTGTGAGGGGGATATCTGACCAAGGCGAATCATAGGTGCCTTTGTTCAAGCAGCAGTGAAGAGCTAGACTTTGAGAGGCCCCCTATTATGGGGTTTACTTCAACACAATTGCAGCAAAAGCCCGGTGCTCTGCCTTTGTCAAGTCTGCTCTGATTTCCACAGTATTCACTCAGTCCCTCTCCCTTTTATATGATCAGGTGCCATGGATTCTAACCAAGTATATAGATAAAACCCATACTACTCTTTGTAAATGTCATTATTAGAAGGTAGTCTTAAGGTCTTTTCTGAAACAACTATTTTTAAAAGGGATCTCTGACTGACTCCACTCTGAAGGATAGTTTAGGTAAGGGGATTTTTTATGTTTTCATTTTTGTTTTACTTGACTTTTCAGAAGAGCATCTGGAGACGGAGCACATTAATAATAGCACATTATTAATTCAGGAATCTCACTAAAATGTTAGGTGGATAAAAAGAAAAAAGATTTGAGTAGATGTACCTGTAGTGTCTGATACAGGCTCAGGTTTCTTAGTGAACTCATCTGTCACAGATAATCAATATCTGTATTGGGAAATTACTTAAAAAATATAAACCATTTATACTAGCAAATTATGTTAATATTATTACTTATAATTTAAATTTCAAGGCGATGAAATGTATATTTTGTCACAATTTGCTCAGTTTATATTGTTCAGTCAGAATTTTAAAAATAGACAACCTAGAGAGCTTTCTTATTTTTTTCTTTTCTTTAAAAAACAACCTTTATTGTTGAAAGAATTATATATGTCCCCTTTTTCCCCCATTAACCACTTCTAGCCTGAACCTATCCCACCCCACTCCCACCCCAGGCCTTCATCATCTTATTGTCTGGGTCTAAGGGTCATACATATATGCATATATGTTCTTTGGTTAATCTCTTCCTACCCATCTGCATCTTCCCACTGAAACTTGACATTCTGTTCTATGTCTCTGGAAATATTTTGTTCATCAGCTTATTTTGTTCATTAGATTTCACATATGAATGAGATCATGTGATAACTGTCTTTCTTTAACTGGCTCATTTCTCTTAGCATAATACTCTCGAGGTCCATCCATGCTGTCTTAAAGGGTAAGAGATCCTTCTTTTTCACTTCCACATAGTAATCCATGGCATAAATATACCACAGATTTTCCCCCCACTCATCTACTGATGGACAGGATGTGTCCAGATCTTAGCTATTATAAACTGCACTGCTGTGGACATAGGAGTGCATTTATTCTTTTTTGTTGGTTTTTCAGATTTCTTAGGATGTATTCCTAAAAGTGGGGTTACAGTGTCAAATGTGATTCACTTTTTTAATGATTTCCCTTTTTTCCATATCTTTGCCAACACTTGTGGTTTGTTGATTTGTTGATGATAACCATTCTGACAGATGTGAGATAATACCTTATTGTTATTTTCAGTTGCATCTCTTGAATGATTAGTGACTTTGAGCATATATACGTTTCTCCCCTTCAATCACTTAGGCATTCTTTTGACTATTAGGCTCTAGCCTTTCTGTCCTGCTGTGATTTTTAATTAGTGAGGTAGACTTTGAGAGGTATATATGAGCCCAAATCACTTCTGAATGTCGACTGCACTAACACATGCTTTGGAATACCACTGTCTTGGACACATGAGAAACAGATGTTTTTTCAGATACAACCACTGTTCTTACAACTGCTCAGCAGGCATTTAACTACACATGACTCTGATAGATCTCATTCAAACAAATGAAGCAGGCTTAATTTTACTTCTACAGATACATGTGTTTAACAAGGTTAAAGTAAAGGACTCTGAGGACTTCTCAAGTTAGTGGAAATCATTGGTGCTTTTCCAACTACTTAGGAAAGAATGCTTGAAAGAATGCTTGAGGCATTTGAAAGGAAGAGCTTATCCTTTTAGTTAGATAAGGATTATCTTCTGGGGAAGCTAAGGGAAGAAACATTTATTAACTCATGTTCAACAGTCACTGTGCAAAAGACTCTGTGCCAGATCATTTGGGGGAGAAATAATAAGAGAGCAGCATGGTGCTAGAGGAGCTTATGGGAAATTGGCCAAATTGCACACAAACATACTTACAGTTGGGCAACATTACTATCCACATGAAACATTATTTCATCCATTGGCAGTATTTCATCAGTTGCCAAATGAATCATTTAGGAGAGAGGGAATTTTGAAGACTGGGAAGATCAGAAATGTGGGATTGGTAAAGCTAGGGTGGTCTGAGCTTGGAGTGGAGATAGGCAAAGAGGTAAGGAAAATAATCACAGTTAAGGAAAATGGCCCGTGTTAAGAGGCTGAGATAAGAGAAATGAAAGCTTATTTGGTATGTAGAACTGAGAAATAAAGGTGAATTCAGCCAGACCCTTGCAATCCTTGAATATCAGGTTAAGAACTTTAATTAGATGGTGGAAGCTAATGTTTCCCAAACTGGGTTCCATGAAACAATAATCCCAGGAGATGGCCTTTGAATAAAGTGCTCTGTGGTTAAATAAATGGTAAGTGTTGCATGCTAAATGTGTATGCCTACTGGTGACTTAAAATGCATATAATATGTAAAGGTCATGCTTACCTTTATGTAAACCAGCATTTACAAATGCATTTGATAGCAAAATATGGGGGAGGGAGGAAAAAGAACATAATGTACCTATTAACAGTCAGTGGAATGACTTAAAGAGAATTGTATTTAATAATAGGAAAGATTCAACAATGTTTTCAAAACAGGAGGTGAGAGAACTCTGTTTCAGGTATTCATTAATTTGTCCTTTTATTCTTTCATCCATATACAAATATTTAATAAGCAAATACTATATGCTTTGTGCTAAGCAAGGTGAATAAAATAGTGAAGAAGATGGTTTCTGCCATCATGGAGTTTAGAATAAAGGAAGAAGAAAAATGTAGATTTAATTTTTTTGTGAGTAAAGTATTCTTTTTAAAAAAAGAGAGAAGAAAAAGTGCCCTACTTTTTTGTTGAACAGTAATGCTGAAAGAAACCTTTTCCTCTTAAATATGTCATCAAGAAACATCTATTTTATTATTTTCAATATCCTTAAATCTTGTTAAAATATTTTTAACATTGCTGGATTCATTGTTTAATTCAGCTTGATTTAATATTTGACCAGTTTAACATTTTGGAAATAACACTAAGATATTGATTAGGAGGAAAGAAGATGTATAAGGCGGAAATAAATAGAAGGAATTTTTATTCATTTTGTTTCTACTTTTGATTGATGTGTTATATATCCACCTTGATTAATTTTACAAGCTGAACACACCTGTATAACAAAAACAATGTTAATAGCTCCCCAAACCCCCTTGTTTCCCTTCCAGTTATGACCTTCCCTGCCCACCAGAGTAACCACTATCTCAACTTCTTTTAGCATGGATTCAATTTGTGTGTGTGTGTGTGTGTGTGTGTGTGTGTGTGTGTGTGTAAAATCTTTCATTATATAGTGAGTTTTAAAGAAAGCCAAGAAAGCACATTTGATTCTAAATACGGATCTTTGTGTAATTCATTAGTCCTCAACCTTGGTGATACACTGGAAGTACCTAGGAGCTTTAAAAATGACTCACATCTCAATAATAATAATAATAATAATAATAATAGACTCACATCAAAGTCCCATGTAGATATACTTAATGTAATTGGTATGATGTGGATCCTGAGAAACAGCATTTTAGAAGCTCTCTGTTAATTCTCATGGGCACCCGAAGTTGAGATGCGCTACTGTGAATGTTGAAAGTAAAGCCATAGATGTTTCCATAACATTGGAGTTAGCTTTGTGCCCAACTGTCTGACTAATGTTTGTAAATCTGAGCTTCCTGTGTCTAGATTTTAGGTTGCAGTTTGGCAGAAGCAGATATAATAAGTGACTAATAACCCTCCCACGATCTGTCACCTGGGCAGCAAACCATTTTTTAAATTCGGGACCGTGTAGGAGGTAAATAGGGCTGCCTGGCTTTAAACAGCCTCTGCTTTTTTTAAAGATGTTGGAATGTCATCAGGTAGTGGATTGCAGAGCTGTCGGATTTGTGTCAAAAGGCATTACATCCGAGACAATGAGCCCAGAGAGCAGTGACTCATTTGCTTGGGAGCTTTAGGGACCCCTGGAAGCCTGCGGGGCCTGGGGGTGGCCCTGGGCCCTGGAGATGGTTTTCTTTGGGGGCCTTAAGGAAGCCTTTAGGGGCTAAGATATGTCACACTTAGAATAATACAGTTGGATGCTCAGAAATTGGCATAAATCAGAATTGCAGAATCATCTGAATTTTATTAAATTTTTATGTTAGCCTGAAGACTGACTCAGCAACAAGCTGATAAAACTGGATATATTTAATTTCTTTTTCTTCATATTTTTCTAAATATTTTCTGATGTTAGTAAAACTTTGAAAAAAATTTATTTTACAAATGATATGTTGCAATTTCAAGAGTCTGTAAGAGGTTCATTAAGATTCAATGAAGGGACTATTTACCTTCCCTGAACAACAATGGGATGTGCAGTTCCATAGTCAGAAGCTCCGATTTATTTTGCACTGTCTCCTAAGAAATGCTTCCCCCACCATTCATTCAGAAGAGCTGGTGCTGTGCCATCCTGGGATGTCTTTGTACCTCAGTGATATGTGGAGCCTAAGATGTTCCTTCCTGTTCTCATGTGTTGTTTGTTCCTTGCTTTTGTCCATTTCCTATGATCTGAGCTGATTATCTGTTTGCTCTTTGAGGATATAGTAGTTAATGAGAGCTAAGACCCTTGTGCTCAAGGATCTTATAATCTAGCCTAGGAGACAGAAAATAAAGTTAGCTAGTAACCCACCAGAATTTCAGATATTGATGGATGTTTTTGACAATAAAGAGAGAGAGAGAGAGAGAGAGAGAGAGAGAGAGAGAGAGAGAGAGAGAGAGAGAAAGAGAAGCAGCACCAGAAGACTGTTTTGAGGAGGTAGTGCTAATGGGCATTCTGAGTTCTTGCCATCTCCCAGGATAGAGATCAAAAGAGACCACCAGAGACCAAGAAAGAACCCAGATCTCTTGCATGACAGGTGCGAATTTAACATTGAACCATCCTAGGCTTTTGGGAATTTCTGAGATAGACATCAAGAGACAGCTCCTGCCCTGAAGGAGACAGCATTTAAAGGGAGAAAGAGACAATGTGGCTCTCTAAACAAAAGTCAGGGAACCATTTTACAGAAGTTGAGGTGGGAAAGAATGGCATCTAAGTATGGTGGGAACTCTGGTGCTTGTGCAGTATAACTATATGCTTTTTCATGTGTTCCATGTCTCATTAGCATATTAAATCTCTCTCAGGGTTTAATTTTTTAGCATTTAAATAAGAGAGGGTCACTGAAAGGACAACCCTTCTTGTTAGCATGCACTCATGGGTGAAGGGAAAAATTGTCAGTCCCCCTCTACCCCCACTATGTAGTAAATCTTATAACAGCAGCATCCTTCAGTCTAGCTACTGATTGTCTATAAAAGAAAGGGAAGACACCAGGGACCTGGGAAATGATGAGCAAGGGAAAGAGCTCAGGAGGTGGTCTCAGAGGTAGATTGCCTGAGTAATGGAGGGTTTTGTTAGTCAAAGGAGTTTGAACTTTATTGTTTTTATTTCCCACTTGATTTTCAAAAATATTTTAATTATTTTTAACTAGAGGCCAGTCCAGTGCATGAAATTCATGCACTGGGGGAGGGGGTGGGTCCCCTCAGCCCAGCCTGCACCCTTTCCAATCTGGGACCCCTCGGGGGATGTCATCCCTCTCACAATCTGGGACTGCTGGCTTCCAACTACTCATCTGCCTGCCTGATTGCTCCTAACCATTTCTGCCTCCCAGCTTGACCACCCCTAACCATACCCCTGCCAGCCTGATCAATGCCTAACTGCTCCCCAGCCAGCCCAACTGCCCCCAACTGCCCTCCCCTGCCAGCTGGATCGCCTCCAACTGCCCTGCCCTTCTGGCCTGATAACCCCCAATTGCCCTCTTCTGCCAGCCTGGTAGCCCCCAACGGCCCTCCCCTTCAGGCATGGTCCCCCACAACTTCCCTCCCCTGCAAGGCCTGGTTTTCCCCAACTGCCCTCCTGCAAGCCTGATCCCCCCCCAACTGCCCTCCCCTGCTGGCCTGATTGCCTACAACTACCCTCCCCTGCAGGCCATCTTGTGGTGATCATCTTTGACCACATGGAGGCGTCCATCTTGTGCAAGGGTATGAGAATCAATTGGCATATTACCTCTTTATTACATAGGATTATAGCTGACACACAATATTATATTAGTCTCAGATTCATAATCCAGTGGTTATATATTATATGACTTACTAAGTTATCATCCCAATAAATCTAGTACCCATCTGATACCATAATAGTTATTACACTGCTTGAGCCCAGGCCATGAAATTCATGCACAAGTGTGGTACCTAGGCATGGCCAATAATAGAAGCATGAGCATTTGGCATAGAAGGACAGATCCCAGCTGACCTCTGGGCCCCTGGATCCTTATGCACCACCCTCCTTCTGAGTCTTAGTGCCCGAGACCCCATGCAGAGATGCGGTGAGTGTGGCCTGACACCACAGGCCAAGGCACAATGTGGGCCTCTGGGTCACCCAGCAGCGCTGCACGGAATCTGGGCAGGCAGCGTGCTCTCTCCTGGCTGGCCTCACAGACTGGCTCCTGCACGAACTCACAGGGAGCCCAACTGGCCCCTGTGATCCTGGCAGCTGTGGCCCAGCTCACCCAGGAACCCATTGGGGCCGGCAGCACCTCCATTGTAGCCTGCTGCCTACACCTTGTGTCCAATGCCTGACATGTTCCGCACCACCCTCTGGTGGTCAGTGCACATCATAGTGAGGGGTCAAACTCCTGGTTGAACTCCCAGTCTAGGGGACAATTTGCATATTAGGCTTTTTGCTATATAGGATTATTGACTATATTTCCTATGTTGTACTTTGCATTCCAGTGACTATTCTATAACAAACAATTTGTTATTTCTTAATCCCTTCACCATTTTTTACCTCTCTCTCAACCCCTCTCCCATTTGGCAAGCATCAAAATGTTCTCTGTATCTATGAGTCTGCTTCTCTTATGCTTGTTCATTTTTTTTTTTTTTTTTTAGATTCCACATATAATTTAAAACAGCTGGCATTCCTCTTTGTGACTTATTTCACTTAGCGCAGTACCCCCCAGATCCATCCATGTTTTGTAAGATGGCAAGATTTCATTCTTGTTTATGACTGAGTCATATTTCATTGTATATATGTGCCACTTCTGTGTTCATTCATCTATGATGGACATTTAGATGATGGTGATTGCAAATAATGCTACAATAACGTATGGATGCATTTTTTTTTAATTATTTAATGGTTTGGGTGTCTTCAGATAAATACCCAGAGGTGGAATTGCTGGGTTTTTCTTAATCTCTTGTTATGACTTTTGTTTTAAAGTCTATTTTTTCAGGTATAAGTATTGCTACCCAACCTTTTTTGTTTCCATTTTCTTTAAACATATTTCTCCACCCCTTTATATCCAATCTGTGTGTGTCTTTCAATCTGAAGTGAAGTCTCTTATAAACAGCATATGTATATCAGACATTTGTTAACTTTCTTTTCAGCCTTATATTAACTTCAGGAGGATTAATACCATGATCTGAAAGGAAAACATGAGAAACCTGTTTGAAATCTTGTCCGAGTAACAGTTGAGCTTGTGGTCTGTGGTAGTTATGCCTTTATTCTTTAATCATATTGGAGTTGCTAGGAGCTGTTATTTTCTTGAAAAACCTGTCTTTTATAAAATTACATCCTGTATGTGCTAAAGATAAATATGGAAGGAGGCACTAGAGTAAGACCTTCATTAAATTTTAGAATGATATTTGCTTTTAATCTGATGGCCCACTTTGACCTTTCCAAACACCTGGAGAGCATTCAATGCCTTTTGGCAGAAGAAAAGTAAGAAACAAAAGCATAGATTAAATTCCTATCACTTTTAAATTTTTTTTAGGATTTAAAAGTGATAGGAATTCAATCTATGCAGTCAGACAGGACCCTTATTAAGTTACTCTACAATGTGACACATATAACCTTTACATGGTGATTTATTTGAGATGATCGATCATAATTAAATGATCAAGTTGTTTTTACTTATTTGTTTGGAATGAAATCATTAATGCTGGTGGATTCATTTCTCTAGAAGTTTCCTTTACTGACACATAATTGTTTGGACTTATATTGAGGCAGATGCAGGCATTTAAATCTTGGAGAGGTGTACATAGAGTGAAATGACTGATAAATGAACATGGCTCACAATTATAGTTATTGCACATCACAGTTTATTGGCATATAAATTAAACTGCTGCAAGGTAGAAGCAAAAAATGGGTTTCTGTATGAGATCAAATTAATTCGGGAATCATTTAGACATTTTATTCCTCTGAAAATAGTTTGCTTAGAGGTCTCCAGCTGTGCTTGGCATCAGGCCATATTCACAATGAAAGGAAATGTGCTTTAAGACTTGAAGTTATAGAGCATATAGTGGTTTGCATCTATCACACACATAAATCAATGGGTGTTTTTTTGGTAATCGTGCCTAATTAGAGGTGGAAGCCAGAAAGGAGCAGAGGGAAGAACAAGGACACAGACCTGCCTTGAAAAACTGGGCTTGAGAAATCCCCTGGCCATGGCTCAGAACAGATAAAGTCAAAAGTAGTTTTGGAAAGTGAATTGCTTTGTGAGGGACAAGGGAAATTAGCACCGGGCAACATAGGAATTTCTCACAGGGAATTACACTGCACGGTCGCAGTAGAGAGGCACAGCGTCCAAGTATTAGCTTCAGTGCCACTTCTTCAGAGGGACCTTTACTGACCCTTTTACTAAAAACCTCTTTAAAGAAAAAAGAAAACCTCATCTTCCATTATTTTCTACTACTAAAACTACTTTTTATTTCCTTCATAATTTGAAATTATATGTTTATTCATGCACTTATGTATGTATTGTCTCTCCCCCTGTGCTGCCCTTGCTATTTATTAACACAATTTGTCCTAAGGCAAGGTGGAGATTTACACATCAAAGGGTAGGGTTTCCTATACCCAATCCATTGTCAGATTGGTGGAGTTACCTCAGGCTGTTCAGGTGTTTGGTCAGTAGGAGGCGATAACATGTAGATTAAAATGCCCTGAGCTGTCTGGCAGCAAGCAATCATCCTTTTCAGGTTTAGGGAAATGCCTTCAGCCATCTCCAGATGATTTAGCCCTGCTGACATGCTGGAATTGGCTTCTGGCACCCCCTTACTAAATGAAATCATAATTTGCACTAGGGTGAGGTCATGTTTTCTTTGTCAGTGTAGTTCCAGCGATTAATTTGACACTTAACTCAGCCTGGCAGATAGTAGGCAGGTTAGAAATATTTGTTGAATGAATATACATATCCTGGAGGAAACAACCTGAAAACTGCTGTGGACTCGGTTGTATTCCTTGTGCAAGAGCCTTGGGAATGCAGCTATGGTCTGGATGCACTCAGAGACATGAATATTCCACACTCCAGTTGCCCGAGGGGGGGATCATGCTAAAGATCCAGCTGGTGAGTGTACCTGGAACTACCTCATAGCATCTCCTAATATGCTGTGAAGTAGACTGGGGAAATCATAATTCCTGTTTTAGTGTTGAGAAAATAGGCTCAAATGTGAAAGTGCCCAACTTGCATATTTGATAAAAAGCAGAGCCAAGACTTAAATTCCAAGACCAGTCCCTGTGTCCCTTCCATCTTGTCTCCTGATGCTGCTCTGCATACACTTGGCGCTCTCCAGCAGAGCTGCAAACTATTGTCTTTCTCTGCACCACGTGCCAGGAACTTGTCCCTGAATTTTGTAAAGCTTCAAGCTCCAAAGCCAATCTGCTGACTCACCCCAGGCACTGCTGTATCACACACCCTTTGCCCTGGAAGATTACCAACTCTGATGACTGCTTCTTACAAAGAGACAATGGAGCCCAGAGCTGGTCCCAAAGAAGGAATGCCTGAGTCTAAGCCTATTTTAAGTCCACCCTAAGACAGAGATAGGCTTATATAAGTACAGAACAGTCATGATTTCCAAAGCTAACTGCAGAACAAATTAAAGTAGATCTATAACCAGGGTGTTTCTACAATAAACTACCCTCCCTAGAGCCCTCCTCAGGGGAGAGCACTACCAAGTACTGAGCACCTGTCATATGTCAGGCACTTTACTTCGATTATCCCATACTAAGTGTACCTAGGTAAGTTTTGAGCTTCAACCAAAGCTCTGAGTGATGCTGTAATTTAGAACCCTACTTATAGAGTGCTCCAATACTGGCATTGTGACTAAGGGTCAAGGCGGGACCACTCTGGTAGTCTTCAAAACACTGGAAATAAGCCGGCTTGTTTTCCCTGTTCCTGCTAGGTCATGATTCCCTATTCAGTTGCAGTTTCCCAATATTGGGGGTCTAGCCTGCAAAAAAGTATAAGGTGAAAACTAAGGCCAAGAGGTGGGAACTCCCAAGCACACTGTCTATAGGCAGGTAGATGCAATATTGAAATTTAATTCAGTCCTATTTTAATATTAATAAAAATATAATCTTTATCATAGCTATCTATATGTATGGACATATGGCTCTTTGTCTTTGTAACAGAATCTACATTATTAAGATTGGAGAAAACTGAAAGTGGAATCAGTACCTGTGTAGTTGGCATGGGGAAATGAATTTATCTTCCTTACTCAGGGAAGATCTTCAGTATGTTAGTATTAGGAGGAAACTATGTGGGTACTTTTAAAAATATATTTTATTGATTTTTTTTACAGAAAGGGAGAGGGATAGACAGTTAGTGTAAGGTCCCAAGACCCCCGGTGAGTCCGAGGGAGGGGGCGACAACCCCATGTCAAACGCCGAGACCAAAACTTGATGCAAAAAGCATGAGGTTTTACTAGTACAAGCGCAGCGCAGGGGCTTCTCAGGCAGCCAGCATCAATGCTGGCTGGCTGAGAGCGCCGAGTAACTGCAGGGCATGAGTTTATATAGGCTAAAACCACACGCAGGTGGTCTGTAAATCAGGGAACTATGTTAACAGATAATATTTGGCTCATAATAGTTGACAGTTGACTCATTTCCTGAGGAGGCCGGATGGTCTGTTTTTGCAGGTCGATTCCAGAAACAGATAAAATACCTATAGCCCTGCGGTTAAGGAGGCTGGATGGTCTCTCCCTGACAGGTGCATTCCGAGGTGGTCAGCTCAGTTCCCAGGGGGAGAATTCCACAGCGGTCAACAGGATGAAACCTTCCTAGCCCTGCTTTTATTGTTTTGTCATAAAATATCGCATTCTGGCTTTTTGCATTTCAGGGTAGGGAGTTTCTGGGGACTGGCTTCATTCTTGCCTAATCTTCAACCTTAAAGAACTGACTTCATTCCTATCTAATCTTTAACCTTAAAGGTCACATCCTGGAACAGGCAGTGGGGGAGGCCAATTCCTCAATCTTGGGGTCCTTACATTAGAAATATTGATGAGAGAGAAACATCAATCAGCTGCTTCCTGCACACACCCCACTGGGGATGTGCCCACAGCCAAGGTGCATGCCTTTGACTGGAATCGAACCTGGGACCTTTCAGTTCGCAAGCCAATGCTCCATTCACTGAGTCAAACTGAGGGCTATGTGGGTATTTTTATTGCTTCCCTGTTCCTCAGAACACATAAAACTCTGCAAAACATGGACACCCTATAATCTCTGCCTAGAACTATTATTTTGTTGTTATTATTAAATATCACCAGAGGATATTTTTTCCATTAATTTTTAGAGAGTTATAGGGAGGGAAGGAAGTAGAAAGAGATAGAAAGAGAGAAACATTGATGTGAGAGAGAAACATTGACCATCTGCCCTCTCACATATGCCCTGGCCAGGGGAAAGGATTGAACCTGCCACTCAGGTAAGTGCCCTTGACCAGGAATTGAACCTGCAACCCTTTAGTATATGCTCCACACCTGTCACAGCTCTGCCTGGAATTATTGTTTATGACTCATCACAAGGCTGAAGCCCAACTTCTGTCTGACCTTAAATGTCACTTCAGAAAGGCCTACTTTCTCCTAGTAACCTCTCTCACTGTTGTTTCCTATTTTTACATACTGTTTGTTTCTTCAGTCACATTTATAATAATTCATAATTCATACTATTTGTTTACTTATTTATGTGTCTCTCCATTTGGTTTCAACTCCATTAGTTCAGGGACTACATTTGTTATTTACTAATATATTGCCCTTTGCCTAACATAGCTCCTGTCACTTAAACTCAACTACTGGTCAAATAAATGAGTGAATGCAAGAGAATAAATGAATTAGTGTGACAGAATAGCCAACAAAGTACCATTGCTTTTTTCTAAATATGATGATTTCCCAACTTAACTTTCATTGAGCCTCATTAACTCCAAGAAATTTATCTCTTTAGTACTGTGGCTTGAGAATGGATCCTAATCTTAGCCTTGTCTAATTTCGCATTTCCTAAACCCTGGCCAGCTTCCACATGGTAGACACTATCTTATGATGTTCTCAAATTTCTTAGATGGCTTAAAACCTTCAGAGTGAAGACTAACAAAAGCAGATGTCAACTCTGTGGCTATCTAGGGCTTTCCCGCTGAGTTCTGCTCTCTGTGAGAAGGTCTTCTTCCCAGAATGATTGACATTATTGAGGACCTAGCTCTTTAGATGATATATCACATTTAGCAGGCAGGAATGTGGCCTTTTATTAAAATACTAAGCCAACCCTTTTATTATGGCTAGATATCCTTACTCTAAATTAATATAAAATGTTTTTATTTTTGTTTTTAAAATCTCACCTGAGAATATTTTTCCATTAATTTTTAGAGACAGTGGAAGAGAGGGAGGGGAGAGGAAAGGGAAAAGAGAGAGAGAGAGAGAGAGAGAGAGAGAGAGAGAGAGAGAGAGATGAGATTTTGACTGCCTCCACATGAATGCCCTCTACCAAGGTTTGAGCCTATAACATGAGAATGTGACCTGACCAGGAATTAAACCAACAACCTTTCGGTACATTGGAGGATGCCCAACCAACTGAGCCACACTAGCTAGGGCAACAACACCTTGATTAAGTTATAGTATACAGAGGATATTTAAAAACTATCCTCCAGAAATGAACCCACAACTCATGTTGAATGAGTAGGCATCCATTGGTATATCCATAATTTAACCCAATAGCAGAATAGCAAAATAACATAAAAATGTAAGTGAAGATGTGGTAACTTTTGAAGTATCCTATTCCATTTTGATGAAGCAAGAAGTTAACAGTGTGAACTATTTATTGATATGCAGTCTTAAAATTTAAGTGGGATTTGTTACTCAAAATGTAAGTGTATCAAGCAGCAATGAAAGAGCTACTACACTGATAACTGATTAATTTAATTGTTAATATGTGACACACACAAAACACAAAGATTTGAAAAGGCTTACAGAAATCTTTAAAAAAATTAACCAAATAATCCAGAAATTACAAAACACACACAAAAATGCTATTTTAGAATTTTTATAGATATATCTAAAGACTAACAAAATAATTAAAATATTTCTGAAATTAAAACAGCTTTTCAGTAGAAAAAGGTGATTAATAAAGAATTATAATAATCACTAACTTGTTAGTCCCTTAGATATATTACAGATGGTTTTATGATTTTATAATGACTGGAAATGGACCACACATCTCATTTGATACTTGCTAACAGATACCACAAAGTGAGAAACATAGTTACATGATCACCAGGACCTACCCCCATGAACCTGCCCACCTCAATGGGTGCCCTTGACTGCTAGGCTGCAGAAATGAGAAGAAACAACACCCAAAGAAAAGGAAAAGAAAGAATGAATCAACAGAAAGGGAACTAAATGAAATAGAGGTAAGTCAATTTTTTAGGTAAAGGATTTAAAGTAATTATTATAAGGATACTCAAATAATTTAGTGAGAATTTCAAGCACCTTAATGAGAATTATAAGGCTCTAATGAGAACTACATTATGAAAAAAACAGGTTGAAACTATGAATAAGAGTCAAGTGGAAATGAAGAATGGCATAGCTGAAATAAAGAACACCCTGGGAGGATTCAACAGTAGACTAGAAGAAGTTGAAGACCAAATCAGTGAATTAGAAGACAAGGCAGAAAAAAAAATACTCTGAGAAGCATTTGGGGAAAGATTTTTAAAAGCAGGAGTAGAGTTTCAAGGAGCTTTGGGACAACATCTACTTAATAGGGTTAACAGAATGAGTAGAATCTGAGCAAAGAATAGAGAACCTGTTTGAAAAACTAATGACAGGAAACTTCCTTGACTTGGTGAAAAAAAGTCACACAAGTCCTAGAAACAGAAAGTCCCAATCAAGATGAACAATAAAGACTCATACCAAACACATCATAATTAAAATGGCAAAGGTTAAAGACAAAGAAATAATCTTAAAAGCTGCAAGAGAGAAACAGAAAGTTACCTACAAAGGAGCTCCCATTAATTAGACTGTGAGTTGCTATCCCAAAAGAAATATTTTAGGCCAAAAAGGAGTGGCTAAAGCGTACAAAGTAATGAAAAGCAAAGATTTTATACCAAGAATGCAAGAAATGCTAAAGATACTCTTGTAATAAAAGAAGAAGTAGAAGGGGAACACAAGCATAAAGAATAAAAAGGGCAACAAATAAGTACCTATCAATAATAATTTTAAATGTAAAGGGCTTAAATGCTCCAATCAAGAGACATAGGGCAGCTGAATGGATAAGAAACATAAACCATATATATACTGTCTACTAGAGACACACCTCAGAACAGAACTCACATAGGGTGAAAGTGAAGGGATAGTAAAATTTTCCATGCAAATGGAAATGAACAAAACTAGCAATACTCATATCTGAGAAAGTAGACTTCAAAATGAAGGCCAAAATAAGAGACAATGAAGGCCACTTCATAATATTAAAAGGATAGATCCAACAAGAGAATATAACCTTGGTAAACACTATGCACCCCATTATCAGAACACCCAAATATATAACAAAACTTCTGGATAACTTAAAGGGAGAAATTGACAGCAATATGGTCATAGTAGGGGGAGTTTAACATCCCACTGACATCACTGGGTAGCTATTCTAGACAAAATATCAACAAGGAAATTATCACCCTATATGACACACTAAATCAAATCAATTTAATAGACATTTGCAGATCATTTCACCCCAAAACTGTAGAATATACATTCTCCTCAAGTGCATATGAGACATTCTAAAAGATAGGACACAAAATAAGTCTCTAAAAATTCAAGAAGATTGAAATCATATCAAGCATATCCTCAGATCACAATGACATGAAAGTAGAGATCAACTACAATAAAAACACATCAAAATATTCATACACATGTAGGCTAAATAACATGTTATTAAAAAACTAGAGGCCCAGTGCACAATATTTGTGTGTGTGGGGGAAGGGGGTTCCTCAGCCTGGCCTGCACCCTCTCCAATCTGGGACCTCTTGTGGGATGTTTGACTGCCAGCAGTTGGACATCCCCCTCACAATCTGGGATTGCCTGCCTTCCTGATTGCCCCTAATTGCTTCTGCCTGCCAGCATGATTGTTCCCCAACAGCTCCTGCTGGCCTGATTGATACTTAACTTCTCCCCTGCCAGCCCAATAGCCCCCAACTGCCCTCCCCTGATAGCCTGATCACCCTCAACTGCCCTCCCCTGCAGGCCTGGTCACCCCCAACTGCCCTCCCCTGCTGGCTTGTTACCCCCAACTGCACTTCCCTAATGGTCTGGTTGCCCCCAGACCCTCCCCTGCAGGCCTGGTCACCCCTAACTGCCCTCCCCCACAGGTCTGTTAACATCCAATTGCCCTCCCCTGCTGGCCTGTTCACCCACAACTGCTCCCCTGCCAGCCTGGTTGCCCCCAACTTCCCTCCTCCCCCCACTGGCCTGGTCACCCCACACAGCCTGCTGTTCAATCATTTAGTCATTCCTCACTAACCCCCTGGCGGCCTTGTTGCCCCAAGCAGCCTGCTGTTTGGTGGTTACTGGTTACCAATGAAATCAATCAACAACTCAAAAGCATTTTGAAAACAAATGAAAATGACCACAAAACAACCCAAAATCTACAGGATGTTGGAAAAAGAGATCTGAGAAGATATAAGCAAGTGAATGAGTATACCATGTTCATGGATTGGTAGAGTCAACATCATTAAAATGTCCATACTAATCCCACTTCTATGAAAGTATCCTAGTAACCCAAAGCACCAATAAGTAAGAATGTATTCACCCCTATATTCATAGCTATTTACAAGAACTAAGATCTGGAGACAGCCCAAGTGGCCATCAGCAGATGAGTGGACAAAGAAGATGTGGTACATTTACACCATGGAAAACAATGCAGCTATAAAAAAAAGAACAATCTCTTACCCTTTGAGACAACATGGGTGGACCTGAGGGTATTTTTCTAAGCAAAATAACCCAAAGAAAGTATCAAATGATCTCACTCATATGTGGAATCTAATATACAAAATAAACTGATGAACAAAATAGATTCAGAGATATGGAACAAACTTAAAACTCTCAGAAGGAAGGCATGGGTCGATGGGTGGGGAGAGATTAACCAGGGAACTTACATGCATATATGCACAGCCAATGGACACAGACAATAGTATGGTGAAGGCCTGGAAAGTGTGGGTTGGAGGTGGAGGATATCACTGGGGGGGGGGGGGAAGGGGGAGGCATCTATAATACATCTACAATAAAGATGCATTTTAAAAATAAAATAATAAGAAGAAACAAAGAATTCTGAGAGGGTTAAATAACAAAGTTTCTTTCTATTCCATGATGCCTGAAACCTCTGATGTAAGACTTAATTAAGGCTTGGGGTGAAGTTTCCTGAAGGGTTCTCACTCATACATCTATCCTTGATGCTCACTATTGGTAGGAAGACTGTAATGGCTGGAAGCGTGTCTGAAACATTTACACATCGACTTTTCAAGTGGATGCCTTGGTTCGTAAAACATTGTAACAATATTCCAAGGGCAAACATCCCAAGCAAAAGAGAGCCAGTGTAAGCTGTATTACTTTTATGACCCAACCTCCAAAGTCCCATAAAATCACTTCAAACATATTCTATTGGACAAGGTAGTTAAGTTACAAGGAGGCATATAAATATCACATTGTAAAAAGACTATGTGGGTTAGACTAGAGACCAATGTACTCATCTTTGGGGAAAACACAGTATACTACATGCCCTTGAATAATATCTGAGTTCTTTTAATAATGAAGAAGTGAGTTTTGTTCAGATAGACAACCAATAATGTTTACTAATGTACCTTATTTGATAAAATCCTCCAATGGAGAATTTTAAAACTGTATATCCCATGGAGTTCAATTACTTCCAAGATGATATTATGTACTAGTATAAGCTTTACATTTTTAACTAGAACAAAATAGCCATGTTACAAATTCCTCTATTTTACTTATTTTAGCACAATATGTAAATGAATGCAAATGTGATAGTAATGCTACTTAGTAAGTTGTCCCAATAAAATCTAAATATTCAGATGAATATTTGAACTTAGCACAAATAATGGCATATTGCTGATGTTGTGAAAGCAATTGTAAAAAAAAAACAACATTAAAAATATAATAGCTCATTTGAAAACTGTTGCATTTAAAGAGTCATTGCATCCTACATAGACAAATAGTGAGAAGATGGCAACAATTACTGAAAGTTGAAGCATCCTCAGTGAAAGAAAATACAGGAGCCAGCGACTAACAAGCTCTTCTCCTTTGAGTCCTGCAAATAACCCCTGGGATGCCTCCACTGAGCCCAGTAATTGGTGTAAAGACCATGATCTAGGAATCAGAAGACCTGAGCATAGTCCAGTCTGGCTAACTGCTTGACTTTGCACAAGCCACTAAATCTTTTTGTGTCTCAGTTTAATACTTTGTAAACTAAAACAATCTGCATAGGGGATCACAGAAGGCCTTCTCACTTCTGTCATTTCTTTTCAGTTTTAAGAAAATGCCCAAAAATATTTAAATGAGCATTTTAAACTACTTTTTTCTAAATCCTGTTATTCTCCAGGTGGAAGGCCGGAGTTTGGCATGTCAAGCTACCTAACAGATCCTTTGTTATTTATTTATTTACTTAATTTTAATTTTTTAAAATGTTATTTGGTTTTACAGAGGAAGGGAGAGAGGAAAAGAGAAAGAGAAAAAGAGAGAAAGAAAGGGCAACACTGATCAGTTACCTCCTGACCTCGAACCCACAACTTAGGTTCCTGATGGGAACTGAACCTATGGCCTTCCAGTGCATGGGACTGAGCCACACCAGCTAGGCCACAGATCTCCTGCTTTTAAAGAATTCTGGAAATCTATGTAGGTCCTGTTTTCAGGGGAATCATATGCTTATCTTTTCACAAAGAGAGATCATCCAACATAGGTAAGGCCCCCTTACTCCTTGTAGCCCTGTTGGGGATAATGCCAACTTTTTTTCAAATTCTCTTTGGCTTAAGTAATGAGTTATGGGAGCCTTGGGAAAATGAGTGATAGAAAAGAGATCTGGATTTAACTTTGCCTTATGTGAATTGCATAAGTTTTCTTTAACTCACTATATAAAGGCACACCTGTGAAATGCAAAGGCTGATACGCAATTTATCACTTATATACAATCTCTAAAATTCACTTAAGGTTATGTAGTATTTATGGATACACATAAACGGGACAACAGTAGAAAAACATATTCTGGATGTGCGTACATCAGATTTATTTCCGTGCTTGTTTGTTATTATTTATTTACTGGAGAAGGTAGGAGACAGCGGGACTCTGCAGGGGAGTTAGGAAGCTTCTATTTGACATAGGTGAAGTTTTAAGTTTTATTTCAAAACCCTTGGGAGTTAGTAACAACTCTATGCACACTTACTGATTTGTGGGGGCGCAAATGGCAAGGTTATTTTATTCTCGGTTAATCTATGTATGTTTAAAAGCTGTTCACAAAATAAAGGGATAAAATTGTAGTAAGAAGTCCATCAAGCACTGAGCTGAGCTGGAGAGCGTGGAGGTTCCAGGTGTCAGAACAGCTGATGGAGGCAACAAGACAAAACAGAAGCCTTTACTTACTTATTGCAATGGTATAAGTAGGAGGCTAACCCAGATACAGATCGGGCATCTCCACAGTTCCATTTTAGGTTGTAGAGTAAGAGTCAGGGATTGGGTGGCAACCATGGGTCTATGTATCCAATCTCTCCTCACACCTCTGGATGGTCTCCCTCGCTGAGCCAAATTGGAACTGTAACTATGGAGCTTTTAAATTTCAAAAGGCTTCCCCAAGTCCTGGGAGTATTTTAATGCCAGTGTGCAGCTGGTTACTACACCAAGGAGTTGATACTCTGCCACCCCCACAAAGTTTCAGCACACTTAACGATTCCATTTCTATGAAGTTCAGGAACAGCCCAAACTAACCTGTAGTCATGAAATGCTATTACACATGGAGAATCCACAGGACTTAGCACCTGACTAGACATTGTGGGAGGGAGGAGGCCCGTTTGACAGCCCTTTGAAACTTTCTGCCTCACCTCCCATGATGCATGCTGCATTCTATTGCTAAGGTGTCGGCAACAAGCAGGAAAGGTTAAAAATGTATAAAAAAAGCATCGTGGTGAGTTATTCAGATAGATAAGTACCTATGCAGAGAAGGTAAATGCATATTAAAATTCTGTTTAAAATCGTGTTTAAATTAAGCATTTTAATATGACAACATTCCTGAAGAGATAAGACATCTTTACAGGAAGCAGACAAGCTCTACTCCTCCCTCCCCTGCTCTCCTTTCAGCACTGTTTCCTGCACCAGTACCAAACCCTTTCCAACTTCAGTGTCAGCTCTCTCTGGTCTCCTGGAGCCTGCCTCCTGGACTCTCCCCATATGAGCACTAGATCCATATCCTGAATAGTTTCTTCCCTTATACTTTCTATCAAAACATCCCTATCCTGTGACTATCCCTTTAATAATATATTCTGTCCTAAGTGGCTTTCAGTTCCTTGTCATCACTCTAATCCTTTCAGATACATTTCAGTAGGAATATAAAAAGTGATTTAATAGTAGGTATTTGAGTATTTTGACAATCAGTACGAACAACATTTTAAAATAATGTATTTTTATGTGCACTTTTATTTATTTAATGCTCTGTTTATTTATTTTTTAATTTCTTTATTGATTAAGGTATTACATATTTGTCCCATCCCCCCCCATTCCCATCCTACCCCTCCCCATGCATGCCCCCACCCCCCTGTTGTCCCTGACAACTGGTTAGACTCATATGTATGCACACAAGTCCTTTGGTTGATCTCTCCCCCTTACCCCCACCCTCCCCTACCTTCGGTCTGAGGTCTGACAATCTGATCTATGTGTCCTTGTCTCCAGGTCTGTTCTTGTTCATCAGCCTATGTTGTTCATCATTTCCCCTAGATGAGTGAGATCATGTTCTACTAGAAATACACTTATAAGAACCTAAAATGAGATAAGCAATAATGGTTATGCTGAGAGGCAAATGAATCAGTCTTTAGTGAGTTTCTTTCTGGGCCAACAGTTCTTTTGAGTCCCAATTTCAATGTCAAACAGTTACTTATGTGTACACGTCAGCAATGATATTTCAGTTCTGGATGGTGAACAAATGGTGGTGATACAGGCCTGGCCCTCTCTGGCTTGGTCCTGGGCAACCTACAGGGATGCAGAGCTGCTCACTTCACTTTTAAAACTATATAATTTAAAACATATCCTAGTTTCACCTGCCTTATGAAAATATTGTGCAGTAAATTTTACCAAAATTTATCCCAAGTGCTTTTCTTTTTCTTTGTGACTTGAGCATGTTTTCATGATTCTGAGTCTATCTTAGTGTATTTAGGGCCTAAAAAAGCAGTTATATTTGGAGCTGATGACTTCTAATGGAAAACACATTTACTCATTCATTCAATAAGCATAAATTGAACATACTTCCCATGGAGAAGAGATATATCTAAGTAGGGTATTGTAATGCAATGTAATATGTTCCATAATAACGGTATAAGCAAAAGACTCTGTGAGCACAGAGAAAGATTCTACTACCTAAGCAATACAGGAAAGGCTATGAGAGAAGTAAATATTTGCTCTCAAAATGAGTAGGGAGGTTGCTATGCCAAAAAAAAAAAAAAAAAAAAAAAAAAGAATATTCTAGGATTAATGACACAAACACAGGCATAGAGCTATGAAAGTTTGAGCTTGTTTAGGACTACAAAATTCTATGCAGCTAGAACATGGATAGACATTAGATGATATTGGAAGAGAGGACCCAAAAATGGTGAGGAAATATAGGAAGGGGAATCTGTATGATATTATAAGCAATGTAAACAGTAGCTAGTAAAAAAAAAAAAAAAAAAAAAAAAAGGAAGCTGAAAGTGGTTTCTAAGCAGGGGTGAGATATTATCAGATTTGTATTTTGGATAGAAAACTAGTAGCAAAATCCTATATAATAAAGAGGTAACATGCAAATTAACCCTTACCACTCATGTCATCACAAGATGGCCACCCCCCACATTGCAACAAGATGGCCACCCTCATGTCATCACAAGATGGTCACCCCCATGTTGTCACAAGATGGCTACCACAAGCTGGCCACCCCCATGTTGTTACAAGATTGTCGCCCCCAGGTTGTCACAAGATGGCTGGCAGGGGAGGGCAGTTGGGGGCAATTGGGCCAGCAGGGGAGCAGTTAGGTGTCAATCAGGCCAGCAGATGAGTGGTTAGGTGTCAATTAGACTGGCAGGTGAGCAGTTAGGGGCAATCAAGCAGGCAGGCAGACACCTTTCCGCGTGTAGTTTACCTCCTTAGTTTAAGTTTATTCCTAGGTACCTTAATTTTTTTGGTGTGATAATAAATGGGATAACTATTTTAGTCTCTGTTTATATAAGTTCACTATTGATGTATAGAAATGCCGTAGATTTCTTGGCATTTAGTTTGTATCCTGCTACATTGCCAAACTCATTTATTAAATCTATTAGTTTTTTGATGGAGTCTTTTGGATTTTTATGTACAATATCAAGTCATCTGCAAATAAGGACAATTTTCCTTCTTTTTTTTTTTTTTCCAATTTGGGTGCCTTTTATTTCTTCTTCCTGTCTGATTGCAATAGCTAGTACTTCCAGTACTACGTCAAACAGGATTGGTGAGAGTGGGCATCCTTGTCCTGTTCCTGTTCTTAGAGGGAATGGTTTTAGTTTTTGCCCATTGAGTATGATGTTTGTTATGGGTTTATCATATATAGCTTTTATTATGTTGAGGTATGATCCTTCTATTTCCACCTTGTTGAGAGTTTTTATCAGGAAAGGGTGTTGGATTTTATCAAATGCTTTTTCTGCATCAATTGATATGACTATATGACTTTTATCTCTGAATTTGTTTATGTGATGTATCATGTTTACTGATTTGTACCATCCTTGCATTCCAGGAATAAATCCTATTTGGTCATGGTGTATGATCTTTCTGATGTACTGCTGGAGGCAATTTGCTAGAATTTTGTTGAGGATTTTGGCACCTATATTCATGAGGGATATTGGCCTGTAATTCTCTTTCACTGTGTTGTCTTTATCTGGTTTTGGTATTAGGGTGATACTGGCTTCATAGAAGGAGTTTGGAAGTGTTCCTTCCTCTTGAATTTTTTGGAATAGTCTGAGGAGAATAGATTTTAGTTCTTCCTTGAATGTTTGGTAAAACTCTCCTGTGAAGCCATCTGGCCCTGGGTTTTTGTTTGCTGGAAGCTTTTTGATGACTGTTTCAATTTCTTCAAAAGTCACTGGTCTATTGATATTTTTAGATTCTTCCTGACTAAGTTTTGGAGGGTTATATTTTTCTAAGACTATGACCATTTCCTCCAGGTTATCCAGTTTGATGAAATAGAGTTGTTGGTAGTATTTTTTAACAATCCTTTGTATTTCAGCGGGGTCTGTTGTTATTTCATCTCTTTCATTTCTGATTTTGTTTACTTGGGTCCTCTCTCTTTGTTTCTTGGTTAGCCTGGCTAGAGGTTCATCAATCTTGTTTATTCTTTCAGAGAACCAGCTATTGGTTTTGTTGATCTTTTGTATTGTTCCTTTGGTCTCTATATCATTTATCTCCACTCTGATTTTTGTTATTTCCTTCCTTATGCTTACACTGGGATTTTCTTGCTGCTCTTATTCTAACTCTTTGAGTTGTAGAGTTAGATAATTTGTTACCATTTTTTCTTTCTTTCTTTTTTTTCTTTTTTTCTTTTTTTTTCTTTCTTTTTTTTGCAATAGGCTTATAGAGGTATGAACTTCCCTCTCAAAACTGCTTTTGCTGTGTTCCATATATTTTGTTTTTTAATTTTTTTTTCTAGCAACTGCTGTAATTGGGTATTTTTTTCCATTTTGTCTTCTAGCTCACTGATGCGGTCTTCTGCTTCATCTAGTCTACTCTTGATGCTTTCTATTGAGTTCTTCATAGTAGCGATGTCATTTTTCATTTCTTCTTGGGTCACCTTCATTTCCTCTTGGGTCTTCTTCATTTCCTCTTGGGTCTTATTCATATTGTCAAATTTGTCTTCCATTCTTTTTAGCCAACTTATGATCATTACTCTGAATTCTTGCTCTGGTAGGTTGCTTGCCTCTAACTCGTTTACTTCATTTTCTTGTGATGGTTGATTTTCTTTCACAGGCGGGTTGTTTCTTAGTCTCCCCATGATCTCTCTTTATAGGGTGCCTGGTAACGTAGTTCTCTCCCTCCTGCTTTGATTTAAAGGCACAAAATACAACACAACCAGGTACAACACACAAGGCACTGGACAGAAATGTGTTTGCAATATTAATATCCTCCAATAAAGGTGTCTAGAACCCAAATAACAAGAACATACAATCCAATAAAAAGAATAAGCAAACCAATCTTACACACACACAAAAAAGCATAAACCTTTGATATAGTTAGCATTCAACATACAACAACAAAGGGGTAGAGAGAAGGCTTTTTTTTTTTTTTTGGTGGGGGGGCAGTGACAAGGTAGGTGTGAATGGGATTGGAGCAGGGGGTTGGGAATTATATATACACAGGACAGGTGAAAATTTTGGAGAGGGTAAACAGAAAGAGTAAGGAGAATCTATAGCAGTAAAGGGTTAAGATAAGCAGGACACCAAAGGTAAAGGGTTAGGAATAGAGAGATGTCATAAAGGTAGGTTTGAGATAGAATAGAGCGTTGGAGAAGGCAAGGTATGAATAGTTTTTAGAATAGTAATCCCGAAGGAGGAAATAGAGAAAAAAAGAAATAGAGGAAAAAGGAAAAAAAAAAAAAAGAAAGCAAAAAAAAGGATTATAATATGACACTTAAAAAGTAGTAATAAAAATAAACAAAAGAAAATAAGATAAAAAATATAAAAAAGGTAAAATAGTAGTAGTAATAATGTTGATTACCTATAAAAATGAATTAATTAAAAAGGTAAAATCTAGTGATGGCAGATGAAAAAAATTTCTTGAGTAAACTTTGCAATTAAAGTAGGTAAAAAACAAAAATTCAACAGTTAAAAAAATAAAAATTGAAAATTAAAAATTAAACAAAATTTGCAGTAATGAAGGTCATTCACTTTCTGAGTTGCTATGTCTCGCACGCCTTTTCCCAGTCTGGGCGGTAGTGGCAGTTCACTGTGTTTCACCGTTCCTCCGTGTTGATTACAAGACCTGATTTTTAAGCCAATCTAGAGACCCTATGTGCTTTAGCCTCTGGGTGGCAGTGTTTCTGGATGACTTCCAGGACTCTAAAGCCTTTCTAGCTTTTTCCCCTTCTCTGTGTCTTTGATGGCTGGGGGTGGGGTGGTCCGGAGCTGGCTGCACTCCCCTGTAATTCTGCGGCTACTTCTTGGACTCAGATCCAGCTGTGCTGCTCCTTAGATATCCCTAGTCTTAGGAGCCCTGTCCACAGACAGGCGCGCCTCCAGCTGAGAAGTAAATCCACGACCAGTCCCTCAGCCTCTGTGCGCCTCGCGCGCTGGTGCGCAGGGTGGGGGGGATGTTGCTGCACCGAGTGGAACTCGGTCAGAACTACCCGTCCGAGTCCCTCAGCCTCTGTGCGCCGCGCGCACTGGTGCGTAGGGGGGGGGGTGTTGCTGCGCCGAGTGGAACTCGGTCAGAACTACCGGTCCGAGGGGAACTCACCCACCGGATCGCTGCGAAATCTGAGCTCCTCTGAGATCAAGGGTTCGCGCCGACTATGCTCATTTGGTGTTCCTTGGGGCTGGGGATAATCAGGCCTCGGACTCGAACCTCCTCCCTTCCAAGATGGCGAGATTTCCCGTCCGCGTTGCGCCGGCAAGTATCTCCGGTAAGGGACCCAGCTGTGGGTGGTCAGCTGTTGGTGGCTCCCTGATCAGCAGACCCCAAATTTCCTCTGGTGTTTGCTAGTCTCCTGGCTTGTTGACGAGCACTCCTAGCGCGATCCTCAGCTGCTCTCTCTCTCTTCCTCGGGACAAGACTCAGAAACCGCCCATCTGCTCTTCCGCCATTTTCTCCTGTCCTGTGTTCCATATATTTTGGATTGTTGTGTTTTCATTGTCATTTGTTGCCAGGATGTTTTTAATTTCTTCCTTGATTTCTCTGGTAACCCAGTCCTTGTTCAACAGCATGCTATTCAGTCTCCATGTGTTTGATTTATTTGGATTATTTTTATTGTAGTTGATTTTCAATTTTATGCCACTATGATTTAAGATGATGCTTGATATGATTTCTATCTTCTTGAATTTGAAGAGACTTTGCCTATGTCCCAACATGTGGTCTATCTTTGAAAATGACCCATGTGCACTTGAAAAGAATGTATATTCTGTGGCTTTTGGGTGAAATGTTCTGAAGATGTTGCTTAATTCCATCTGGTCTAGTGCATCATGTAGTGTTGATGTTTCTTTGCTGATTTTTTGTTTAGATGATTTCTCCAAAGGTGATAGTGGGGTATTAAAATCTCCTACTATGATTATATTGCTATTAATATCTCCCTTAATATCCTCCAGAAGTTTTTTTAATCTATGTGGGTGCTCCTGTATTGGGTGCATATATGTTTAACAGGGTTATTTCTTCTTGTTGGATTGCTCCCTTTAGTATTATGAAGTGACCTTCATTATCTCTTGTTATGACCTTCACTTTGAGATCTAATTTGTCAGATCTAATTATTGCTACCCTAGCTTTTGTTTTTCATTTCCATTCACCTGGAAAACCTTTTTCCATCCCTTCACCCTCAGTCTGTGTGTGTCTTTTTTCTGAAGTGGATTTCTTGTGGACAGCAAATATATGGGTCTTGCTTTCTTATCCAGTCCATTACCCTATGTCTTTTGATTGGAGCATTTAAACCATTTACATTTAAAGTTATTATTGATAGGTACTTATTTGATGCCATTTTTATTCTATACCCCTGTGCTTCTTCTTTGCTTCCTATTATATTTTTATTTTTTACAGTGGACACCTTTAGCATTTCTTACATTGCTGGTTTGGTGGTGATAAATTCCTTTAGTCCTTTTTTGTCTGTGAATCTCCTGATTTCACCTTCAATTTTGATTGATAGTCTTGCTGGGTACAGTATTCTTGGATTCAGACCCTTCCTTTGCATAACTTTGCATATTTCATCCCATTCCATTCTGGCCTGATAAGTTTCTCTTGAGAAATCAATTGGTAGTCTAATGGGCGTTCCTTTATATATAACTTTCTGTCTCTCTCTGGGTGCTTTTAAGATTCTTACTGTGTTGTTGGTGTTTGCCAATTTAATTATAATGTGCCTTTGCGTCGGTCTTTTGGGATGCATTTTGCTTGGGATTCTGCGAGCTTCTTGTATTTGTGTGGGTTTTTTCTTCTCTATCTCAGGAAAGTTTTCTGTCATTATTTCTTGAAACAGGTTTTCTATGCCTTCCTCAGTTTCCTTTCCTTCTGGAATCCCTATTATTCTAATATTCTTTAGTTTTGTATTTTCCCAAAGTTCCTATAGGCTCTCCTCCTGCTTTTTAATTAAAAAAAATATTTTATTGATTTTACACAGAGAGGAATTGAGAGGGACAGATAGTTAGAAATGTCGATGAGTGAGAAACATTGACCAGCTGCCTCCCGCACACTCCCCACTGGGGATGTGCCCACAACCAAGGTACATGCCGTTGACTATTATCAAACCCGGGACCTTTCAGTCCGCAGGCCGACACTCTATCCACTGAGCCAAACCGGTTTTGGTTAATTTTTTTTTTTTAGAAGCTGCTCTAATTGGGTATTTTTTTCCATTTTGTCTTCTATCTTACTGATTCGGTCCTCTGCTTCTTCTAGTCTTCTTTTGATGCTTTCTATTGAGTTCTTTACAGTAGCTATGTAATTTTTATTTCTTCTTGGTTCTTCATTTCCTCTTGGTTCTTACTCATATTGTCCAATTTGTCTTCCATTCTTTTTAGCCATCTTATGATCATTACTCTGAATTTTTGCTCAGGTAGGTTGCTTGCTTCTAAATGGTTTACTTCCTTTTCTGATGATGCCTGCTTTTCTTTCCTATGAGGGTTGTTTCTTTGTCTCCCCATAATCTCTCTTTTCAGGATGTCTGCTTATGTAGTTCTCGTTCTCCTTTTCACCATGCAGTGGTGCGCTCCTTTGAGTCCAAGTGTCCACACCTCCTGGAACTGGCTTTCTGGGGCTCACAGCTGCTTGGTGGTCGCTGCGGCTGTGGATATTTAGGCCTCTGACAAAATCCACTTTTCTGTTAAAGATAGTGATGTTTCCCCATCCAAGCCTGTAGTTAGTTCCAGGAGTGGACCCAGGCCCTCTGTGGGTTCTTCCCTGTCAGGGGCACCCTGATCAATAGCCCCCACCTTCTCCTGGTGTTCGCCTGTCTCTTAGCTTATTAACAAATACTCCCAGCACAACCCTCAGCTGCTGTCTCTTTCTGCTTCGGGACAAGGCTCAGAACCCATCCAACTAGTCTTCCACCATTTTGTCTCCAATCTTTGAGTTAGCCATGAAGGATGCCCAGGGAAGGCAGCAAGTAGCATTTTTAGAAACATCTTTATTTCTATGGCCTTGAGCCTGGGGATTATGGTCCAAAAGACAATGTTTCCAGGTCATTCATGTAGATTTGTTCTCTTCTGAGCAAGACCATTGATGAAAGACTATGAAGTAGAGGAAGAGGAATTGTGAGTTTATAGTAATGGAAGTGTGGAAGAAGATGGCAGCAGTTGACAGAACAAGTACCTTAGAATTCAGTTGTTGTAGAAATAGGTTGAGGGGCTGCTGAAACTGGTTTGGCTCAGTGGAAAGAGCGTTGGCCTGTGGACTGAAAGGTCCCAGTTTCAATTCTAGTTAAAGGCATGTACCTTGACAGCTGGTAAATGTTTATCTCTCATTGATGTTTCTAGCTCTCTATCCCTCTCCCTTCCTCTCTGTAAGAAATCAATAAAATATATTTTTTTAAAAAAAGAAAAAATAGGTTGAGGGGCAGAGGATTATATTCTATGAATTTCAAAGAGAGAAGGTCTGTGTCTAGATGTAGAAGTATAATTATCTTAAAAACACTGACTTTGATACACTTAGATTATGGGGCAATTAGTAACTTGATTTTCCAATAAGGAAGTGCAATTTTGAAGGCAAAATAATTTTTCAAATAAATATATATATATGGGTTATTTGAAAATATTGACAATTTAGAGTAATTCCACCATTGACATTTTTAAACTTCCAACTTGGTCAAGTAACTTAACCTCCTAAGTTATTCAGTTCAGTTAAAGATATAATCAAGCATGCAATAAACAGCAAAAATCTGACACACAGATTGATTATATTATTGATAATGATTGTATGTACAGAGTACTCCAGAACAGGACATTGAGTAGAAATAGTATTAAACATATAGTGACAAGATGCATTTGCTATTGCTCACTGACAAATTCCAAACATCTTTCTAGGTAACATACAGTTAAACTTAGATTATTATTTTCAGCCCCTTCATTTGGAACTGAGTAATAAAAATGTGTCCTCTCCAAAAGAGAAGAGGCAATGAATGACTCACATTGAATCAAGCTGGCAAAGCAGTTCCCTTGTCATAGGAATCTGATATTATTTATGTCACTTTGCCATTGAGAAAGAATTTGCAAGGGTCAGAGAGAATCACCTAATGCTCACCTAAAACAAATAAAAAGGTTATTGCATCAAACTTTAAGAAAGGTTTATAGGAGAAACTTGAGGCCCAGTGCATGAAATTCATTCACTGGGGGAGGAGGGGGGCAAGGTTCTCTCAGCCCAGCCTGCAACCACTCCAATCTGGAACATCCCTCTCACAATCTGGGACTGCAGGCTCCCAACCACTCACCTGTCTTCCTGTCTGATTGCCCCTAACTGCTTCTGCCTGCCAGCCTGATCACCCCCTAACCACTCCCCTGCCAGCCTGATCAATGCCAGACTGCTCCCCTACTAGCCCAATTTCCCCAAACTGCCCTCCCTTCTGGCCTGGTAACCCCAACTGCCCTCCCCTATAGGCCTGGTTGCCCCCAACTGCCCTCCCCTGCAGACCTGGTCCCTCCACAACTATCTTCCCCTGTTGGCCTGGTTGCCCTCAACTTCCCTCCCTTGCAGGCCTGCCCCCCACCCCAAAAATGCCTTCCCCTGACTGCCATCTTTGACTACATGGGGGCAGCCATTTGTGTGAGGATGTGAGGGTCAATTTGCATATTACCTATTTATTATATAAGATAATCATGCCATTTAACTTTACACAGTGATTTTGCATACATTTTCCCATCTTGTGAGAGGAGGGAAAGAGGAATTATTAGCTCAATTTTCCAGAGGAGGAAAGAGATGGTCAGAATGCTCTTCTCAAGGTCCTAAAGTTATTAAATGGCTGAGCAGTCCCTGGGTCTGCTGCGTCATATAATCTTTCCTATATGCACCTCTGTTTCTCAAGATATATGCTTATTTCTGCACAGGATATTGAAAGACATGGCTAACAGGCCAATTCTGAGACTGAGTTGTGACTGTAGCTTGAATAATCACTTTTTGTATTTTGTATAGACTTTTTAAGACTTTAAGTTGTGGTTTATAGAACCTATTGTTTTGTAAGTTATGCACACTTTCTTCAACAAGTTGGGAAGAATATTTGAATTCTGAATAGAAAGATCATATTTTTCTCCAAAGAAGGGTCTATGCAAGATTTTCCATGAAAAGGCTGACCCACAAAGCTGAGGTAAACAGATGGGCCATTACCAAGGAACAAGGGCCGCCTAAGGACCAGGAAATGGCACACTGATCAAGTCCTTTGTGTATTCTGTTCTTGGCTTATTTTTTAAAAATCTTTTGCCTGTTATCATTTTATTATGCTGTATATTATGTCTCTTCTTCATTTTTTTCTTTCTTCTCAGAATGCTATACTTTGAATCTATTTGCCTTTTAATTTGTATTTTTATTGAGGTCTTGGGTTCTTAAGATACTCTGAAGCCCAGTGAAAGCAACTGCAAGCTGTGGATCACTTAATGCTTTGAACAGGATGCTGAGAGCCAAACTTGGACAACGTCTGACATTGGCTGGCACAAAAGTATCTCCTGGGAGGCCTGAAATCAGCATACAAAAAAGTTGGCATTAAATCTGCTGAGATGAACTTCACTTAGTGGCTGTTGTTTTCTCCCCAGTATTTTATTTTTTATTGATTTTGTATTATTATTTTTCATCTTTTCTCTCTTGTTTCTTTAATAGCTCTTACTTGCCTCCTTCCTTTTCTCACTCTATTATTTTATTTTTTTTCAATTCTTTTTCTTCATCTTCTTTTTACCTTTTTATAATATTTATCTTTCTTCTTATATTTTTTACTGTTTTCATTTTCTTACTCTTTACTCTATTTTTTCTCTTTCCCTTTTTCCCTTTCGGAATCTCTTTTACCCCCTTTCTTTTCTAGTGTTCTTTTTATTTTATTAGTAGTATTATTATCTTTTTCTTTATTTCATTTTTTATTATTCTTGTCTTTTCTCTTCCCTAATTCTCTTTTCTTTTATGTGTTTTGGGATTTTTTATATGTTTGGGTTTGTCCCTGTTTGTTTTGTTTTGTTTGGTTTTGCCCTGTCAGCACCTGCACAACAGCTCACATGAAATGGTTGGGGTTGACCCTCACAGTTATCCAGACTGAGACAATATCCCACCCACAAACATGACAACAATACCCAAGGCCTAATTACAACAAGAGAGCCCAGACAACCCACACAAGTGTCACTCCTAGAGCATCCAGCTAAGTAGTTCAAGAAAAATGCACAACTGGGTCCCATAGAACATTTAGTAAAAAAAATACCCCACAAGAACTAGGAATCATAGAAAGTATGTCTAATGTATAGAAACACACACAATGAAATAACTAAAATGGAGAGACAAAGAAACAACTGCCAAATGAAAGATAAGGAAGAATTTCAAAAAAGAATGCCTAAATGAGATGGACATAAGCAATTTATCAGGCAGAGTTCAGAGTAATGGTTATAAATATAGTCAAGGAATTTAGTTAGAATTAAAAGGAACTTAAGGTAAATTACAATGAACTTAGTGGGAACAACATCAGCATGAAAAAGTACATAAAAGCCATGAATGATAACCAAGCAGAAATGAAAAATATTATAGCTGCCATAAAGAATACATTGAAAGATATTAAAAGCTGGCTTGATGAAGCTGAGGATCATATCAGTGATTTTGAAGACAATGTAGAAATAAACACTGAATTTGAAGTGCAAAAAGAAAAATTACTGAAAAAGCATTAGGAGAGTCTAAGGGAACATTTGGACAACATGAAATGGAACAACAACCACATTACTGGGGCACCAGATGGAGAAGAAAGTGAGCATTGGATATAAAATCTATTTGAAGAAATAATTACAGAAAATTTTCCTAACCTGGTGAAGGAAAATGTCACATAAATTCATGAAGCCCAGAGAGTCCCAGTTAAGAGGAACACAAGGAGACCCACACCAAGACACATTATAATTAAAATGGCAAATGTTGAAGACGAAGAGAATCTTAAAGGAAGCAAGACAGCTCCCATAAAACTGTTACCTGATTTACCAATAGAAACACTACAGGCTAGGAGGGAATGGCATAAAGTATTCAAAGTAGTGAAAAGCAAGGATCTGAAATCAACACTACTCTATCTAGCAAGGCATTCATTGAAAATGGAAAGAGAAATAAAGAGCTTCTCAGACCAAAAAAAAAAAAAAGGCTAAAGGAATTATTTTTTCATTATCACCAAACTAGCCTTGAAAGAAATGCTAAAGGGACTATTATAAGAAGAATAAATATATATAGAGAGAAACATAGGCATAAAGAAAAAAAACTGCAATAAATAAGTACCTCTAATTAATAATCTTAGGCATAAGTGGATTAAATGTAATGTATATATTTATATTTATGTTTATGTTTATGTTTATTTATATTTATTCAAAATCAACACTTGTTATACATATTTTCAGTAAGGTGCCTGTTTTTTCATACTAACAAAAGAAAATGTTAACTATGTACTTTGGTCATAATCTTGCCACTCTGCTCACTAGTGTGTATTTTTCTCTTAGAAGAACTAATGTGTATTTTTCTCTTAGAAGAATATTTACTAGATACCTGGTGCATAAAATTAATGCACAGGGGCATGTCCCTCAACCCAGTCTTCACCTTCTCCAATCTGGGAACCCTCTCACAATCCAGGACCACTGGCTCCTAACCACTTGCCTGCCTGCAGGCTTGATTGCTCCTAACTGCTTCTGCCTGCCAGCCTGATTGCCCCTGAACTGCTCCCCTGCTGGCCTGATCATCTCCAACTTCCCTCCCCTGCCAACCTGATTACCCCCAACTGCCTTTCCCTGACGGCCTGATGACCCACAACTGCCCTCCCATGCTGCGATACGCCTCCTCCACTGGGACCTGCTTCCTCCATGTGAGGTGGTAGAGATGCCAGGACCCACCTCCTCTGCACCATGCAGAGGTGGGAGAAGTCCCATCTATGGGACTCTGCTGTGCACGGCCATCTTGTGGTGGCCATCTGGTGGCAGCCATCTTGTGATAATGTCATGCGAGGGTGTGACGCCACCTAGGCTTTTATTATATAGGTTAGATAGCATATTTTGGATGGACTTATTAATAGAAATAAATAAAACAATACATTTTCCCCCATTGGTGTTTATGCATAGCCCTTTCATGCCCTGTTTTTGGGATTGGTTAAGAATAATAAATGTGGAATAGATATACTTTTATTGATGTGTATGTGAGTACATATATATTTATATATACCAATAAATTTTATAACCACTATTACACTTTAAACCATATATATATATATATATATATATATATATATATATATATATATTATGTGCTGCCTGCTTTTTTCACTTAATATAAATTCTGAGAACTTTCCCATATTCATTAATATTTTCAAGAACATGATTGTCAAGGATGGTTTAATCTTCTATCATAAGTCATGCACCATAATTTATTATCAACCAAAACTATTTATTTTGAACACTTAAACTGAGGTTGTAAAAACTTACAACAAAAATAGTCATTTGTTTCTATGCTTATTACTAGAGGCTCAGTGCATGGATTCATGCACAAATGGGTCTCTCACCCTGGTCTGAACCTTCTTGCAACCTGAGGATAGGGTTGAAACTGGCAGTCTGACATCCCTTGAGGGATGTAGTAGTTGCAAAGAGGCAGGTGCCTCTATGATCATCTCAATCCCACTGTTCCTGCTGCCACTCTGCTCGCTAAATGGCACTCCTGCCTTGAGCATCAACCCCCTGGTGGTCAGTGAGCATCATAGCAACCAGTCAATCAATCATTTGGTCATTCAGTCATTCGGTCACTTAGTCTTTTATATAAATAGATGTTTGCAAGGATGGGTATTTCCACATAGTACGTGTGTGTGTGTGTGTGTGTGTGTGTGTGTGTGTGTGTGTAGAGATGGGAAACCAGACAAGGGAGGATCCCTGTACTTCCTAATGGCATCCTCTCATTATTCTTCTCCCACCTGGCTGTGCTTCTGTATGTGGCCCCCTCAGAGTGTTACTCTGTGTGGAAAGCAAAGAGAGGAGCTGGTTGGGGGGGGGGGGCAGAATGTAATGGACTAGAAGGCCTTGTGACAGGCAGATGTAGAAATGGTTCCTGTACAGTTAGAGCATGACCAAAGGTTTTTTTGTTTGTTTTAATTTGTTCATTTTTTTTAGTAAAAGCCTATAGGCCTCAGAGTTAAACCCTGATGAGGAGTATGAATGAAAACCTCTCCTTGTTATCTTTGGACTGTCAAGTCTCATTCTGGTTCAGAGAATGAGGCATACTGTGTTTTATTTAGAAGGTACTTGTTCATCTGATACCATCTAACAAGCAGTGAGTAGTAGCTCACCACTGAGACTTTGGGATCATGTCATCTTTGTCTTTAGTTTTTAGAATTGTAACACTATTCATTTCTCTTTATACTTTCAGGCTATTACAGTAGGAATTCTAGAGGGGCTATATCTGGCATATCTCATCTACTATTACAATAACCAAAAAATGTTACTAAAAACACATTATAAAAAGATCTATATTTTATAATTTTAGTCTTAATTTATCCCTTATTTTATTTCTTTGTAGTAATAGGACCCAAGTACAAAGTAATAGGTAGATCATGGTGTGAAGACATAATCATCATCATAGCCCTTTCATGTCTGTGGCAATCTGATAAACGAAAAGTTGTGTTAAGTATTTTATTATTTTTTTAATCCTCACCTGAGGATATTTTCCCCATTGATTCTAGAGAGAGTGGAAGGGAGGGAGGGGGGGAGAAAAAGAGAGAGATAAAATATCGGTGTGAGAAAGACACGTCTATTGGTTGCCTCTCACACACACCCCTACTGGACTAGGGAACCTGCAACTGAGGTATATGCCCTTGATCAAGGATTGGACCCATAACCCTTTGGTTCAAGGGCTGATACTCTAACCATTTTTGCAAACCTTCCAGGGCTTTTCAAATATTTTGTTGTTTGTATCTAACTTTAGAGTAATTAGTTCAAGATTTATTGGGCATCCATTTCCACCTTAAATATTTCTTTGCATGGATCATATATCTTGCCAAATATAGAAATAATAATTTTAGAATAAACCCAAAGACATTGAACCTACATATTTTTAAAATATATTTTTATTGATTTCAGAGAGTAATGGAGAGGACAGAAACATCAATGATGAGAAAGAATGTTGATTGGCTGCCTCCTGCCTTACTAGGGATTGAGCCTGCAACCTGGCATTTGTCCTGACCAGGAACTGAATCTCTGACCTCCTGGTTCACTGGTTGATGCTCAACCATTGAGCCACACTTGCTGAGCAAATATACACATTTTTAAAGCAAATTCTATATACAAGTGCTTTCGTGTATATATATATAGTTCTGCCTAAATGACTCATTTACAGCCCCCCTACTTCAAAAGATAGAAAACCTGGACAGACTAAGTACTAGGTTTTTATATTAGGTATTTCCAAGTGTTACCTTTGTGCAATATTCTATTTATAAAAATATATTTTATTGATTTTTTACAGAGAAAGGAAGAGAGATAGAGAATTAGAAACATCGATGAGAGAGATACATCGATCACCTGCCTCCTGCACATCCCCCACTGGGGATGTGCCCAACCAAGGTACATGCCCTTGATGAGAATTGAACCCGGGACCTTTCAGTCCACAGACTGATGCTCTATCCACTGAGCCAAACCAGTTTTGGCTGTGCACTATTCTTTATTGAGATAAGATATCTGTTCATTTTCCACTTGTTCAGTAAGGATTGTGGGAACACAGTGAACTTTAGAGGGATGAGTAGCTGGAAAATATTTGACTAGTGGGACTTTCCTTGTACAAAGCAGAAGGGCATTGCAGATGTGGTAAAGAGAGTCCTTAAAGCCACAGAAGTCCTTCAAATTCTTATCAAAGGACAGCTTCATTGACAAAAGTCTCATCACTGGGATCTGTCACTGTGCTACCATTACCCAGTAATCTCTTTTTTATAAATAAAACTGTTCATTTACATCTACTAACAGAAACCCCAAAGCATGTAACACCTCATTCACCTATAAAAGTGGTTGAATTCACAACCAATTTCTGTGAACTGAAGCAAATAACACTTGGTGAGTCAATTAGGAAGGTAGAACTGCTGTGTCAAGAACTATTAGAAAACTGTTGCTGAGATCCTTAAAATGTCAGGCCAAACACAACTCTCTCTGAGAGTTGGGAACAGCATTGGATTGTGCTGGTTTCTGACCATTCTACCTTCTAAGCATTCTTCTTCTAAAATCACAGGACCTTGTACTATGAGCAGCCATAGTATAGCAGCCAACATCACTGATGTTGTGTCTATATTTGCAAAAGAAAGTTATTCTATTTAATAGTCTTCCATTTTGGGCATATTTGAAAAGCCTTATATTATTTTCTCTTGTGAGTTCTCTTTTCTTCCCAAGGAGGTATTTTCAGTAGATAAAAAATATAGGCAATCAAACTGACTTCAAAATTAACTAAAAGGTTACATATGATGGAATGGATGGATAATCTGTACAGATTTGTATGCAATGAGGCAAAGGAGGTTACCGCCAAAGCAGCAATGCTTTTTAAAAACACAATGACCAGAGCATTATACCACTGGAATCAGCTGATTGTATTTTGTAGGAAGCTAAAAAAAAATCCAGAGTTAAAGAACCAAATCCTTAAAACATACATAGAGATACATCCCCTACGACCTTCCCATGGAGAGCCTTACTCTCAAGCAGAAAGGGGGAACAAGCTTCTAGGCAAATTATAGTGATTTCCCAAAAGGAATGTGAAAGTTAAAAGAGGAGTGGTGGTGTTAGGTGCAACACACTTTCTTCTGCTGACTCTGAGTGAGTCTCTTTTCCTCTCACTGCCCTCCTAAACCTACCCCCTGTGCTAATTCATCTATCGATTATGTACGTAGTTACTTAATGACTGAAGTGGTACACGTATATCCTGCTTTTCACACATCAAATAAAATATCTTTGTATCTATCATTAGCCTCTAGTATTGGAAAGAGAATAAGGAAAATTTTATCTTGAAATATTTACTTTGAAAATATATCTTGGGCAGTTCTTTCAGTAAAGAAAGGTTTTATAGGTTCTGATCTAAAAACTTATTATTTGATAACCAAGGGAAAATGAAAATTTGATAACCTTATTAGTCTCTTAATATTTAAAATGAGCATATTAAAAAGTATTTGTGCCAGGCCGGCATGGCTCAGCGGTTGAGCATTGACCTATGAATCAGGAGGTCACAGTTCAATTCCAGGTCAGGGCACATGCCCAGAATGTTGGCTCCATTCCCAGTGTAGAGTGTGCAGGAGGCAGCCAATCAATGATTCTCTCTCATCATTGATGTTTCTATCTCTCTCTCCCTTCCTGTCACTAAAATCAATTTAAAGAAAGATATTTGGACCCTAACTACAGGGTGGAGCTAAAGTAAGTTTACAGTTGTGAGTACATGAAATAATGAGTTTATCCTTGAAGTATTATTTATTAATTATTGTATTATTTTCCATTATTCACTATAAACCAACTTTTGTCCAACCCTGTGTAAGTATTGTATCGAGCATAATGATCAGTGTGTTGAGAGGCATGGGTAACTATTATTACAGGTACATAAAAATGGCAACTATTAATATTATCATCATCATTTATAAATTCTTCAGGTTAGTAAATTAGTTTTTCTCTATTTCTTCTCCTACCAAGGTCTTATGAAAAAATGTGTAATTAACTTGGAATTTGGAAAGCAATATTTATTTTACAAGAATTTGTTAAATGGTGGTCTATTTGCATATTACCTTTTTATTATATAGGATGATTTACATAATCATTTCAACACACAAGATGGCTGCCCCCATTTGTTCAAAGATGGATGTCACATGTGGACACAAGATGGCCACCACAAGATGACCAGCAGGGGAGGGCAGTTAGGGGTGACCAAGCCAGCAGAGGAGGGCAGTTAGGGGCAATCAGGATGTTAGGGGAGCAGTTAGGTATTGATCAGGCTGGCAGGGAAGTGGTTAGGGGATGATCAGGCTGGCAGCAGAAGTGGTTAGGGGCAATCAGGAAAGCAGGCAGGCAAGCAGTTGGGAGCCAGCAGTCCTGAATTGTGAGAGGTGTTCCAGATTGGAGAGTGTGCAGGCTGGGCTGAGGGGCACACCCTTCCCCAATGCATGAATTTTGTGCACCAGGCCTAGTTAGTGAGTGCTCATGTACAGAAGTAATTATTCAAAATAGAGTTGTTGAATGTGATGAAGGAAAACTCAGAATTTCATATAAGTAAATAACATTCAAATAAGATGGAAAACTTTCTTAGTGTGAGGATTAATGGAAAGAGCCATGAGTGCCAACCCTGAGCTGAGACATGAAGAATGAGCTAGGGGTGGGGAGAATTCTAAGCAGAGATAACAGAATTTTCCCCAGACTTAGCCATAATCTTTCTAACCACAATCATCTTCCCAGTCACCCAGGCCTAAAATCTTCACATTATCTTTGACACATTTTTGCCTTAACAAATGATCAGTTTTACAATTTTCTTGATTTAGCATCTTCTTTCCTCTGTTCCCATTCTCACCACATTAAGTTCTTCTTTACCTTTTCCCTACAGTTTGATTTTGGGGTGAGTTTATTTTCCCAAACCCATCTTTTCACCTTCAGTATTTTCCCTTTTTGTAGCCAACCATTCCTCCTATATGCTGCTGCCAGATAACCTGGAACAGACTTCCGATATGAACTCAAAGAAGTTTAATGGCATGTCAGCTTATAAAACAAAATCTGAATTCTTCAGCATGATATTCAAAGCTTACAATGAACTGACCCCATCCCTGTTTCAAAGCTTAATTTTCAGTCCTCCCTTTTATGTCTTCCTGGCTGTAACCATACCCTCCACATTCCAAAGCTTTCCCACAACCAGGCCTTTGTCTTGGGCTCCCTTCCCCTTTCCTCTTCTTATCTGCTCAAGCCTGTTTTTTTCTCCATGTTCTTTCCTAAGCATCCATACTCCAGGATAATTTTACATCTTTCCACTGAGGGTAATTTTCCTTTTCTCTGAATTCTCAATATGACAATATTTATAATATGATAGGCTTTGTGATCTCCCCCACCTAGAAGAACAATTTAGAGAGGGGCAAAGGGGTAGCCCCCTTAATGAGCATGAACTCTAGATCCCAATCCTAGCTCCTACACACTTGTGTGACCCTGAGCACATCACTTCAATTCTCTGTGCGTCATTCCTTTTCTGGAAAGAAAAACTCCCTAACTTATAAAGTGGTGAGAGGATTAAGTGAACAAATTGTGCCAAAAAAATACAATACTGTATAAATATTGATATGATCATGCAATTATTTTTATCATTTACATGTAATATCTACTCTCCAAATTATAATGAGGACCAAATTCACATCTGATGTGTTTTCATAACTTCTAAATCCCTTACTGCCTCACACAGGATAAATTACTAGTGAATGTATGAATTAGAATCACAATGACTAGTGAACCCTAATTGGGCATTTCAAATAGTTTCTTTTGAAGATATCATTTTATTTATTAAATTAGCTAAAATAAATCATTGAAAAAATTTAATTATGTAAATTTTCTATGTGTAAAGCACACAGAATATATGAAGAAATATGCCTTCTCAGATTTTACATTTGATTCAAGGAGAATCATATAGATAACTATAATATAAAGTAAAATAGAAAAAGTATACACTCAAAAAGTAATTATAGGAATTCAAAAGGATTGGCTAGAATGATCAGATAATAATTTATTGAGATGATATGTAATTATACTCCAAGGAAAATGGAACTTTAAAAACACAGTTTATACAAGTCAACTCTCCTGATAATATTGGCCAATACTTACTGAACATTCACTGTAACAGACACAGTGTTTATTGTATTTAAACTTCAAAACAGCCTCATACAGAAGTATTATTATGTTCATTTTGTAAGTGGGAAAACTGAGGCATAGCAAGACAATGTTAAGAAATTTGTCAAAGTCACACAGCTAATAAAGAAGAGAGCCAGGATTGAAACCCAAGTAGACGGGATTCAGAACCCATGTTAACCATCACATTGCAAAATTAGAATTTTTACTGGTTGCTGAAACTGTTTCTAATAAATAATATGTTTTATTAAGTTCATTGGATTTTACTTTCCATTAATTTTTAAGGTTGCATCTTATCCATGGATGCTAAAATATTTTTATTTCATATCTGACCAACTCAGTCTTTTATTTACAGTAAAAATTTCTCAAATTCTTCATCTGTGAAATAAATGTTTGAAGCTATATCAGTAGTCCACAAATAATTCAAGAGCAATTCTTTCTTTCAAAATAGAAACTTATGCCAACTTCTATGTTATAGTTGTTCACCTTCTCCAATTCACTGTTTATTGTGTAGCAGAAAACTTTACAATAAGTTACAGGATTTTTTAATCCCCAGAATCCACTGTGCTAGAATAATCTCTAAAGCCATTTCTAGTTCTCAACACTAGGTCCCCGTCTCTCTAATTTCTAATTTGTCATTTCTCTCTGCCATAAGAAGAAATGCATATGCTCCCTCAATCCCTTAAAATTCTTTTAAGTTTTCTGTTTTCTCTATTTGTCCCTCCCCCTCCCCCTTACAGGCTAATCCTCTAAGGGTTATTTCACACAGGGGATAGATGTTGCTAGAATAAGGTTACCAGATGTCCCGCTTTTGGCGGGACAGTCCCAATTTTTAACAATTTGTCCCACATCCCTTGGCGTTTTAAAAAAAGTCCCGATTTTTCTCCTGACAACAAGATGGCGGCAGAGGTAAAAGCCTAACTGCAGCCGCCCTCAACAATTTAAAAAAATACAACTAAAATATAGAGTGGACACTATCCAGAACTACAGGAAAGTTGACTGACTGGGAATTCTACAACTAGAAGGAAAGAGAAAACCAGAAGGAAAACCAGAGGAGCTGTAAAAGCCTGAGGTACGGAGGCACAGTGCGCGCGGGGAGAGGACTAAGCCGGAGAGGAGGGGCGGCTGAGTACCTGGCTGGCGTTCCCCAGCGGGAAGGAGATAAAAGCTCCGGACCGTGCTGAACCCCAACTCCGACTGCACTGAACCCCAGTTCTGGGCGAGACCCCAGGGGTCCCAGGCTCATACAGAGGGAATCTGGGCTGTAAGGCGGAAGCTCAGCCGAGTGGCGAGAAAGGCAGAGCCCCTGAGTCGCGCACATTGCGCGCAGAGGAGGGACTGTTCCCTGAGCTGCTGAATTGCCCCAGCGGGAAGGACTCAAAAGCTCAGGAATGTGCTGAGCCCCAGTTCTGACTGCACTGAACCCCAGTCCTGGGCAAGACCCTCGGGCCCCAGCCTCATACAGGGGGAATCTGGGCTGTAAGGCAGAAGCTCAGGGGAGCGAAAAGCAGATCCCCTGAGTCGCGCACTTTACGCGCACAGAGGACAGACTGTTGTTTGGGCCGCGAGATTGCCCTGGCGGGAAGGAGACATAAGCTCCGGACTGTTCTTAACCCCACTTCCAACTGCTCTGAACCCCAGTTGTGGGCTTGTTGGGGGAGAGACTAGACTGTCTGGAAGCGGGCGAAGCTCCAGGGCGCCTTTCTCTCAGAGGTGCTTACAGCGAATACCAAAGGACACTGAGGTACACTGAGACTCAGGAACCTCAGAGGGCGGGGCTAACCGGAAGCCAAGGCTGTAGGTTCCGCCCTGAAACTCTGCCCCATCCAAGCTGAACTCAGAGAGGCTTTTGCAGGTTTCCAAGTCTAGTGGAATAAGGTTATCTCCTGGCATAGACACAGCTGATCCTCCCAACCTACCAACTCAGGGAAGCAGCGAAAATGTCGAAACGAGGAAACAGATCACAAACGAAAGAAATGGAGGACAAAAAGCGACGGGATATAGAGTTCAAAACCACGCTTATAAGGTTGTTCAACAATCTCCTAGAAAAGGCCGATAAAATAAATGAGACCTATGAGGATATGAAAAAAGATCAACAAGAAATAATAAAGGGTCAACAAGAAATAATAAAAGGTCAACTAGAAATAAAGAATACAATCTCTGAAATAAATAATATTATACAGAGTCCTAAAAACAGAATGGAAGATTGTAAGAATCAAGTCCAAGATTTGCAACACAAAGAGCCAGAGGACACTCCTCCACAGAAGCAAGAAGACAAGAGAATCCAGAAAGTTGAAGATAATGTAAGAAACCTCTGGGACAACTTCAAGCGAACCAACATCAGAATTATGGGCATCCCAGAAGATGACAGAGAGCAAAATACCGAAAACATATTGAAAGAAATAGTGACAGAAAACTTCCCCCACCTGGTGAAAGAAATAGATTTACATGTCCAGGAAGCACACAGAACCCCAAACAAAAGGAATCCAAAAAGAACCACACCAAGACACATCATAATTAAAATTCCAAGAGCTAAAGACAAAGAGAGAATATTAAAAGCAGCAAGACAAAAGCAGGTAGTTACCTATAAAGGGGCACCCATACGACTGTCAGCTGATTTCTCAACAGAAACCATGCAGGCCAGACGGGAATGGCAAGAAATATTCAAGGTGATGAATAACAAGAACCTACAGCCAAAAATACTCTACCCAGCAAAGCTATCACTCAGAATCGAAGGCCAGATAAAGAGCTTCACAAATAAATTTAAGCTAAAGGAATTCATCACTGCCAAGCCAGAATTATATGAATTGTTAAAAGGGGTTCTTTAGGAAGAGGAAGAAAATAAAGATAAAAATTATGAACAAACACGTAACTATCAACAAGTGAGTCTAAAAACCAAGGGAAGTAAAAATGATGAACAATATTAACTGGTGAATATAATAGAATCAGAGGTATGGGAGGGGAGTGGACTGATGATTCTTGGGGAAATGGGGAGTGGAGCGGGGCGGGAAGAGACTGAACATAAACTGCACCTATGGATGAGGACAATGGGGGATGGGGAAAGGGCAGAGAATTGAATGGAAACTTGGTGTAGGGGAGCAATGGGGGGGGGGAATGAGGAACATTTGTAATAATATGAACAATAAAGATTTATTAAAAAAAAATAAATAAAAAATAAAATAAAAAAAGTCCCGATTTTTGCTAGAAGTAGGGAAGCAGGAATACCAAATGTTTCAGATAGAAGACAATGGAAACTAGCCTGGTTGTCCCATCTTGGAGAGCAAAAATAATTAAGTTACGGGGTACCAAAGACTTAGAAACAAAAGAAACAACCTAAAAGTTAGAATTACATAATTTGGGATTGATTTGAAAGCAATAGTGAGATTCTATAGCTCTTTAATTTGGCCAATGAATGATCAGAATAACATTTTAAAGTTTTAATGAAATGGATGTATACTTACGTTACCGTTTATGTATATTAAATATCAGATTGTGAAATATTGATTTTAGTCTGTGGGTCATTGATTCTGAAGGTTTCTTTTTTTTAAAAACATATTTTATTGATTTTTTTTAAAGAAAGGAAGAGAGAGGTATAGAGAGTTAGAAACATCGATGAGAGAGAATCATTGATCAGCTGCCCCTTGCACACCCTCCACGGGGGATGTGCCCGCAACCAATGTACATGCCCTTGACTGGAATCGAACCCCGGACCTTTCAGTCAGCAGGCTGACGCTCTATCCACTGAACCAAACTGGTTTCGGCACTCAAAGTTTCTTTCTTTCTCTTCTCATCCCACAGGTTGTCATTTTATATTTTGAGCCTAGCATATTTCGCTGCATTCTCCTAAGATGGGTCCGTCTTCTCGGTTTTGCTACTGTTTATGGAACTGTCACTCTCAAACTTCACAGGTTAGTATGTTTTTTATAGTTTTCCTCATCGTGGGAGGATCAGAGTGTCTGGCTTAGCATGTAATTGCAAACTGTGACAGTCAATTAAATGGTTTAATTTCATGGACTTAAAAATAAGATGATCTATATACATATTTTTGATGTAATACTTTTAGGATCCCCTAGGAAAATATTTCATATAGCTGAATTTGAATAAGATGTTTTAATCAAATGTGCCATTGGGATTGGAAAGGTTAATTCTGAATAAAAATAAGTTTAGAATGAATGCAAAACAGTATGGACTGGCTAAGAGCAGGAATGAATACAGTTGGAATAATAATGCAGGTGCAGAGCCAACAAAGACCCATAGGTAGTACAATTCAGTCATATGCTTATCTGACCAAAACTGCCCTCCTCCATTCTCAAGTGCCCTGTCCCAGGATAAGTCTGCTGATATTCTGTGGGTCATACTGAAGAAAAAGTAATGTTTCTGGCTTTCCTCCTTGACCAATGTGTTCTAATAATCATTAATTTTGCAAATTGGAGAATACAGTACTGTAAATTACCTTATACTTCATTTCTATATGATAAATATTAGGAATGAAGAAGCAATACAATAAATTACTACCCACAGGCACTGGGAATGGCTGGAAATGATTCCTCTTTCCAAGTTTTCTCAATGTTGTAGTGTCAAAAATCTTAGCACAGAAAATGTAAGTTTCTCCTGCAGGATAAACTTATAGTTCTATAGAGGAGACCCTTTATGCTGATCGTTGTAAAGCTGAGTTGACTCCCACAATAAGCCATTCATATTTTCATGCTAATATAACCGTAAGTTTTTCTTCATAAAAGTATTTTAATGTGGCTCATCCAACAATTTATCTTAGTAGCCATAATATGTGTTATATTTGTCTCTAAATGTATCCCCTTCTAATTTTCTTTAAATGTGATTGTGTACTATCTACTACATACTCTCTATTTTATTTCCTTTTGGGGAGAGCTGTACTTATTTACTGGGAGTGCTTCAGATTATCTTTTTGAAAAACGATAAATATCCTTAACTCTCAATATATCAAATAGTACAAAGAATGTGAGATTGGATTTAAGAAATCATAACCCTAAAATCTATATTATTTTATTGACCAATGTCACCCCAATAAATTCAATAAAATTTTAAAAGAAATAATAGGCCTCTATTTCTTAGAAAATAAAAATATTAGAGCAATCTCTAATGTTCTTTCTGATGCCCATTTATTCTTTCCACTTCACAGCACACTTTGCTCTTTTGTCCTTCTAGCCTTCAAGTGCCTATCAATTTCCTTTCCTCATACGAAAGCTATTTTTCAACTGGTGCTCATTCACAGAAGGAAGAGATAAATTGACCGTTTAAAATAGACAGTAAGAATTCTAGAAATTCTGAATGAAAGAATGGCCTGTTGATACATGAAAATGACTTCTGTCCCTATGAGTCTAGCACTTAGCATTTATTGGGTTTGCTTATTTAATTATGTTCTTCATGTTTACCTAATTTATTTTCTTTTTTGTTTTGTTTTTTTTGTTTTTTTATTTATTTATTTTCTTTTTTGAAGTCCTCACTTACCATTGGGTCTTACCATTGGATCCCCAGAGTTTAACACAATGACTGACACATAGGAGGTACTTAATACATATCATTTGATGAGTTAATGAATATAATGTCAGCTGCAGACTTAGAAGGTGCTTCCATCACTTCTCTACACATGTCATACATCCATATTTCATTTCCTCACTGTATGTCTTCAAGTATCTAGAACACTATGGTTTGCAAGATGCTGTTTGGTAGGAGGTAAACACAGTATTAAATAGCAGTGAATCATGTAATGAGAAAACTACTTCTGTTCAGATTCTCTTTCTGATTCTCTTCTGATTATTTCCAGGAGAAAAATTAGTGTGGAGCTAGTATGTCTTTAACAACTGCCAAACAGTTGCTAATCTTCCTTTACAACCAGGAGCAGATCAAGTCAGAGTCAGAGCTTTCCAATTCAATGCTATGTAGATGAAATTTATTTTTGTTTCACTGTATTTATTTTCATAGTTACTTTCTATTTGTAGGCTTTCAGTTTTTCATTGAACATAGCAATATAGATTTTTCTTTAAAATATTTTAAAGCAATAAATAAAAGTTGATTTAAAGTATATATTAGCTGGTGTGCAGATATAGAGAGAAATCTTGAGGGAGGTAAGCTGATGATTAGAATTTAGGAAACTAGATTATTTCATCATTCTTTTGTTTATTTTAAAGACAGTAAATAATCTACTTTCTCTGTGTGTTTCTAGAAGTCATTGCAGTTAAGAATTACCTTATTTTTGGCTTAAATTGAGTAGAAACTCTAATTTAATGAACTGAGTTATTCTTATCCTTTCAGAAACATATGGCTTTATATTATTCTCTATCCTTTTCTACATTGATTAAACTTATGATTCTTATATCAAGCCTATTAACTGATCTTAATATAGGAATAGTCAGCTTTTCAGAGGAATGTGAACAACCTGAGCCAGCGTTCTATCCCCTGTTATTAATGATGCAACTTGCATCTCTTATATAAATGTACAGTTGACCTCTTGAACATTGCTAGTGTTGGGCACTGACCCTATAAAGTAGAAAATTCAAGTATAACTCTTGACTCCACAAAAACTTAACTACTGATAGCCTACTACTGACTGGAAGCCTTACCAATAACATAAATCAATCAACACATATTTTGTATTTAGTATATGCATTATGTACTGTATCCTTACAGTAAAACAAGCTAGAGAAAGGAATATGTTATTAAGAAGGCCTGGTGCATGCAACTCATGCATGGAGGGTGGGGAAGGGAGTCCCTCAGCCCGGCCCACACCCTCTCCAATCCAGGACCCCTTGGGTAATGTCTGACTGCCAGTTTAGGCCCAATCCCACAGGGCCTTAACCTAATAAATAATATATAAGCAAACACATATATTCAGTTCCTAATAAAATTTGGAAAGTAACTGGAGTATTTATATGTATTCACTAAGTGTAATACAGTAAGATATTCTAAATATTTAAAAGGGCAAAATAAAGAAAATTAATGCTCTACAGAAAAGCTAAACATTCATAGTAAAATGAAGATTGTCTCATTTATCTCAATTTGTGAGTGGCAGGGAATTCGAGATGGAGCTTGGGGCAAATGCCTAAAATACAGTTATTAGACTTTGTCTATTAAATGCAGCTCATCTGCCTTGACAGACCATTGATCAAGGTGTTAGTTTGCTCTCGTTTATTTAGAAAGCCAAACAAATGACAAACTTTGATTTTAGGTGTCTAAGCCAGTGCATATGGACATATATAAGATTTTTCTAAAAGACTTCTTGCATTCATCCCAGCACACAGATTAAGGCTTCAAATCATGACCCAGAGGTTTTAACATGAAACAGTTTTAACACTGTTTTAGCCAGTTACGCACCTCAGTCAAAATAATATATCAAGAAAGTGGTCTTTGGACATGTAGCTGTGTGCATTGCATTTTGACTAGGAAATGGGAAGACTTTGCCATATGGATGCTGGTAATGATATTCACTTCAGGTATATACTCTGCAGAGCTCACTGTGATTTCTCATCTTTACTGGCTGCCTACATTCAAGTGGAGAATTTCTTATAGTGACATTTCTTAAGAATCACAATATCCCAGAGAAAAGGATCTCATTTTTTATTTTCCGAGGAAAGACTCCTTTCCTGCCAGCAAGTGTACTATTTGGACAGTGTTGAAGAAAATTTCATACTGACACTTCTCATAGAATTCTTAAAGAATTCAGGGGGCCGAAACCAGTTTTGCTTAGTGGATAGAGTATTGGCCTGCGGACTGAAAGGTCCCAGGTTCAATTCCCATCAAGGGCATGTACCTTGGTTGTGGGCACATCCCCAGTGAGGGGGATGGTTTGCAGGAGGTAGCTGATTGATGTTTCCCTCTCATCAATGTTTTTAATTCTCTATCCTTCTCCTTTTCTCTCTGTAAAAAATCAATAAAATACATTTTAAAAAAAGAATTCAGGAGAACAACTATAATGGGGCGTTTTGTTTTTTTTAAAATAGGGGAAAGAGATTGTGTTCAACTCTCAATACAAGGAAAAGTGGGGATTTATAGTCAAGGAGAAAGAGACAGTTCAGTCAATGGAAAACTACTAAGGGAATACATCATGTGGAAGAGATTATTGCTAAACTGACTTATTTATCAACTAGAGGCCCAGTGCATGAAATTCGTGCACAAGGCTGGGAAGATGGGGGAGGAGTGTCCCTCAGCCCAGCCTGTGTTCTCTCCAATCTGGGATCCCTCTCACAATCCAGGACTTCTGGTCCCAACTGCTCACCTGCCTACCTTCCTGATTGTCCCTAACTACTTCTGCCTGCCAGCCTGATAAACCCCTAACCACTCCCATGCCAGCCTGATTGATGTCTAACTGCACCCCTGCCAGCCTGTTTGCACCCAACTTCCCTCCTCTGCTGGCCTGGTCACCCCTAACTGCCCTCCCCTGCAGGGTTGATCACCTCCAACTGCCCTCCCTTGCTGGCCATCTTGTGGTGGCCACCTTATTTTGGCCATCTTATGTCCACAAATGGGCAGGATCTTTGACCACATGGGGGAAGCCATCTTGTGTATTGGAGTGATGGTCAATCTGCATATTACTTTTATTTGATAGGATAGAGGCCTAGTGCACAGGTGTGGCCAGCTGGTTTTCCCTGAAGTGTGTCCAGAATCAGGGTGGGGGTTCCCTTGGGGTATGGGGCGGCCTGGACGAGGGGCCTGTGGTGGTTTGCACGTTTGGCCACGCTCCCTGATGACCCAAGCAGAGGCCCTGGTATCTGGAATTTATTTACCTTCTACAATTGAAACTTTGTAGCCTGAAGCAGAGTCAAGCCTTGTGGCTGCCACCATTTCTGTTTGGATTTGTTTACTTTCTATGTAAACTTTGTAGCCTAGAGTGGGGGCCTAGCCAGCTCAGGCAGATGGAAAGCTTAGCTTCTACTGTTGCCTGGGAAACCCAAGCCTCCCTTCTGCTCTCTGTGGCTGTAGCCATATTAGTTGGGTTTATTTACATACTCACTCTGATTGACTGGTGGGCATGGCTTATTGATGTTGTTCATTTTATTTTCTTTTTTGCTTCTCATATTGAATAGTCTAAATTGGCCTATCTTCAAGTTCACTATTTTTTTTTCTTCTGCCTAGTCAAATCTCCTATTGAATCCCTTTAATGAATTTTTCATTTTAGTTATTGTACTTTTCACTTACAGAATTTCTGGGGTGTTTTGGTGTTCATTTGTTTTTAATAATTTTTATTTATTTTCAAGTATCCTCTATTTGGAAATATTTGAAAATAAATAGAATACCATCATTCTCTTGGTATACCTTAGTTTTTTGTTTTGTTTTTTTTTGTGCATGGCTTTTTTTTATTTAGCTCTTTGAGCATCTTTAAGACAGTTGATTTAAAATATTTGTCTAGTAACAGCAAAGATTACTCTACCTAGCAAAGCTATCATTTAGAATTGAAGATCAGATAAAGAAATTAGGAGATAAAAAAAATCAAAGTTTATCAACACAAAACCAGTATTACAAGAAATGTTGAAGAGTGTTCTTTAAGAAGAGGAAGATGAAGAGAAAAAAAGATTAAAAAATGTGAACAATAAGATGGCAATAAATATATATCAACAATTGAATCTAAAAGTCCAAATAAACAAACAAGGAATCTAGTGAACAACAACAAAAAAACAACAACAACTGATGAATAAAATAAAACCAGAGGCATGGAAGCACGTAAGAAACTAAGAAATCTAAAGGGAAATGGGGGAGTGGGGACAGAAGAGATTAACCAATAATTTGTATGCATATATGCATTACCTATGGATACAGATAATAAGGTGGTAAAGTCCTGGGGCAGGAACAGGGTGGAGAGGGGCAGTGAGGGAAAAGGGGAACATCCATAATATTCTCAACAATAAAGATTAAAAAATAAAATAAATAAATAAAAATACAAATCTTTGTCTAGTAAGTATAGTGCCTGGGCTTCCTCAGGCATATTTCCTATTAATTTCTTTTTTTCATGTGTATGAGCCATAAACATTTTTGGAATGTCTAATTTAAAACAAACAAAAAATGGGACATATTATATATAATGTGGTAAATCTGGAATTAAACTCTCCAACTTTCCCAGTAGTTGTTTGTTGTACCTGCTGTTGTTTGATGACTTTTCTGAACTAATTCAGAAATATCTGAATTGTTTATTATGTATAGTCACTGAAATCTCTGTTCTGTTTACTTAGTGCTTAGCTAGTGATTCAGACTAGATTTTCTTAAAGCCTGGAACAAAGATAATTTAAAATTTTCTTTCTTTGCACATGGATAGTGTGTAAGTATATGTGTGTGTTAGGGCATGACTTCATCAGTCAGCCAAGCACTTTACAACTCTGCCGTAGGCTTTACTTCCTGCTTGTGCAGAGCCTCAGGTCAGCAAGAAAAGAGTGCTTGGGGTCTTCTCAGATCTTTTCTGAGTGTTTCCCAACATTCTAGGTACCCAAGATATATGGGATCTTTTCAAAGCCCTTATTTCTCAATACATTTCACTCCTCAGCCTTTCTGCCTATTTTTTTCAAATGTTTTTGTTTGTCCCAACCATTATACTTTGCCCCAAGTGGTTCAACTACTCCATTTGCCTTTACATTTTTTTTAGACAAATGACCCCCAGGTAGTTAACCTCAGCCCTGGGAGAGTTTCTAGTTGGATAAAATAAAGGCAGGCCTTTTGAACTAGTCCTGTAGGGAGCGAGTAGAGAGGTCAAAAGGAACAAATTCAATTCTTGGAGAGTAAAGTCCATTATGTTTTCTAGTACTAGGCACCTGTGCTGAGAATACGGGATGCTATCTTCAAGGCCACCACTGAACTGGGGAGTGGGAGATAGGGCCAGTGTATGTTAACATGCCATAAATCTCTGTTACTCAGATTCAGCTATTTTTCTCTTGGTTAAGTGTCTTGCAGGGTTAAGCATAAAATATATAAGATTTAATTAGTTTCCACTGTTCCAAAAAGTTGATTCTAGTAGCTTTTGCTAGTTTATTCATTGCTTTTAAAGATGAACAAACTTTTGGAGTTTTCTATGCCAACATTTTTGCTGACACCACTCCCCAAGAACTAGCTAATAGAAGTTCTATTTTGGTAAGATATAATTGAAATTTCTCAACTGAAAAAGAAAGATAAGAGCTTTGTAGTGGTTCTGCTACTCACTGACTCTGACATTGGACAAATGACTCCCCTCGTGGGACTCACATTTCTCTTCTATACATTAATGGGATCAGAAAGATTATTCCCAAAGTTTCTTCTAGCTCTAACCATAGAACATTTGACTTGTGACAGTCTTTTTTTTTTAAATTATCCTTATTGTTGAAATCATAACAGATACCCACTTCATGTTTTTTTCCTCAATGACCCCCTTTACCTCACACTGACTTGCAACAGTCTTACAACCCTCCTTGCTTTTTTTCTTTTTTCATTATTCCTCCTTATTCCATTTACCTACAATCAGGGGAAAAGAAAGATCAATGTGAAATATGAGAGCTCCAGCAGGTAACTTAAATTGACAAAAATACCTATATTAGAGAACCTGAGTTGTGAGTTTTCTTTCTTATAATAGTAATAATTTAATATACTAACAATAATTTTGATTTTTAAACTTACTATGTCTTTGACATCTTTCCATGTTAGTGCACAATTTATATCATTCTTTTAGAAGTTATAGAAGTATTTGATTTTACATATGTATTATCATTTAAATCAGACCTCCCCCCAAATATACATATCCTATCTAATAAAAGAGTGACATGCAAATTAACCATCACTCTTGTATGCCCACCAGCTACGCCGGCCAGCCAATCAGGAGTAAATATGCAAATAAACCCAACCAAGATGGCTATGGCCACAGAGAGCAGAAGGGAGGCTTGGGTTTCCCCAGCGATGGAGGAAGCCAAGCTTTCCACACACCCTGGCTGGCCCAGGTCTCCGCTTAAGGCTACAAAGTTTCAATTATAGAAGATACATAAATCCCAATGGAAATGGCTGCCATAATGGAGCAAGCAGGAGACTTGGCTCTGCTCCAGGCTACAAAATTTCAATTATAGAAGATAAATAAACCCCAGATACCAGGGACTCCGTTTGGGTCACCAGGGGGCTGGCCTGCAAACCGCCACAGGCCCCTCACCCCACACCCCAAGGGAACCCCCACCCTGACCTGTGACATCTTTTAGGACAAACAAGCTGGGCCACACCTGTGCACCAGGCCTCTATCCTATCTAATAAGAGAGTAATATGCATATTGACCATCACTCCAGCACACAAGATGGCTGCCCCCATGTGGACATAAGATGGCTGTCACAAGATATCCAGCAGGGGAGGGATGATAGGAAGGACCCGGCCTGCAAGGGAGGGCAGTTGGAGGTAATCAAGACTACAGTGGAGGGCAATTAGAGGTGACCAAGCCAGCAGAGGAGGGAAGTTGGGGGTTACCAGGCCTTCAGGGATGGGCAGTTGGAAGGGACCCAGATCTGCAGGGGAGGGCAGTTAGGGGTGAACAGGCCTGCAGGGGAGGGCAGTTAAGGGAAAACAGGCTGGCAGGGAGCAATTAGGCATCAATCAGGCTGGCAGGGGAGTGATTAGGGGGTGATCAGGCTGGCAAACAGAAGCTGTTAGGGGTAATCAGGAAGGCAGGCAGGTGAGCAGTTGGAAGCTAGTAGTCCTGGATTGTGAGAAGGATGTCCGACTGCCCGTTTAGGCCTGATCCTCACCCTAAACAAGCAGTCAGATATCCCTCAAGGAGTCCCAGATTGGAGAGAGTGAAGGCTAGACTGAGGGACACTGCCCCTCTCCCCACATGCATGAATTTTGTGCACCAGGCCTCTAATATATATATTGAATAATATTACTGAACTTCATATCTGATAAATGTCAAATTGATTTCTGCCTAGGTGACACCAATTCTTTTTAATATACATCTAATCTATCCAGTGAGCAAGAAATAGCTTTAGTTTACTTTAGAAAATGCAATTTTGAGAAATGGATGAAATACTTAATAAACATGAAAACTTGTGACCTTTGAAAGCAAACTGACTCCAGGTTTTTTGTGTGTGTAGTTCACTCTCAGGGTTATTTTGTGCAGAACTGAGTTTCATCACAAGCATTGATTCTCTAAAATTTCTATGAAGGCAGTAAAATTAATAGAAATTTGATTCTAATAGGGAACTTTAGGACTTTAGAATTATTCCAATTAAATTAATAGGACAGGACATGGGTGACTTGAAGATGTATATGTGCATTCCTTTTTAGTAAACAAAATAAATACAGTATCACAAATAAATGAAATTATAAAAATAAAGACTATCTATTACTAGAGGCTTTAAATTTTGGTGTCAGCATAATAAAAACTCAAAAATGTATCTGATAGGTTAGAGCAGTTAGGCAATTGGAAAGGCACCTGCACAAATCTTAGGCCTACTTGGAAAAACCATTTAGGGTAGCAGTTCTCAAGCTGTAGCCTTCTTCAGAATTGATCTAACAGATTTGTTAAAATAAGACTTCTGTGCCCTACTCCTGCAAAGTTTCTAAATCAGTGAGTTTGGCTGGGACCCAAAAATTTGCATTTCTAACAAGTTTCTGGGAGATGTTGATACTACTGGTTTGGAAACCACTGGCCTAGAGCTGTGGTCAGCAAACTGCGGCTCGCAAGCCACATGCGGCTCTTTGGCCCATTGAGTGTGGCTCTTTCACAAAATACTACAGCCTGGGCAAGTCTATTTTGAAGAAGTGGCGTTAGAAGAAGTTTAAGTTTAAAAAATTTGGTTCTCAAAAGAAATTTCAGTTGTTGTACTGTTGAAATTTGTCTCTGTTGACTAATGAGTTTGCCAACCACTGGCCTAGAGCAAGCAACATCTAAACTGAGTCATGAAGAAATAGGTAGGAATTAGCTATAATTAGATGTTGTATGTGAGGAGAACGGTAATGAGGAAAGCTGGAGACAAAGGTTCAGATAGAGGACACAGTGTGTCATCCAGAGGAACTGGCAGGACTTTGGAAAAGGAGAGTGATTAGAGATGAGGCTGCTGAGGCCGTGGGAACCAACTTTTAAGGGCTTTTTACCATTTCAAGGAGCTAGGATTTGAGTGGAGAGCCACTGGAGGACTGTAAGCAGGAGCAACGTAATTCAGAAGGTCATTGTGCCCTCACTGAAGAGTATGGATTGAAGGTGGGCGAGACTAATGAGACTGATTGCTCAGGAAGCTACTACAGGAAGAGGTTGATGGTTAGGGTCTGCGGCAGTGGCAGTTAAGATGGAACAAAACAGAAGGGTGTGAGATATTTAAGAGGTAGAAACTAAAATTCTTCATTATTCTTTGAATATCTGTAATATGGAAGAGGGATAAATATCAATGTTCATTCTGAGATTTCTGCTTTGAGCAATTAGATAGTACTGGTCTTTGAGACAGGTAATGCTAGAGCAAAGTGGGTTAGAGGAGGTAGGAGGGGAGAGAGGGATGATTTTATTGTGGGACCTGTTGGTTTTCAGTATGTATACAGATCTTGGACACAGGAGAGTGGTCTAACCTGAAGATACTCACCAGCATGCAGAAAAATAAAATGGGAGTAGATGAGATTTCCAGGGTACAATGGGTAGAGCAAGAATAGAAGGTGGCTACATTCAGATCATTGAGGTACACTGTCATTTAAGGGGAAGACTGGGGGAAAGGAATCTGCAATAGAGACTTAAACTGTCAGAAGGGTAGGAAGAACATCAAGAATCTTCTAGAAAACATCTTTACTGGATGTATTACATTAATTCAGAAAGAGCTGCCAAGGTCTATGTATAGAGAGAAATAGCATAATAGTATCTAGACCAGCCGTGGGCAAACTATGGCCCCCGGGCCGGATCCAGCCCGTTCAGCTGTTCTATCAGCCCACGGAGCCAAAAGAGCAGAGGGTTCTCTTGCTCTCCCCTCCTCTCCTTTACCAGAAGCCCAAGATGAGAGTGCCAGCACGGTCAGGTTGCTTTTGTTCTGGCCCTCCGGTCCAGTTTAAGAACCCGTTGTGGCCCTGGAGTCAAAAAGTTTGCCCACCCCGATCTAGACTATTTCAGGTACATTTGTCTCATTTCTAGATTTATAATGATGTTTTTATGAAAAATTTATATGAACACACAACAAAAAATGTTGAAAGAATGAGAGGGGATAGGGAGTAGAAAAGTTTGGAAAATGAATTTATTTTTGCTTTAAGGGAATTGATTATAGACACCCTCATAGTATCAGAAATCACTCATAGAGGTTTATTCAAGTAAATTTTATAATGCAAAATATCAGAATGAGAGTGGGAGTTAAAATCAGCTAAGAATATTCTGGAAGTTAAATTAAAATAAGTTTATAGAAGGTTAGGTTTGTCTTAACACAATCTTTAGAGATGGAACAGTTCTTAGATATTACCTAATTCATCTCAATATTGACTATTTGAATAATGACTCAAATAAATATATATGTATATGAAAATAACCTAAAATTTTAAAAATCACATTTCTTTTAGGCCATCAAAATCCTCTTACTTAATGCTATGATTTTATTGAATTACCCTAGTATTTTAAATATCTCATCATTGTTTTCATACTTATTTCATTTTTATTTTGGGTAATGTGATCAGAAAGCTATAGAGGGGCATCATCAAAACTATTTTCAAAAAAATACCTTATAATGTTTTACAGTAAAAATATAACTGGTATAGTAAAAATATTATAAAAGAACAAGATATTATAAAATCCAACTACTCAAATTCAGGATTGTTTTTTGATCCCTCAGAAACTCTGTTTGAGCAATGCTACCTTTCTACCAATCTTTCTATACTCCTAATAATATTTCTTAAAACATTAAGACAGATTCAAAAAATTTCATTCTAGACAAATCTACTTAATCACTGTTCCCTAATGTAGGATATTTTTTCTGCTATTGAAAGGTAAAGTAGAATGAAACTGAGTGAAAATAAAAGTAATACTGTTTCTGGTTTTCTACTCTGCCTCGGTAGATTTTGATGGGTTTAATCTTTACTGAGAAAAATAACATATTTTAGAATTGTACTCATTTTTAGTTTTCCCTTAACATTTTGATGTCTTGCTTTTCTAGGGTTTTGAAAGTGTTTCTTTCAAGAACAGCCCAACGGATTCCATATATGACTGGTGGACGGGTTATGAGAATGCTGGCGGTAATACTCCTGGTAGTATTTTGGTTTCTTATTGGCTGGACTTCATCAGTTTGCCAGAAATTGGAGAGGCAGATTTCACTTATTGGCCAAGGGCAAACATCTGATCACCTCATCTTCAATATGTGCCTCACTGAGCGCTGGGATTACATGACAGCAATTGGTATGTGGTCTCTTGTTTTGTGTGATCATCTTAACCTTTTTTCTAGTAGCATTAAAATAAACTTCTTTAGAAACCTCATGAAATCCTTTCACAAAACCTAAAGAAATTTTACCTAATATGTTTTTGGTAAAACAATATTATGAAAAGGACAATAATTATAAATTGACTGAAAATGTTTTCTGAATGTTTCCATTCTTTTTCAAAAGTATGCATTTTTGTTGTGAAAACATAGTCAAGTAAATCAGGAAGGAGGTATACAGTTAATAAAGGCAACTTTTTTTTGTATAGAAAGACTCTGCTTTCCATCTTATCAATGTGTTCCCATTTGATTAACAGTAACCATTCTCTTGAGTTATTTATTTGGTTGTGAGAAAAAAGAAAACATACTGGTATATATATACAATAATATGTTTTACCTGCAGTGATAAAATTATATATATATATATATATATATATATATATATATATATATATATAGTATAATTTGGTCCAATAATATATCAAAGTTGGTATTGAGGGTACATTTTGTGAAGAGATTTTTCTCTGCAAAATCTCTAGTAAATCTATCTTTCCTCTGAATATAATTTATTAGGAAATATCTGAAGGTCTAGTATTACACAAAATCAAAGCCAGGATATGTGGAGGTAGCAAGAATTATTTGAATGATAAACTAGATATCTTGGAAAAATAACATAATGGCTTAGGCCAAAACATAGATTATTTTTCTGACATCTCATTTTTTTAAAAAATCCATAGAATTTTTGTATTAATATTAGCCTTTAAGCTAATAGTGAAATAGTATTTCAATAAAGGAAAACAGAGTTTGGACCAGAACACAGGATTCTTTATAAAAGAGAAGTTCTTTGACCTATGTGTGATATTTAGATTATTGTAAGGAAGTGAGAGAACATTCCCTTTGATAGGAATAGTGGTGGAGATAGTTGAGAAGTATATGAAACCTGAAGAAAATGCCTAACTAAAGAATCTGATTATGTTGGAATACATTGTGAATAATAATGGATGGTTAAGTTTGTTTTGTGTCTTGGAAGACCTGTAATAGGAATTCAGAGAACCAGGAACGTGAGGTGATAAATTAGGAAGTTCAAACTAGAATGCTTTTGAAGACATATATTTTTAAATGAAATATACCATATTTGGGGATTTTGGAGTTAGGATCATTAGAATGGAGGAAGGCTCAGAGCAATTTTTCTCAAAGTTTGGTCTCAAAACCAGCAGCAACCACATCATCACCTGGAAATTTGCTAGAAATGCAAATTCTTGGGCCAGTGTCCAGATTTCCTCATTAAGACACTCTGGAATAGTGGCTCCTAACAATGAGTATAGCAGGTCCTCCAGGTGATTTTGATGCTACTGTAAAGTATAGAACTACTGACCGAGAAGTAATCAGATTAACTTAATAGAACATAAGGATCACTTACTTCATTTGTGCTCTCAGCATTTCATAATACTCTTTCTTGTTCCCTTGTCAACCACTAGGACAATCTTCAGATTGATTATTTCAAGTCTTGTATTGTGTCCTGTTTTCATTCCTCCAGATAGGAGTATCTTTTAATTCTTGACTACATATCTATAAATCTCCTGGTATTCCCACTCAGGCTTATTTTTTTCTCTCCCTCATATTATCTAAGCTAGCTCCTGTGCCATATGCATCCAAGATTGACACACTCACCCCTCTGCAAATACAGTGACCTCTCTCATTTTATATGACTCCCCTACCTCCCAAATCACCATTGAAGAATTCCATCTGACCACAACTTTCTCTCTTAGCTTATTTACCTAATCCTATTAGGTAAATAAGCTTATAATCCCTTAGTTTATTTACCTAATCTTAGCTTATTTACCTAATCCCTCTACAACAGCTCTTTATGCAGGAAATGGGCTCCACCATTAGTGTCAGGATCTATTTTTATTGCACTTTACTACCATTGAATTCTGCCTTTTTCCAGAGAGAAAGCTTACCAGGTACCAATTTTTTTCCCACTATTCAGGAGGAAATATGAAAAAGTATGTATTTTTCAATATTTCTGGATAATGCCAGAGAAAGGGAACATAGAGAGCAAGGAGGACCCTGAACTCACTTTCCTGGATACCCTGAGGCAAATAGTATAAGAGAGGATGATGATCCATAGTTTGAGAGGGCCACAGGGGATACAATTTCTTGGACAATAATGAGGTCTCAGTTAAGATAAGGGGGCAGGGAGAAGTTAAGAGAAGAGATTGATTATGATGGAAAGATCATGGCTTTAGGAATAAGATGTAAGTAGCAAGACTTGTGAAACAGAATTAATTGAAATAATATTCCCAAAGGTGTATAATATTAGCATATATTAGAAAATAAAAAAACTAGTAATACAGTACAGAGAACAAAAGGTGAGAGGAATTTAAATGTTTGGAATGGTGTTTTTGTTCTCTTCTAGTCATTGTTTTTGTCCTATAAATTACAGGAACACCTTAAATTCAATAATATGTTTTACCTGCAGTGATAAAATTATCTTTAAAAAAATCAAGCCGAAACTGGTTTGACTCAGTGGATAGAGCATCAGTCTGTGGACTGAAAGGTCCCAGGTTCGATTCTGGTCAAGGGCATGTACCTTGGTTGCGGGCACATCCCCAGTAGGGGGTGTGCAAGAGGCAGCTGATCGATGATTCTCTCTCATCAATGTTTCTAACTCTCTATCCCTCTCTCTTCCTCTCTGTAAAAAATCAATAAAATATATTTTTAAAAAATTAAGACATGATTTGCCTAGCCATCTATGTGGTGGTTGCCAGAGGAGCAGGGGGAGAGGTAGAAAGAGTAACAGAGGGCTAAATGGTAACAGAATAAGATTTGATTTGGCAAATTTGAATGTTCAGAATATTTCTAGATTGGGCTATAATTCCTATAGAGACTTAACTGTCGTACACTATTCGTTAAATAGCTCAGAACTTTGAATTTTTCTGAGTATGTTTAATATATTATTTTTAGCTCACTGAAGGCAAAATAAAGAATCTTACATCTGCTCAGCCTCTTTTCTCTCCCAACCTAGTTACTGTGCTCCTTAGCAATATTGACCAAATTGTTCACACTGTGTTCCTAACACCTAACAAAGTGTCTGTCACTTGTAGGCTCTTGATAAGTATTTGCTGAAAGAATACAAAATGAGCTCAACTCCCTTTGTCTTGTGTATTTTCTATGCTCAGAATTAGACCAGTGTAAGGTAACATGTTAAGTCTAAAAATACAGAAGTAACACAGTTGTCACTAATTTCATTTTAATGGTAAAAGTGTATGTTAATACTTGGGGAGGGGTTTTTTGAGCAAGTTATATAAACTAAATTTATCCTCAGCTCTTTTTAAAAAACAAACAAACATTTTATTGATTTTCTTACAAAAAGGAAGGTAGAGGAATAGAGAGTTTGAAACATTGATGAGAGAGAAACATCAATCAGTTGCCTCCTGCACACCCCCTCCTGGAGATGTGCCCTCAACCAAGGTACATGCCCTTGACCAGAATCAAACCTGGGACCCTTGAGTCCGCAAGCTGACACTCTATCCACTGAGTCAAACCAATTAGGGCTATCCTCAGCTCTTTTATGAAAGTTTACCTCCAATTTGTCCAATAGTCAAAATAAGAGATTGATACTAATTTAGTATGGCAAATCAGAATTACCATATAAAAAATATTTTATAATGCATTTATAAATATTAAAGTAGGATAAAAACTGATTTGCTTTTTTATCTATCAGATTTTCCTTTAGTAGTAGTAGTAGTATTTTAGTCCTCCATGAGGAGTGAGGATATTTCTTTTATTTTTAATTAAATCTTTATTGTTTAAAGTTTTACATATGTCCCCTTTTCCCTCCATTGACCTTTTCTAGCCTATCCTCAACTCCTGCCCAAGGCCTTCACCACCCTATTGTCTGTGTCCATGGGTTATGCATATATACATACAGATTCTTTGGATGATTTGCTTATGATAAAAATATATTTTAACCATTCTCTTAGAGCTATATAAAGAGGAAAGAAGTTGACTCTAGGTAACATTGTCCTAATTAACAGAGAAAGCAAATAAATATCCCAAGTCATACTCATTTTGAAAATTACTGGTTGTAGAATTACTGAAGATTTTTGTTTGTTTGTTTGTTTGTTTGTTTGTTTCAAATCAAGTTACCCTAGTTGGTAAGTTGGTGATCATTTGTCCATGTTCAAGATATTTTAAAATATAATTAAAATTTGTCATATTAAAAAAGGTAAAACAATTGGATGGAACAAATGGATAAATGAGTAAAATTAATTTCTCATGCATGAATTAACCTTTATAATTTTACCCCTAGATTCAAGAAGACCACACCCCCACACCTAGATTTAGAGTTGACATTAGGGTACCTAAGTATAGGGCTTCCACATTTGAAATACAGAAAATTAGTAGTAGCCGTGGTGAATTAGTAGAGTTTACTCTTTAGAATATTTAGTTGGTTAGCAGTCAATGTCTGACAGTCATTCAGAACATAATCTGAATTTACTGTCCAGCGAGCAAGCTACATTAGGATAAGTGGACAAATTCTTAACTTACAGGAAACAAAAAGGCTGCAGAAAAATTCGTGATAGGTGGAGACATTTAGGACTTCATTCTAAGTCTACCATGGCTAAATTTCTGTGTCCAACTTCAGTGTAAATTTAGGCAAGCACTGAAATGCTTCCTCCATTTCTTCCAGAAGTTATGTGATGATATTCTGATCTGATAAAAAAGGGATATAAATGAGAAAAAAGCTATTTTGCTGCTTTTTCTAACCTAGCACAATAATTTATATAAAACTTCTATCTAGCCAAAAACAGTTTGGCTCAGTGGATAGAGCATCGGTCTGCGGACTGAAGGGTACCAGGTTCGATTCTGTTCAAGGGCATGCACCTTGGTTGTGGACACATCCCCAGTGGGGGGTGTGCAGAAGGCAGCTCATCGGAGATTCTCTCTCATCAACATTTCTAACTCTCTAACCCTCTCTCTTCTTCTCTGTAAAAAAAAAAAATCAATAAAATATATACATTTTTTTAAAAAAACCTTCTATCTAGGTTTCCATTTCTTTCCTTTATTTTCTATTAGCCACTATATCTTTCTATGTCACTGATTTGGCTAACTCTTCTTGAGTACATTTAGATTATCTAAAGACTAGTCCCTGATAAGGACTCTTTTATAATTTAATATTTTCCTTCATCATTTCTTACTTGTGAGTTCACCAATACATGAGGTATTTGTAGTTTTGGAAACTCTGCAGAGCTCAACACCCCTTGCTATATATTTTATTCACTAAATTTGAAAGAAAGACAAAAATAAATCTAAGCAATAATTATACAGATATGATAGGCTTGTTTTCACATTCCATTTAGGAATTTTAAAATATTTATCACTTTCAGGATATACCAACATTGATTACCCCACTGTTCAAAAGAATTAATTCATTGCTATGAATTTTACATAGGATATTTTCACTAGATAAAATAATCCTATATAATAAAACCCTAATATGCAAATTGACCTAAAGGTGGAATGACTGGTCACAATGACAAGCACTGACCAACAGGGTGCAGACGTTTAGTGCAGGAGCTGCCCCCTGGTGGTCAGTGTGCTCCCACAGGGGGAGCGCCACTCATCCAGAAGCTGGGCTCATGCTGGTGAGCACAGGGGCAGTGGCGGAAGCCTTTCCTGACTCCGTTGCAGGCGGATGGTAAGGAGTGAGGGGTCTTAGATTGCAAGAGAAGCTGGACTGTGAGAGGGATGTCTGTCAGCAGGCGGAAGTCCCCCAGGAAGTCCCAGACTGCCAGAGGGCACAGGCTGGGCTGAGGGTCCCCCTCCTTCCCTGCATTGCATGATTTTCATGGATCAGGCCTCCAGTATCTTTATATTTCTCTTGCTCGTTGACATGCTGCCCTTGTTTATTCTCCTCCTTCCTGGTAAAATATTTTAAAGACACAAAACAGACAATATGTTTAGCATCTTAATTAGTAATATGTAAGTGTTTAGAAGAAACTGAGAAGAATACAGTAACTCCTTAACTGAGTTATATAGGGAAATTCTAAAATAGCAATTGTTTCTAAAGATATAAATACTTAATTACCCTAGAAGATTAGGCCACGTTATGACAGGTGAAATGCAATAGAAGCACCATTTAATGAGTATTGGAGAAAATAGATTTAGAATTCCTCTCCAGCTGACTCAGTTTAATGTTCATTATTCTAATGTACCACTTCCCTTAATCCATGCTGCATCACTTGTTCCTATTTTAAAATCTGTTTTTAATTTTTAATTGAAGGATAAAAGACTTGACTTGGGCTATAGCACTGGAAACACACTTTTTGAAGGTCTTGCTTCAGTTTTTAGAAAGAGTGAAGTGGGGGTTGTTTTCTTGTTTATTTATATACCTCCCCCTTCTAAAAATATGTATAATGCTAAAAGACAGAGGATAAATTAATTTGCATCTTAATTTTATACTCTAGAGCCAGTTTTCCCTTTTGGAAGTTCAAGAAATGTGGTCATAAATGTGGAGATTGTCTTGGGACAACATGTGATGAACATGGAGCAAGAGAGATTGAGATGTCTGTGGTGAATCCCATGTCTTCTAAGGAGATTTCATCTCCCCTATGAAACTCTGGGATTTTAAAAAGGGGAGACATCTAGAAGGGGGAATAAAAGCTTTTTGTTATTTGAACAACTCAGTTGTCAAGAAGATTTTGGCAGATCTTTTCCTGTATTAAAAAGACTCTCACTCATAGAGACCTTTTGGCCAACAGAACAGCAGATTTGTAATGACTACATGAATCCTTACTCAGTGGTCAGATAATGTCCCAAGACAAGCCTAACTCAGCAAAATTGTCTCCAAGAATTTATGAGCTAAAATTTAACAAGAAAGTTAAAATGGTCCTACCTTCCTAAAGAAAAAAATGAGACTATAAGTATAAAGCCAAGGTATAAAATAAATCAATTGATTCTTTCTCTTTGCTCTTTAGCATCATACAAATAACCTTACTTCAAGGAAGTAAAATATTTTCCACAGAGGTGGAATATAATTAAACAAAAATATAACACTCCCTCCCCCTCACACACTAGGATTATTCTAAAGGCACTCAAGCTAGCCCTTCAAAAAAGAATGTCTGAGTTCCTAGCAGTGGGACCCAAGCTGAGGTGAGTTGTGTCAATGCTGACAGTCATTCATAACAGGTTCAAATTTTAAAGTACATTTTAAAAGGGTTAACAAATAATCCCAATGCCAACCTCTTCCCCAAACAATACACATGCAAACAGCAGGGAGAGGGGGTGGGAGGAACATCACTAGAACATAGCATGCTGCCCTGGCATTGACCCATTACCCCCTAAGAGGTCTCTTATGCTTTGTAAACTCTGCTCACATTCATGAACTTTAATGTAGGTCCATAGCTCTGAAGTCTTGGGCTTCATTAAATTTCTGTCACCTCATATCAAACTTTAAAAATCTTAAGTGTATTTACCAGAGAGAGAGGATCAAGTATACTTTCTCTAAGTTTCCCATCTAAGATGCTGAGGAGATTTTGCAGAACTTGACCCAAGTTCTAGAGATGTGTGAAAAGAAGTAATAAAGGAAAGCCAGTATGCAAATGTGTGACTATTCATGACAATTATTACTTTATAGTGACTTAGCAGTGAGTGGGTAAGAGAATAATCAAGTCACCATATGATCTGTAGAGTTCTTGTGACTAACAGTATTATTTATTAATATTACCACACAGTATCTCTGACCCCACCTTGAAATTTCAGCATTTAGAATTTGGCCCCAGCCTTTTTAAAGGAGTCACAATTTCTACGATAAAACCTTCATAAATGTAGATAATATACAAATCACATTTAACACAGTACCTGGCATGTTCAACAGATGTCATCTACCAGGTCAGATTGAGAGGGCAAAAAGCACTTCCAAGTAAAACTCCTTTAATGATCTGGCATTGTAATTTGCATATTAGTTGTTTAAAATACAAATAATTATTGCTTGAAAAAATATTTGTTTTCTCCAATAGGATAAAAATAATTCCAGTGGTTTTATTTATACCTTTGTTAACAGTACTCAAGAAAATGTCCGCCCCTGGAGGTATTTTGAGAACAATGGTCGGGGACCAAGGAGACCTGGGTTCCAGCCCTGCTCTGCTGCCTACACAGTGCGCTCAGCTAGGATGGAACAAAGTTCTCTTCATGCGTGTCACAGAGCCCAGCTCTGCCCACCCCTGGGCTCACTGCTCCCAGACATTCTGCCCTCCATTGTCCTGGTTGTGAAATATGTTGCAACACCCCCATCTTATGCTTCTCTATCCCACACTGAATAAACTGATTTCACGACAAGCAGAATAACAGCAACTCACCATCACCCGCTTTGTGGCAATATACATACTCAGAACTATACCCCAAGACTGTATGGTCTAATAAAGCCACTTACAAGTTTAAAATTCTTTCAGTCGTTATCATTCTCATTGTTTTAATCATTCTAACTCTCATGGTTGTCATTATAACCAAAGAAAAGGCAAGTAAGCCTCCAGACCACCAAGGCTTCTTGTGTGCCAGCGGAATCCAAGAACACTGAGCTGTTTGGAAGCGTTGTTGAAGTTGTTTGATTTAATAGTCAATGATAACTTTGCACTGCCCACTATATTATTACAATAAAAGCATAACATAAAAGAACGTTAAAGAAACACTTAGAAATAAAAAAAAGCGTCTTCACTTATGTATTTGTTTAGGGCATGTAACAATAATTTTCAAAGGGGCTAAGAAGGGTAAAATGTTATTAACACAAAATGTTTTGCAGCGTGGCAAAGCAAGGCACTACAGCATGAGAGACCTTTGTACTTTGAAGTTGTTTTTCCCTTCGCCCTCGTGGGTGGTCTTAGATCCCAGGGTGGAGTCATCTTCAGGGTCAAAGAACTGATATTCCTTCTCACTTCTTTGCTTGACCCTTTGGAAAGACAACCTGAGATTACTTTCATTACGGTACATTAATTCATTAAAGGTTATGGTAGTTAACTTTTAAACCGAGTGTTATCCTTTATAGATTAATAATTAAAAAAACACACACACACACACATCAGTTTTCGGAGAGTCCTATTTGGTTCTTTAAACAAAATGCAATTCCCTTTTTAACTGTACTTATGCCTTCCATCAAAATAATTTTAACACCAGAAATTATTTTCTAAAGCAGAAGCACAACAGATGTTTCAACTCCCACGTAATAGCACTGCAAAATTTGGTAACATCTGCATATTTTCTTTACTAATTGTAAAGATAGTCTGAAGTTAATTATATGAAACTGATTTTTTTCCCAACGTAAATTTTACATATCACATTTAGTTTAATTGGTACTTTGAATGATAAATTGTTTTTTAGCTAGAGCATATTGTTTGATATTGTTAATGAAATGATTTTTAATGTTCAGCTTAGCTATTAGAGTATTATTTTGTTTTATACTTTTAAATATAATGCTCCATTGTAGCACACTAACTACTTTTCTTTTTCAAAATCTTCAGTATCCTAATATATGAAAAGCCAGGGGCCATCACAACTGAAACAACCAGATGGACGACCAAACACAGGCTGCATGGGGCAATAAGGCTGGCAGGGGGTTTAGTGAGGGATGGCCAAACAACTGAACGACAGGCTATGTGAGGTGACCAGGCCAATGGGGGAGAGCAGTTGGGGTGACCAGGGTGGCAGGGGGGCATTTGGGGGCAACCATGCTGGGAGGGGGGGGGGAATTTGGGGACAACCAGGCCAGCAGGGGGTGCTGTTAAGGATGACCAGGTGAGCAGGAAGGGCAGTTGGGGGCAACCAGTTTAGCAGGAAGGCAGTGAGGGGTGACCAGACCAGCAGGAGGGCAGTTATGGGCAATCAGGCTGGCAGGAGGGTCATTTGGGGGCAACCATGCTGGCAGGTGGGGTCAGTATGGAGCAACCATGTAAGCGGGAGGTGCAATTAGGGAAACCAGGCCTGTGGGGGGGGCAGCTGGGAGTGGCCAGGCCGATAAGGGGGAGGGGGCAGTTAGGAGCAACCAGGCCAGCAGTGAGGGCAGTTAGGGGCAACCAGCTGGCGGGGGGGGGCAATTAGGGGCAACTAGGCCAGCAGGCAGAGGTGGTTAGGGGTGATCAGGGCAAGCTGGCAAGGAGGTGGTTAGAGGTGATCAGGCAGGCAAGTAAGCAGTTAGGAGCCCTGTGCATAAATTTCATGCACCAGGCCTCTAGTAACATTATTAAAAAAGCACTGCAATAACTGGTAAGAGATAGTATGCTTTGTAAACTAAGCTACATAATTATAATTCGGCTACATATGAATCCTTCAATTATAGCATATATTTGTGTTAGTATTGTTTAATATTTTTGCATTCACCATTCTTGAGTGCTATAAGCAGTACCATGTATGCCCATAATGGTTCTATACACACATCTATAAATAGGGCTTGTCATTCTTAGTAATGATGCCAATTTGATCTTCAGAGCATAAATGGGCCCTAAAATGTGAGATGCAATGGCAAGGTAACAAAACTACATCTCAATATCATAAAGTTTATATCATTTCTATTCATTTAATTCAATGAGTATTTATTATATCATGTGTACATGTGCTCAGTTCTGGTACTATCATCTATGTGGACAAGGGTAGAAAAAATATTTAAGAGACTCACCTCACAAATGGCAGAACAGCTCAGAAGAGGATGATCAGAGAAGCTCTCAGCACACATGGCCTTGTCAGGAACCATATCAATGATGACAGCATCACCAGATTTCAGGAACTTGGGACATCTTCCAGCTTTTTCACAGAAGGATGATCAATCTTCTCAGCTCAGCAAATTTGTGAGCACTGTGAGCTGGGTAACAACCCAGCACAGGGACATATCCAGCACCTGCACTGTGAAGCTGCTTTTAGTGGTGGGTCATATTTGCTGTCACCAGACATGTAGTCAGGAGAAACATCTTTGGCATATTCTTTTAAAAAATATATATTTTTTTAAATTGGTTTTTTTACATAGAGGAAGGGGGAGAGATAGAGAGTTAGAAACATCTATGAGAGAGAAACATCTATCAGCTGCCTCCTGCCCACCTCCCACTGGGGATGTGCCCACAACCAAGGTACATGCCCTTGACCAGAATTGAACCTTGGGACCTTTCAGTCTGCAGGCCGACTCTGTCCCCTGAGCCAAACCAGTTAGGTAGACACATTCTTGACAATGAAGTCCACTCAGTCCGAAATGAGCTTCATTCAAAGCTTTGTGTTGCATTTCAATAGACTTTACTTCAGTTGCAGCATTGATTGGAGCAAAGGTGACGACCATACCACATTTAAGACCACTGTTCTCCCCTCAGCCCACAGAGACTGTACTAACAGCACCAATTTTATCAGCATCCTATAGGGACAGAAGCAAGGGCTTGTCAGATGGATGAATTGGTGGTAGGATGCAACCCAGAGCTTTAAGCAGTGTGCTTCCACTGCATTGGCATCTTCACGGCTGACTTTCCATTCCTTGAACCAAGGCACGTTAGCACTTCGCTGCAGCATGTTGTTGCTACTCCAATCAGAAATTGGCACCAACGCTGTATGTCAGGGTTGTAGCCAATTTCCATATGGCAGGTTCTTCTTTAACAATTTCCTCATATCTCTTCTGACTATATGGCGGCTCAGTGGAATCCATTTTGTTAATGTCAACAATTAGTTGTTTCACACCCAGTGGTGTATAAGCCAGAGGGAATGTTCACAGGTCTGCCCATTCTTGGAGGTAGATCCCTGCTTCTAATATACCAACACCAGCAACAACAATCAAGGCAGCACAGTCAGCCAGAGATGTGCTTGTAATCATATTTTTTATACAATCTCTGTGTCCTGGGGCATCAATGATGCTCACATAATAGTTGCTGATCTCAAGTTTCCACAGGGAGATACTTGAAGGAGCCCTTCTGCATCTCAGTAGCCTTATTCTCAAATTTTTCAATGGTTCTTTTGTTGATCCTACCACATTTATAAAAGATACTGGAATCTGCATGTGCCATAAGGATGCTGATATGAGTCTTTTCCTTTCCTATTTTGGCTTACATTTAGCAGTGGTTTTTAGGACACCTGTGTTCTGGAGGCAACACCATTGCAAAAATAGCTTCATAGAGATCTTTGAGTGAATTAATTTTTTTCCTTTAGCTTCTGAATCTTTCAGGACTTTAGACTAACTCCTGACAATTGTGTTTTAAGAGATTTTCAGTAACTAGGGCACTACCTATTGTTTAAATATTGGTAGAAATATGCTAAAAATTGGGCAGGTAAAACACAAGAGAATGGATATCAATGTTTCAGTATGTAAATAGTTACTTCTAGGTAATGCATTGATAAAATCTTTTCTTCAAATTAGAGTTTTCTTCTTATAAATTAGATATTATCTTTCAATGAGGTCATGTCAGTAAGACAAATAAAATGGGTTGTGAGGGTTATTGTCATAAATAGTTAATATAGCAATGTTCAGTTAGGGAAAAAAGATCAAGTGGGATTTTAAACAATAAGAACCATGTATTTAATGTTTATAGGGTTTTTAATGTATCTAACATACTGTGGCAGACATAATATACATTATTTGAAATCAAATAAATATACATTATTTGATTTCATTAGCATATAATCCCATGAAATATGTACTTTTATTATTCTCATGTTTCAGATAAGGAAACTGTGGCCAGAATGGTTAAATTCAGATTATGCTAAGTTAATCAGGGACTGAGCCAGGATTCCCATGAAGGTCCAGTGTGATTCTGAAGCCCTTCTTAACTGCTACTCTGTGTTGGTCTCTTCCGGTTTAAGCCCACAAATTAGGTGGTTGTGAATTTTACTAATCCTCAGCACTCCACCCACAAAATATATGATAGATCTGAAGAAATAATGGTTCATTTACAAAACATCCCACTGAATGTTTAGCAACCTGTTTTCTCACATTTCTGGCAATGGATTTTGTTATATATTGAACTAGATTCAATGCAGTAATAACCTAAATTTCTACAAATTGCATAGAAACACATTACCAGGCTTTTGTTGCCTGATGACTTTATTTTGATTCAGATATTCTATGAACATCTTAAACTTTGGTTGGCAATGTAGAAAATTATTTTACAATTGTTTTAGGAAAAACCTAGATATTATAAAAAAAAAAAAGTAATCAGGCATCAAATACTGTTTTAAAAATAATAATAATTAAAATATACCTTTGAAAAATCTATACACTGAATAATTTTTAAATTAATTTATGGAATATATATTTATATGTGAGTGATATTTTACATGCATATATTTCTAAATTTATGTTTTTATAATAGAAAAAAGTGCATGCTAAAGGACTAAATATTACTTTTTTCTTCACCTTTAAAACTAATGTAAAGTTGTTTGTTTGTTTTTGTTCTCACAGCTGAATTTTTATTCCTCTTGTGGGGTGTTTATCTCTGCTATGCAGTGCGGACAGTCCCATCAGCATTTCATGAGCCACGCTATATGGCTGTTGCAGTTCACAATGAGCTGATTATCTCTGCTATATTCCATACAATTAGGCAAGTGAAATGTAGAGCTAAAAAATAATTGTTTTATATTTCTGATGTGTTGCAGTGTAATTCAAATAGCAAAATTTGGATAAGATGAATAATGGAAAGATTTAGGAAGATGATAATTTATAAGTTTATAAATTTCTTTGGCTTAGAAATGGCAAATGCATATAGTTTTTTAAAATATATATTTTTTTACTGATTTTAGAGGGAGGAAGGAAGAAGAAAAGAGAGATATAAACATCAATGATTAGAGAGAATCATTATTGGCTGCCTCCGGCACCAATGGGGATTGAGCCCACAATTCTAGCATGTGCTCTGACTGGGAATCAAACCATGACCTCCTGATCCATAGGTGGACACTCAGACACTGAGCCACACTGGCCAGATTATAGTTTTATAATTCTACTGTTCTTAGTTGTTGTTTTTTTCCCCTGATAGGCTATTTATTGCCTTCATTTATTTTGAATGTTAACTCACTTATGTTAAGGCTCTTACAGGGATGTCATTTAATATCATGTATGATATGTAATACTTTTTGTTCTGAAGATATAAAGCAATATATACATACATTAAAAGAATATGTAAATTGTGTATGTTTTCATTCATGTTTAATATGCTGATTTATACTTTCAAAATTTTAACAATCAGAGACAAGACATGTGTGTGACTTCTGCTGAATTCAAAACAAACAAAAACCACTTTAACCTGATGACTGTATTTTTGTGTGCAATAGGGTTTTGTCATCATTGCATTTTACCAATAATGTTCGGTGGTAAGAATGTATGGCATGGCCTGCCATTTTTTGATGTCACAAGTATCTCTCTAGTCAATGAGTACAAAAGAAGAAAAAGGGTGGCTGATAAGTGAACAAAATGAAATATGTATGACTTATCTTCTAGGAATTTTCTCCTGATTCATATTTGAAAATGAATTGAAAAACTCAGTGAAGCTTTAAAGCTACTTCAAATCCCACTTTCTCTTGAGATATTTCTGGTCAAAACTGCAACCTGAAAACCCAGATAGTAATTAAAAGTTAATTTAAGAATAATTGGTGTCAATATATGTCAAAATTATTTTTTAAAAGACTCACCATTTTAATTCTAATAAATGCTTTTAAGTAAAGAATGTAGACTCAAGAGTTATTTGGATGTGTTTTACAGCCCAAATTTTTCAGAAACCTTCAGTCAGTTTGTAACAACTCTTTTATTGAATGAACATATGTTTGCTGCTTTTGCTTTATAGGTTATACCTACACACAAAACAATTATCTGAGGCAATGCTTAACACATTATATTTGTGCTGTCTTTCTAACTCTGGATAATAAATTATAGAGAGTTCACTATTATGCATTCGATTAGGGTTGCCTAGGCCCTTATTCTTCTGTGATGAAAATATGTCATAGAAACAGTATAATTTTTTTCCTTCTTCTATTTAAATTTTTCTTAATAGAGCTTCCAAGCTTCTAGTGTTTTACATAGAGATCTTGTTAGATTGCTAACTTGGTGAATTCTCATTTCAGATTTGTCCTTGCCTCAAGGCTTCAGTCTGATTGGATGTTGATGCTGTATTTTGCACATACTCATTTGACTGTGACAGTCACCATTGGGTTACTTTTGATTCCAAAGGTATTCCTCTGACATTACTTTTCTCTTCCAAGACAATTAATTATCTTACATGAGCCTCAAGTTGCTATTCTTTAAAACGATCTGGCAATATAGGCACAGGTAGATGGGGAAATCTGCTTGAGATCTAAAATGTTTTTAAAGCTCCCTCCTCAGGAAACTAGGTGTATCTTTTCTTTGGGGATCTATTAAATATATCATATAATTGTTAAATGAAAATTAGTACAAAACTCATCATCTGTTTTAGTCCTTTTCCAAGTATTTTGATATCCAGTTATATTTTAATTATTATTAATTCAAAGTGGCTTTCACAGTAACTATAACATCAAAATCATTTTTAAAGAGAATTATACTGTTCTAAGAATTCTCTTATTTTGGATTTACATTCAGAGAAATTGTTTTGAATATTCGGGTACTTTTTATTTAAATATAAATAATCATCATATTGTGCATAGAAAAACCTTGGTTAGTAATGATAGATTATGACAAAGACTTATGTAGACAGCGAAATGAACTAGGGAAAATGGGCCAGGATTCAATACATGGATCCTAAACTCAGGTTTCACCCCAGACAAACTGTATAATATGATGTTAGCCAAGACTTTTTATCTCTCTGAGTTTGTTTCCAAATCTATGACAAGATCATGATAGCAATAAGGTTGCCTGGAGTGAAATAAAATATCAGAGAACAAACAGAAAACATAAATGATAGCATTATCATTATTTTCCTCTTATACAAGAGCTCATTCTTGATCACTGCCACCCAATACTACATTAGCATGGCTGAAACAAGAACTATGATTTCCTGTCTTTCACTCCAGGCTGTATCTCAACCCTCAGACTTAACTACACATTAAAATGCAGTCTGATTGAAAAGGCTAAATGATTAATTTTAAAAAGCAAATACCTGTTTTCTTCCTTATTTCAATTATACCAAAAAGCCAAATTCTCATGGATTAATCTGTTACTGTGACTTATCTTAACCATTTTTATACTTTGCATAATATGATAATATTAGATGTATGTATACTCAGATTATTTATTCATTCATTCAATAAATGGTTATTGAGGTCCAAAGAAAATTGAAAACATAGGTTCATACAAAAACTTGTACATATATGTTCATAACTGCACTATTCATTCTAGCCAAAAAGTGGAAGTATCCCAAATCTCCATCAACTAATAAATGTATAAATAAAAGCGGCATATCCATACAGTAGAATATTATTCATCAATAAAAAAGAATGAAGCACTGATACATGCCTCACCTTGTACAAAACTTGATAACATTTTGCTGAGTGAAAGAAGCCAGACACAAAAGGTCACATATTGCATGATTCAACTTAAGTGAAAAGTCCAGGTTAGACAGCTCTATAGAGACATTAAGCTCTTCAGTGGCTGTCATGGGCTAGGGTTGGGCGGAGGACAAATGAAAATGACTGCTTAATGAGTTAAATGTTTCTTTTTGGGGTGTTGAAAATATTCTGTAAGTCAACCTTGTGTATATACTAAAAACCATGGAAGTGAACAATTTTATGGTATGTGAATTATAGCTCAATAACAGATCATTTAAAAAGTATGGAGGGGCTCTGCTAAGCACTATTCTAGATCCTGGAATATCATAATGGACAGATAAAAATCTGTGCTCTTGTGGTAATTATATTCTGGAGGACAGGATGAGAAACAGAAAAGATAGATATCTGAAATATTATTTTATAAATAAGCACAAAGAAAAATTAAAAAGCAGAAAGTGGACAATATCTGACAAATAACTGTTTCTTAAACTCATGATAGTCTCTAAGCCTTTGCTCAAGAAAAAAAACAAACCTCCATTCTCATAAATAAACTCCAGGTGGTTTGACTAGTAGCATGGGGTATTTTATAGGACAGGGACTATATTCTATTCATCTTTATGGCCTTAAGTTGATGGCACATGTTGGAACTACAAACATAAGAAAAGCAATGCAGGAAAGGCTCATCAGTTTCTGTGGTTTCTCAGCCAGTCCCACTTACAAACCATTCATTGTTACTTAAAAAGAAAATTATCATTTCACATAGTATTTCATATTTATGTTTACTTTCCTACCCATATATTTTAATGGACAATAACATTAAAATATATCTATTATCAAAGGGTGATCTGTTTATTTTTTTAAAATATATACTTTATTGATTTCACAGAAGAAGGGAGAGGGAGAGGGAAATAGAAACACCAATGATGAGAGAGAATCATTGATCTGCTGCCTCCTGCATGGAGGATCTAGGGATCGAGCCTGCAATCAGGCATGTGCCCTGATGAGAAATCAAACCATGACTTCCTGGTTCATAGGTTGACACTCAACCACTGAGCCGCACCTGCTGGGCAATGACCTGTTAATTTTGTAAAGGAGTATTTGAGTTGATCACAAGCTGGGAGAAGAGCACTCACCGATGTTCTCTCAATTTTCACAAGACAATCACTTGGTTTATATATTGTGTAAAGCGTGGCTGAATTGTTTTACTTCTCCCTGCTTTCCATCATTTACCCAATTCACTCTTCCTCCTTTTGAAGAATAGAGATAGCAAGAATACATGAAACTGAAAAATATCAAAACATCACATGAAAATAATAAAAACATGTCAGAATATGATGAACGAGGGACTTGAATACAATGAGCTTGAGGAAAAAAGTCAGGTAATGTCACTGACTCTTAGTTTTGTACTTAGATGCCAGGCAGCTCAGCGTTCTTTAGTCTGAGCAGACTGTGCTGGGAGATCCATGCTTGTTTAAGACCTCACTGTCAACACTGTGAGGCTAGAATTCAGATAACCTGTTCCCCGAGTCTTAAAAGTAGACCTTTAGAAAGTACTTTAATTTTTTTTAATTACAGTTGACAAGCAATACTATATTAGTTTCAGTTGCACAACATAGTAATTAGGCATTTATATAACTTACAAGTTGATGCCCCCAATAAGTCTAGTACCCACTTGGCACCATACATACTTATTACAATGTCACCAACTATATTCCCTCTGCTATACTTCACACTCCTGTGATTATTCTTCTGACTATCAATTTGTACTTCTTACTCCCTTCACCTTTTGAAAGTAGACTTTTTAAAAGCTATGTGTAGTAGGCTGAAAGTCACATTTCTGTGGTCAGGGCCAATTGTGCCCAGAGATAAAACACACCCTCCCCTATGTAAAGCAACACGGTAAACATGAGGTAGACCCTAATGCTAAAAAAAAAAAATAATAATCCCATCTAGTTGTCACTGGGTCTAAATTGCTACTCTCAGAGAATATTTCTGTGCATTCTCTACTTCTTTGCAAAGTGCAGATATTGTGAGAGAGGAGAAATGTAAGCTGACACTGGGAGCCTATGCAAAAAAACAAACAGGGAACTTCAAGTGTGTGACATGGAAAGCAAAACACTAATATAGCAGCAGAACTTTGTAAAGAGTTTAGTGAACCATTTCATTTAAGCTGAAGAAATGATTATAACATTAGGACTTTTAGAAATTTGTTATTAAAATGCTATGTCTTACAGTAATGTCTAGAGCTCAGATTGAATATCTATTTCAGTTTTCACATTCAAGCAATAACCCACGAGATGACATTGCTACAGAAGCATATGAGGATGAGCTAGACATGGGCCGGTCTGGGTCCTACCTGAACAGCAGTATCAACTCAGCGTGGAGTGAGCACAGCTTGGATCCAGAGGACATCCGGGTAATGCCTGTATTTCTTTTTTATTTCAGATTAGTCCCATTTATATGGGCAAGCATGCGTGGGTTGGTGTATATGTGTGTTCATGTGTGTGCATATGTGAAAGAAAATGAGAAAATATGTGCTTATGTACAAATTGAAGACATAAAGTATAGAGTTAATCCTGTTCTAAAATGTGTAATCATGGTATAAATTACAATGCACAAACCAATCTTGATAGTCTCAACTAACTTTTTGGCAGTCATAATGATGAACTTGTTATACATGTTCCATAATATGGTTTATGATATTTTGCTGTGAGCAGAGAGCCTGGATTAATTAAAATAATCTGTGGCAATGTGTTAGCATTTGGAGGAAGATGTTTTTAGCATTTGATGGTCTGTTATCCCCTAAACATAATCTAACATTAGGTACAACTTCATCAATGGCTACATGATGCTTCCAATATTATTGCAGGGATACGTTTTGTCAGAAGACAATATTGTATGTTTTATTATGGTCCAGGTTCAGTCTAGTCCACAAAAATTGCAAGTTCAAAGTTCTTTCTCCATAATGCAGGGCTAGTATGCATGGGTTTATGTCTTAAAATGTCAACAACTCTGTGTGAAACAAAACACAATATAATCAGAAAGTAAGAATATGGAGAACGATGATGAGTAGAAATGTTAGGAAGAGCTAAACAATTTCCATTAAGAGCTCAAGCTTATTGAATTAAAATGACCATTTTGGCTGAAACACTAAATTCCACACCTCTGTGAATTTATTCTTGTTCTGGCAGGATGAGCTGAAGAAACTCTATACCCAGTTGGAAATATATAAAAGGAAGAAGATGATCACAAATAACCCCCACCTCCAGAAAAAGCGGTGCTCAAAGAAGGGCTTAGGCCGATCAATCATGAGGCGTATCACCGAGATCCCAGAGACGGTCAGCAGGCAGTGTTCCAAAGAAGACAAGGAATCCGCAGATCACAGCACAGCCAAAAGCACTGCCCTCGTTAGGAAGAACCCACAAGAGTCTTCAGGTAACACTGGGAAACCCAAGGAGGAATCCCTGAAAAACCGAGTCTTCTCAGTGAAGAAATCCCACAGCACTTATGATCATGTGAGAGACCAAACGGAAGAGTCCAATAGCTTACCCACTGAGAGCCAAGAAGAGGAAGCCACAGAAAAGTCCACACTAGAGTCTCTGTCAGGTAACAAACTAACACAGACACTGAAAGAAAACAGCGAGGCTGAGTCCGCGGAGTCTGTGCCTTTGGTGTGTAAGTCAGCAAGTGCTCACAATCTCAGCTCAGAGAAGAAGTCCGGGGGGCATCCCCGAACATCCATGTTACAAAAGTCTCTCAGTGTCATAGCAAGTGCCAAGGAGAAGACTCTTGGGTTATCTGGGAAAACCCAGCCATCAGGTGTGGAAGAACGTGCTGGATCCCAGAAACCTCTGCCAAAAGATAAGGAGACAAACAGAAAACACTCAAATTCAGATAACACAGAGACTAAAGATTCTCTCCCTCAAAACTCTAATAATTTGGAAGAGCCAAGAAAACATCAGAAATCTGGGATTATGAAGCAACAAAAGTCCAACCCCCCTACTGCCAATTCTGACATGAGCCTAGGCACCACCCAGATGAAGGACAACTGTGACATAGGGGAAGTGTGCCCCTGGGAGATTTATGACCTGACCCCCGGTCCTGTGCCTTCAGAATCAAAGGTTCAAAAGCATGTATCTATTGCGGCCTCTGAAATGGAGAAAAACCCAACCTTTTCCTCAAAGGAGAAATCTCATCACAAGCCTAAGGCAACTGAACTATGTCAGCAATCCAATCAGAAGAGCATAGACAAGGCTGAGGTCTGCCCTTGGGAGAGCCAAGGTCAGACCGTTTTTGAAGATAAGAAGCATTTGATTTCTAAGACTCAGGTTCCCCCAGGGAGAGCAAAAGATGAGAATGGTGGTCAGCATTGTGCAGCCACTGTGTGTGCTGGGCAATATGAAGAACTGCCCCCCAAAGTTGTAGCATCAAAAATAGAGAATGAAAATCTCAACCAAATAGGAGACCAGGAAAATAAGACATCTTCCTACAATTCACGTAATAATTTTCAGCAGCCTTTAACATTACGAGCTGAGGTGTGTCCTTGGGAGTTTGAGACCCCAGATAAACCAAATGCCAACAATAGTGTAGCTTTACCTGCCTCTTCGACTTTAAATGCAAATAAGGTAGCAGGGTCTCAAAAATAAGAGATCTAAAATACTTTCAAAGTAGCATTTCCCAGAAAGAAAAAGAAGAGACCCTGAATTTGATAAGACTGAAGATAGAAGGATCAAAAACTCCCAGAGTATTTGTCAATCAGGGAAAACATGAAAGGCATGGGTGGAGGAAAAACTAAGGAGGATAGAGAGACATCATCATGGGGAAGTTAGACTGGCCCCAAAGTCTTTTCCTGTAGCACTAGAAAAATATTTACATGCAGCATGTTTAGAGGAAGTAGCCTTCAATGTCTTCCCCTGACCAATATTTACCCATGGGACTTTGGAGATCCTAAGCAAGGCAGACCAGAAGACACAGAAGAGGTATGAGATTTGCAAAGAAGAAGGTATAAATGAATATGACAGAAATTCTAAGTAGCTGACTGAAAAGACCTTACTTTACCTATATAACCTTGATAGCACTGCTAACTTAATGCATCCCAAACTACCTTTTATATCAATGATTGCTCTCATTTTCTTATAAATGTATGTTTCAGTACATTGTTGTGTCTCATATTCAAGCATTCCAGATTGTATAACTTTTGCAAATAACTTTGATATTATGTGACACATATTTATGCAATCTTCAGCTACTCAATTGTTCTTGCAACTTACAGAATACCTGTTATCTATCAACTTTAGTTGGTTCTTGAAGTATAGTAAGCTTTCTCTGGCTTGGGAAGTCATAATTGTTATGAAAAGTGTTTTAGTTTTGTGGTTTATATATTGCAAATTTGGATTAACTATTATTTCACTTCATGGTTTGTTATACTGTCTTAATCATGTTTTTTAGTACAAGTTACTTGTTTTGCACTTCTTGTTAGGATTGAGAAGCTTTATTAATATCGGAGATCAAATGGTCCTACGTAGTCTGATGTATCAATTAGTTAAGGACAACTTATCTATTGTTTGAAGTCAGAGATAGATAATGCCTTCATTCCAATTAATCTTCCCTTTGAACTCTTTTAGTATTTTGTACTTAGCAGCATTTTATAAGGAAGAAGCTAAGAGTGAGAACAATATTCTGTGCGTTATTATTACCATTGGAAAGGGAAGACTCTAAGAATGACATGAGAATTACTGCAGAGCCAGGAACTTTGCCTTTCAAAGCAGATGGAAAGGGAGCTCCTGAGAGCACTTTCAAGGGGTTATTTTTTTAAAGAAAAAATTATGATTACATCAATATTATTATATGGGTGTATTTTTATTGTGCATACTAAATATAGAATATTTTCAATGATCTTAAAGTATTTATTCTCATAAACACTTATTCATTGCTTCAGCTAAGGCTAGAACTTGCTGGACTCAGATCCCAAAGAGATTTAAAACCCGGTTTATTCCAAGCCTATAAGGTGGTATGGGCTCATCCTTCTCCCAAGCACTGGAAAACTTGCAAGTCCTGCAAATTGCCATTATGAGCCATCTAGTTCAAAATTTAAAATTAAGAGGTTTATTTGCAAGGCAAAACAGCCCCCAAAGCATATTTTATACAATTTATTTCATTCCACACTGGCAACTTGGTGTGAAAATCCTAAATTGCTGATTTGGCCCTGCTGATGTGACTGTACAGGAGATTCTATTCCAAAGCTCCGTTTCATTGTATTTAAAGACCAGTCACTTAAACATGGGACCCAGACTTCCCTTTCTCACACCCTAAACACTGACATCTCAATGGCTTATCTGGCCAGGACACTTCCAGCAGAAGTAACTTTTTCATTTCATGAGCAGCAAGGAACACATGCTAGGAGGATAAAAGATGAGAAAGGGAATCAGAGATGGATACAGGGCTGTTCTTAGAGAATAGCATTCTCAGTGGGTGATAAAAATGTGGGCTTCTTTGCATTCATTATCAAATCTTCCTCAACTATTTTTATTCAGGAGTAAGTGAGCCCTTCACCATGTTGCAAAGCTGTGCACAAATCTCCCTCACCCGGTTCCTCACTTTGTGCATTACTCAGGTTTGTGGGTAGGTTTGAAGACATAGAAATTCTATTTTTCTGTGTGTTTCCTTCATTTATTTCCTCTTCCCTTCCCTTTCAATCAGGCCTATCTACTTGGTAACTTAGAAATACTATGTTAAGGGGTGTTTGTGTACCTGTTTCTAGATCCACGTACTTGTTTAATTTATGTCTGAGATCTGTTAGCACTTTATTCATTTTTTGAGAAATAAGCAGCCAAGCACCAGTGACTTTTTATTGCACTTCAGAGTAATCCTGCTTGAGGTGTGGCTTAAAGAAGACTTGCCAAAGCTCACTTTAGTCTATAGATTTTTATCCACCAGCGTAAATCAGCGAGAGTGCCTAGGTCTTTCCTAGAGTTTCATTGTCATTATTTGTCACCAAGAGAAGTTGAAATCTATAATCAATAATTCTTGAAGTTATTTTCCCATATTGATAACAAGGAAGTGGATAAACACTAATAAGGTCACAAACACTTGCTAGGTTGTCCTTCTCAGTGCATGTGCAGGCTGCATCCTGTCCTTGTTTTTAAGCCAGGGTTTATAAATAAGTAGATTTATACCAATTTAATAGAACTGTATATTTTATGCCAGAATTAAATGCTTTACAACATGAATTATAACTCAACCCATTGTAAACTTTGGTGGCAATATGGATTTGAAACTCGACAGCTCTATTGTATTTGCTTCATAAGTTTCTGCATGCAAGTGATGACAGGTAGGATTGAGAAAACACTGCCTTTGACTTCTAGCATTTAGTAACCGAGAGCTGTAGTGTCTATAAAGCTGTAAGTCTCTTCACTCACTCTGTGGTTATTCTGAAACTATTATCTGAAACCTACAGCATCCCACCATAAAATGTTTGGTAAATTTATGTTGTGACATGTTGCCGCATGTAAATAATTATAACATCTCTGCAATAAAACATTTATATGAAAGTGATTTGTGATGATTTGTATGTCCAACTATTGAAAATTAAGTTTCTTTTCCCCTAGCCTACTTTAAAAAGAATCGTTTATATCTTTGGCTTTGACACACTTATGTACATATATTCTCATATTGCCTATTTATAGGAATATATGATGAGCCAAATGAAGTCTCAAAATACCCAGGTAACCATTTGGAGCCAATAAAACCTGTTAGGACCAGTGCTTTTTGGCTTACAAAAGCTCTAGCTACCTTAAGCTACCTTTTTTTCATTTACTCAACACACTTGCCAGGCAATCAGCTAAGCAGTGATGATGATCTTTAGATGAACAAGAGATCCAATAACAGCCAGTCCCATAAGAGTACCCAGACACTGCTGTGGTGATAGAGAGGAGAGTCTGACAAAGTCACCAAGTCAGTGCAGGCTTAATAGAGACACATGTACACCAGGTTGAAATTCCACAGAGGTGTCAGGTATGAAAGGAGAAGAGTATAAGGCTAGAAAGGTAGTTGTGCACAGCCTTTCATGCCATGCTTCAGATTAACTACAACCTCATCTTGGTATCCTGGGAGCTGTCAAAATCTTTAACCAGGGGAGTAACAAAGTCATGTATGAGGAGGATCCTTTGGGAAACAACACAGAAATGGACCCGAAGTGGAAAGAGATCAGAGGCAGCTAGATCAGTTAGAAGACTAATATGGGAGTCAGCGTAAGGGAGGGTCTAAGGAGGAGAAGAAACGATTATTGGTTATTTCATCAAAATAGCATCTTCAAATGGGCTTATTGTTGTTTTTAAACTCCTGTGAAGTCAGAACAATCAGTGTAATTAGTATCTATGTTAAATATAAATATTGCCCTTAAGTTAGTGGGCATTTTGGATAATTTCCAAAGTCTTAAAATCCCTCGCTGAGGATCAATAGACCCCATGTCATCTTCTCTGAGAAAAGCTGTGGAATAGGATACTAGCTTCATGCCATGGGAAACCTGGATAAATAAGCACGGCTAGGAAAGAAGCAAAGGGCTTGCTGCAGCATGGACTTCAATTCCTATCTGCAAGTGGCCGTCCTCTGAGGCAGCTCCAGGAAAAGAATCCCTGTGATAAGAGGACAGAGGAGAGAGCGGATTTACCTTATCCCTGTGACCTTTGCTTTTAAGGATTTGTAGTGAATGCCCTTTCCCCAGCTCTTCACAGCATTGTGTGTTCCATAGTCTATGGACTTTCAGTACTCATACACAGAATCAGTAGTTTCAGCTCTTTGAGTGAGCCTGAATGGCAAAGATAAAAAGTGTGTGGGGATTAACAAATCATGAAAATCTTATTGGGCTTTCTTGTATGATGATCAAATGGGGTTTTTCAGTGTTTGTTAGAATTGCTAAGTTGATGGATATGTGATTTTTTTATATATTTATGAATAAAGGTAGACATTGTTTCTTTACTCTAAATTTAGAACTTTTATGTTAAAAATACCTAAGGAACATATTTCTGTCAGAAATTGACTTTATCACACACAAAATAACCACGTAAATCTATTGTTCTAAAACAATGCAAGTAACTTAAGAGTTTATTATATCAGCATATTCCATTCTTTTCCCCTTGAATAGTTATGAAGACAGAAATAATATCCTTTTCCCCTTGAATAGTTATGAAGACAGAAATAATATCCAATTTTGGTCATTTTCTCTTTAAATATTTGTTTCTTGGAAATTGCAAGACTAACTTCAAGCACATTATGTGTTCTAATTCAGTGTTAACTGGTTGAAAGGCAGACAATGGAATCTATGAATTGATTTTTCATTCCCCTCTCTTTCTCATCTTGGTGATGTGAAAATAATACTTGTCCAAAATAAAACTGTTTGATCAAATGAAAATGGAAGATGAGAGAAAAATATAGAAAAAGGTCTGTGCTGCACAATAGTTGCATTTCTAGAAAGAGAAGTAAGCTAAATATGCAGATACAATATGCATATTTACAATATGTTCATGACAGCTGTTATAGAGTACACTCCCATTTCAGTTCAAACAACCACAGGAGGGGGGATGGGAATGCCCGCTTTTGAGCATACAAGAGAAATATTTTGTAAAGAGTTTTTCCCCGAACATACCATGGGGTTTTGTTCCTCCATGCCTTTTGTCTTGCTGTTTGGTTTCTGTGAAATTCTTTCCCTCCTCCTTCTCCCTGTCAGTGTCTTCTGTATGCTTCCATACCAGTGTGTTCATGTAATTTAATGTTCAAAGGAAACCTTTGGGTGAAAGTGCAGTATTATAATTATGTTTGGATAACAGCACAAACTGGACTATCCCAGGCAACCCGGATGTCTGTTGTTTACCCTACTCAAGAAGAAATACGCCACTCCCTCATGAAGACTTTTCTAATAACCAAGTCAGAATGAATTCCAGGGGTCCTAGATTTCCAGAGGAATGTCTGACTGCCAGATTAGGCCAGATCCTGCACGGGATGGGGCCTAAACCACCAGATGGACATCCCCTGAAGGATCCCAGATTGAGAAAGGGTGCAGGCCGGACTGAGGAAACCTCCTCTACTCCCCCCCTCCCCATGCACAAATTTCATGCACTGGGCCTCTAGTACTTAATATAAGATCTACCCTCTTAACAGTATTACTGTCTGAAGATACTCTGTTGTACAGCAGGTCTATGCAACTTACTCCTCTTGCATTAATAAAATTTTATACCCATTGATTAGCAAATTCTCATGTACTCCTTCCCCCAGCCCCTGGCAACCACCATTTTATGTTTTATTTCAGTGAGTTTGACTATTTTAGATACCTCATAGAAGTAGAATTATGTAGTATTTGTCCTCCTATGATTGATTGATTGGCTTATTTCACTTAGCAGAAAGCAGAAAGTATGACAAACTTGTATGTATTTGATGTCATATGTTGACCCTCCCTTTCTCCGGTGCATCTGGTGGAGAAGAAGCCTTGCTGGGTTCTTGTGGTGATAGAGGCAAACAGGGTCCTTGGGTCTGATTGGTTTGCTCACTGCCCTGTGACTTCTAAAGAGCTACCTCTGGCTAGCCTTTGCAATCGTTACTGCTACAAATGCTGGAGCCTGTTCCCCCGGAAACTTACCCCCACATTTTAAAATCCTCATTCCTGTGGACTTTGACAAATTTTCACCCCTGAACTCTGAAGTCTACTGGTACTTTTAGCACCTCCACATCTCATAGTGAAGGCATAAACAGTCATCTCGCTCTCTTGCCAACAAGCTAGGCCATGGGACTCAAAAGCAGCTGCTCTATGCAACCCTATTACCTGCTATCACTCCTATGCCATCACCAAAAGCATGTTGGAACTGCCTGTATTTAGAGTTTCTCCCAAAGGCTTACAACCTTCATCTGGCCCCATGTGTCATGGGAAGTATGCCATGAGTCTAAATCAGGTGTGGGCAAACTTTTTGACTCAAGGGCCACAATGGGTTCTTAAACTGGACCAGAGGGCCGAAACAAAAGCAACCTGACCACGCTGTCACTCTCATCTTGGGCTGCTGGTGAAGGAGAAGAGGGGAGAGCAAGAGAACCCTCCGCTCTTTCGGCTCAGCGGGCCGGATAGAACAGCTGAACGGGCCAGATCCGGCCCGCGGGCTGTAGTTTGTCCGCGGGCTGTAGTTTGTCCATGGCTGGTCTAAATATTCATGGAATCTCCCATGCTTCCCTGTGTTTCCTAAAGCCACTCCTCCCACTCAGTAGTTGAACCCAGAAATTTGAATTGGTAGAGGGATGAGAGCCTGGTACCTGAGCTGCTTCTTCTTCCTCCCTCTCCCTTCTCTGTCCCACAATCACACCAGACCAGAAGGGATAAGATTCAGAATTTCCCCTCGTCATATTCCCCCCCCCCCAGCCCTTATAAGTGGAAGAATATCTTCTCCACCTGTAAGGCATACACTCTATCATCCCAGTTGTCAAGTTCTAATTTAGAAAACCCTTTTTCCCTATATAAAGCCAGGCATGCAAGCCTATTGTTTCATTGCAAAATCCTACTTGAGTTGATAGAAGTTCAGTATTAAATACTCTTTCTTTTTAGTCTCCTGCTGTGCAATCTTCATCCAGACCACCATTTTAGGACTTGGTGGGAAGATGGTCATTTTCAAAGAAGTACATAAAAGAAAAAATATTAATGAGTTTTGAGTTCAGTATTCAGAACTTGGAGTGAGCAATACTGTTTGGGGTAATACTGGAGGGGCAAAGACTTTGGAGCTAGAGTGCTGAAAAATCTCTGGAGGACCAGTCTGACTAACCTTATTTCAAGGCTCCTTCCAGTACCATGCTATCCTGGTCCTCTATACTCCTCTCCTTTACCTGTTAGAGAATACCTGTACTATTTATTTTGGTGGGATAATTCTTTTTGAGACATTCAGACTTTTTCTAAATTTTCCATAAATATTTTTTTTCTGAGATGGCATTGCTATCTCTTCAGTGCTATTCTGTTGCATGGCTTTCCTTTGTTAAATATTTATAATTTATCCTTATATCTTGACATAATAATCCCCAAAAGTGAATTCTTATATTTCCTTCCCTTAGTTCACATAGACACACAGACACAACACATACACACACACATTTTTGTCAATTTCCAGCAGTGCTCCATAAATTCCACTTTATTTCATTAGTCATAACTTACGTATAAAAAATAATTTTTCAGTAATTTCTATGTAACAATAAAAACATAATTTCTCATTTCTCCCCAAAGGCTGGTTGGGAACTTAGCCATTTTATTCCATTTCTATTGAGATTATAGGCATTTTCATTAAGAAAATGCAAAGAAATGTGTCACAAATGTTTGGACTAACAGCTTTGGTCAGGGAAAGGTGTTAGAAGGTTTAATTGGGGTCATATTTTAAATGCAGCTAAAGGTCCTTTTTCCTACCCACCTTCTTGACTACTCCTAGGAATCTACAGAATATATGGACTGATATTACAGTCTAGACCTGAGATGAAATCACAGCTCTACAAAATTGCTATGACATATTTTATTATCCTCATCATTTTAATGGAACTGGAAAATATTTATGGCATTGACCAAGGTGTCCAGCACCTTACATGCACAGAAGATAAATGTATATTCTCTATCTCGCAGAGGAAAAATTTGAAGCCCAGAGAGCTTAAGTTGGCCTCAGTCTTCAGCTAAGTTATATTTTTTGTTCCTCATCTTACTCTCCTCAAGATTAGAAATAATATCCCAAATTGCCACCACACATACACACAACTGGATGGTATGAAGAGAGTGTCCAGAGCTTGCTAAACTTTAATGTTCTCCTTTGTAAAATTGAAATTTCAGTCCAAGGATCCCCTGCCCATCAGGTTTAATCAACTTGCTGAGTTTTCACTATTTATCTGAAAAGGTGAGTGAAGTATTGTAGCAACCATACTTAGATAAAAACTGCTGTTTGAATTTTAACCCTGCTATTCTGGCTTTGGCACTCGCTTGCTTGCTTAAACAATAGGGTAGTTGCCTCAGCTTCCAGATTGAAACTTGGAGGCTAAGGCAATTTTCCTGTGCCTGTGGTCCAGGACCACAGGAGATTGATTCCCACGGACTCAGTAGTTTCAGGAGTAGAAACTGTAGATAACTTTAGAGATTAACTGCTCAGCTCTGCTTTTGTACTAACTGCTTTTGCAAGGTAGGCCACATTTCAGTGCCCAGCAGGATGTGGCTGGGAACGACCCTGTGGCTATTCCCAGCATTTAGAATTTAGAATTTATTTATTTATTTTTAAATATATATATATATATATATATATATATATATATATATATATTATTGATATTTTACAGAGAGGAAGGGAGAGAGATAGAGAGCTAGAAAAGTCGATGAGAGAGAAACATCGACCAGCTGCCTCTTGCACACCCCCTACCAGGGATGTGCCCGCAACCAAGGTACATGCCCTTGACCAGATTCGAACCCAGGACCTTCCAGTCCGCAGACTGACACTCTACCAGTGAGCCAAACCGGCTTAGGCAGAATTTAGAATTTAGAACAAAAGAAAATTCTTGTGGTTTAGACCTTTAAAAGGACTGCCTACACCTGCAATGGCACGGTCGTGTGGACTCCACCTGTGTGTGGTGCTCTCTCGGCCATCCTGGCCAGTTCAATAAATCCTTGCCTGCTTTTTTAATCAATCAGCAGCCTCCAGTGGTCTTATTCTAACTCCAGGATTTGATCCCACAACAGTGAGGCCTTAAATCCTTAGGCTCCTAACCCTTTCATAAGGTAATTGTGTTGGGTAGACAGAATAACGACACCCAAGGATGTTCACATCCTAATCCTCAAAATCAATGAATACCTTAGGTTAAAAAACAAAGGAGAATTAAAAGTACATTTTAAATTAAGGTTTATAATAAGCTGATCTTAAAATAGACAGATTCTCTTGGATTAGCTGAGTGGTCAATCACAGATGGATGAGTGAAGCAGAAGAGTATGTCAGAGTGATGTAGTGTGAGGACTCTGGCTGCTATTGCTTGTGTTGATCATGAACAAGAGCCAAAGAAGGCAGGCACCCTTTAGAAGCTGGAAAGGACAATGAAACAAATTTACCCCTAAACCCTCCAGAAGAGAACTTAGTCCTAAGCACCTCAATTTTAGACTAGTGAAACCATGTTGGACTTCTAACTTACAGAGCAATAACACAATAAAGTTAAACTTCAAAGCAAATAAGAATGTTCTCCAGAGAGTTCATGCTGTTAAAAATAATAAGTAGATCACAATTAAATGTTTATTCTGTGGATTCATGGTATGTGTCATTTCTCTCCTTTTCCTACAATCTCAAGTTCCCATTCACTGCAGATATAACATTTATATAAGAAACTAGAAGCCAGGTACAGAAAATTCGTGCACAGGAAGGGGGGTGTCCCTAAGCCCACCCAGAGCCCTCTCCAATCGGGGAGATCTCGAGGGATGTCTGACTGCCTGCCTAGGCCTGATTCCAGCAGTAGGACATCCCTCTCACAGTCCAGGACTGCTGGTTCCCAACAGCTTGCCTGTCTGCCTGCCTGATTGCCCCTAACCACTTCTGCCTGCCAGACTGATCACCCCTGAACCACTCCACTGCCAGCCTGACCAATGCCTAATGGCTCCACTACCAGCCGATTGCCCCTCAGTGCCCTCCCTTGCCAGCCTGATCACCCTCAACTACCCTCCCCTGCAGGCCTGGTTGTCCCCAACTCTCTTTCCCTCCAGGCCTGGTCACCCTCAACTGCCCTCCCCTGCTGGCCTGATTGCCCCTAACTGCCTTCCCTGCAGGCCCAGTTACCCCCTAAATGCCCTCCCTTGCCATCCTGGTTGCCCCTAGTTGCTGTCCCCTGCAGGCCTGGTCATCCATAACTGTCCTTCCCTGTAGGCCTGGTCACTCCCAACTGCCCTTCCCTGCTGACCTGGAAACCCCTAAATGCCCTCCCCCACAGGCCTGGTCCTCCCCTGCAGGCCTAGTTGCCCTCAACTGACCTCCCCTGCAGGCACAGTCACCCCTAACTGCCCTCCTTTGCAGGTCTGGTCCCTTCCAACTACCCTCTCCTGCCGACCATCTTGTGGCAGCCATATTGTGTCCACATGGGAGCAGCCATCTTGTGTGATGATCAATAAATGACATAGGCCCAATCCCCCAGGGAGTGGGCCTAAGCTGCCAGTTGGACATCCCTTGAGGACTCCTGGACTGCAAAAGGGCACAGGCTGGGCTGAGGGACACCCCACTTCTCCCCATTGAGTGCACAGATGTTGTGCATGGGACCTCTAGTAAATAAGTGAAAGAATTAGAGGGTGGGACAAAGGAAAGAGGAAAAAACAAATCAAAAGAAAGAAAGAATAGAATAAAAGAGAAGAGAGAAATTAGGGTTATAAAAGAAAAATAGAAGAAAGACAAAATTAAAAAAATAAAAACACAATTTCTGGGTCTGCTAATTGTGAGTCTTGCTAAACTTTACACTGATGTTGTTGAATCTGGCCCCCTAGTGTGTTGGTCCTGGGTCTACAGGGAGGTTTTCTGGTTCAGGTAAATAAGATTCACTGTCCTTACCTGGACCTGGACAACTTACTGAAGCCCAGCGGGACAGATGCTGAAGTAGTCCTGCTGGTGGGCCTCTTTAGCTCAAAGGATGAGTCTGCTTTTGGTCTTGTACCTTGAATCCCTCTTCTGAACTGCTCTCCCTTGCCCCATAGAACTTGGTTCTGGGGAGAGAATCCTGTTATTGACCACAATGATTTGAATAAACTTGAGTTTGGGGTGGATCCCATATTTTGTAGGAGGGGAGTGAGGCAGTTCCTCTTCTTCCCATGCCTTAGCTCTGCCTGGCTTGCTGGCACATCTACACCACCACCTCAAGCAGGAGGAAATAAAATATTTCTGTCCAGTCTGTGGTTCCAGGGAACTACTTTCAGGGAAGCGAATGCCCCTTCCATGGCCAACATTGCAGCTCCTGGACCCTGACTTCTGGCTGTAAGGTTGTGCTGCCTGCATGGGTGCAAAGATCAGTTGTGGCTGCAGCAGTGGCAGTGAAAAGGCTGTGTGCTGAGTTGGGGCAGCCCCAGTGGCCTTCTCATGCAGAAGACTCTGTAGGTACTCCAAAATGGTCCCCCAAGGCACTTTTGAAAGATTTTTAAAATCTGAAGAGACAGGTGCAAATAATTTAATTATTTGAATTATTTGTTCCTAGATTTACAACATCCATTGCTTTTATATATTCTCTATTACCTTGAACCTTTTCTAGGATTTTTTCTTAAGAACATTGTACCTAGTGTTCCCTTTTATACAGAGGGAAAGGACCTTTACATATTCTCTACTAATTCAATGCTTTTCTTGAGCTATTTACCGACCCAGAACCCTTGGAATAAAGAGGATACATGTTTCTCTGGAAAAGGACCCCATTACACTGCCAAAAACGTCTACTTTCCATCTTTTTCCCGGCCTTCCCAAAAGAGATCTATAGTCTTTTACAGGGGTGACTGTACATTAGGAAAACAATATTTAGACTCTTCAAGAATGACAGGACACTAGACTAGAAGACCCAAAATATCACTGTGGTCCAATAGAGTAGGAGCTTATAGAGATCAAGTGATCAAATGAGTCTTACCTCATTTGTCTCTTAGTGGATTCTTGAGCCCATTTGTAATTATTTCCCCAGTCCCAAGTGCATAATCAGAACAGAAATATTCAGCAATCAGCAGAATCACCAAGCTGCTACACCTACCAAATTCAATGCTGCATTTTTTGAAGTGTTTCAGAGATTAGTGACATCATAAGGACTAGAAGGATGCAGAGGTGTTGATTTCTACCACATCCTCATTCAACTCACTTATTTGACCTATGAAAAAAGCAGGTAGTTCTTGGATAATGACAATGGACTTAGGCAGCTGCTGTTCCAAATTTGGTTTTAATTCCTGAGCAAATTAACACATCACCTAGTGCATGGTATGTAACAACTGAGGGAGGAAAAGTGTTTTTGTTCTCTAAATCTGTTAAGAACACTAAATTTGATTTAGCTGGCAAGGCTAGAAATATACCCTCAATGTCCTACTTTCAGGGCATATCCATTATCAAGCCCTATTTCATAGTTTAGTCTGAAAGTATCTTGATAGATTGCCTCCCTTTCTATAGGACTTGGCACTCGTCCTTTACATTGATGATATTATGCTGATTGAGACTACTGAGCAAAAAGAAGAAACTATTCTACACTTATTGGCAATATATTTGCATGTCATAGGGTGGGAAACAAATCTGAAAAAAATTCAGGGAACATCCACCTGAGTGAAATTTCTGGGTGTGTGGTATGTCAATTTGTACTTTCGAAGGTTAAGGATAAGATGTTGCATCTCATCTATGCTATACCAAAAATAGAAGCACAATGCCTAATGCTCTCTGAATTTTAAAGACAACCTATTCTTCATTTGAATGCATTATTCCAACCCATTTATCAAGTTATTAGGCCAGTCCATTGCGGGGATGGGGAGTCTTAGAAATTGCATTTCTTGTCACAGATTTGGACAGAAACTCAACTATAGTTTGAGGGGGAAAGAAACTTCATAAGGATAAAAAAGGGGGCTTTGAAAGAGTTGTGATTGGTGTTGGCAATTGAATTTACACTATGCTTTACGTGATTGATTGTTTATGTCTATTGCTAGGTTAAGTTTTTATTTTTTTGATAGAAGAGCTCAATGATGCAGTCATTTTCAGGAACTGTACCATGATATGGCCATTGTGTTTTAACACAATTCAAAAGTTCAATTTCACATGAAGGAGGTCAGTTAGCTCAGTTTCCCAGAGACCTCCCGGCTTCATTTTAAATTGATCTCTTGACAATATTACCTGCATTTGCTGCTTTTCTTTCACACTATAAAAAACTGCTAGTTATGAGTGGAGTTCAGAACAAGAGGAGGTTCTGCAACAGGTCCTAGCTGCTTGCTGTGCCACATGGGCTAATATATCCATCAGCTCCCATGATGCTTGAAGTGTCAGTGGCAGACAAACACTGTTTGGAAATTTTGGCAGGCTCAATAAGTGAATCACAGTTCAGACCATTAAAATTTTGGATCAAAACTCTACCTTACTCTGTGGATAACTACTCTCCTTTTGAGAAACAGCTTCTGGCTTTATACTAGATCTTAGTAAAAAACTGAACACAAAAATATGGACCGCAATGTTACCATGGTGCTGCCCACCATGAATTTAGTGTTGTCTGATCCATCTAGACATAAAGCTGGGTATGATCAGCTGTACTCCGTCATCAAATAGAAGTTGTATACACAATATCATTCTTGAGAAGGCTGTTAAGGCACAAGTTGCATAAGGAAATAGCCCAATGGTCCCCACAGCTGGTACATTACCTTTTTTCCTGGCCCATATCTATGGCTGCAAGGGGATTTCTCTATGATAAGCTGAGTGAAGAAGAGAACACTTGGGCCTGGTTTACAAATGGTTTCATGCAATGTACTGATACCATCCAGAGTGAACATAAGCAGCACTAGAGTCCCTCGTTGGACCACCCCTGAGAAAAGTGGTGAAGGGAACTCCTTCCAGTGGGCAGAACCTAAAGCTATGCACCTGTTTCTCCATTTAGCTTGGAAGGAGAAATGGTCATAGGTGCTACTGTGTTCCAGTTCACAGACTGTGCCAATAATTTGGCTGGATTGTCAAGGACTCAAAAAAATCATGGGAAATTGTTGTCAAGAAGGTCTGGGTAAATAAACCTCTCTGTATGAGCAAAGAAAAGTGGGGGAAAAAATGTGTTTCATGTGAATGCTTACCAAATGTGAATGCAACCTCAGCAGAGAAAGAGTTTAGTAATTCAGTGGATAGGATGACCTCTGTGAATACCACCCAATCTCTTTCCCAGTCATCTATGTCCTTGCCCAATGGGCAGGGATGGAGGTTAGACCTGGGATCAACAACAAGGACTTCTTACTAAGGCCAATATGGCTACAAACACTGCTGAGTGGCCAATGTTAAATCAACACTAAGTCCTCAATATGCGGAGTTATCAGTCATCTCTCTGGTGACAGGCTGGTTACATTAGACCACTTCCATCATGGAAAGTGCAGTAGACCCTTAGTCCTGATACATATTTGCCTTTCTTGCATACAAATCTGCCAAAACTACCATTTGATGATATAATGATAATACTTTACTCACCATCTTGGTATTCTACTCAGCATGGCTTCTAGTGAAAGAACTCATTGCATGGCAAATGAAGTGCAGCAATGGGCGCTGGAATGCACTGACCTTTCCATGTTCCCCATCTTCCTGAAGCAGCTGGCTTTATACAAGAGTGAAATCTTTGGAAGACTCATTATGGCACCAACTAGGTGACAATACTTTGCAGGGTTGGGACAAGGTTCCCCAGGATGCTGTGTAGGTTCTGATTCAGCATCCAAGCTCATAGCTGGGGTTCATGGGCCAGGATCCAGAGGGTGGAAATGAGAGTAGCACCACTCATTATTGCTCATAATGGTCCAATAACAATATTTTTGTTTCCTGTACCCATAACCTTATGCTCAGCTGATCTAGAGGTCTTGGTTCCAGAGGGAGGAATGCTTTCTATTGATTACGATTCTATTGAACTGGAAGTGAAGACTGCCACTGAGCCACTTAGAGTTCCTCATGTCTCTGAATTAACAGGCAACATGGAAGTTGTAGGTCTGGCTCAAGTGATTAATCTCCATTGCCAAGAGGAGATTGGACTGCTATTACACAAGGAAATAAGGAAGTAAGGAAGAGCATCTGGAATACAGTAGTTCCCTTAGAGCATTTCTTAGCACAGCCATGCCCTGTGATTAAAGTCAATGGAAAACTGCAAAAACTCCATCACTCCACTACACCCACTAGCCACGCGTATCAGCAATCAGAGTGAGTATGCAAATAAATCCAACCAATATAGCTTCAGCCGCAGAGAGCAGGAGGGAAACTTAGGTTTCCCAGGCAATGGAGGAAGCCAAGCTTTCAACCTGCTCTTGCCAGAAAACTACAAAGTCTCAATTATAGAAGATACATAAACCCAAACACAAATGGCAACAGCCACTGGGCTGGAAAGAGTGGGAGGCTAGGGTTGTCCCTGGCAATGGAAGAAGTAAAGATTTCCACACACTCTGACTGGCCCAGGCTACAAAGTTTCAATTATAGAAGATGCATAAATTGCAACAGAAATGGCTGCCGGCCACTGACTGAGCAGGAGGCTTGGCTCCGCTCCAGGCTACAAAGTTTCAATTGTAGAAGGTAAATAAATTTCAGATACCAGGGCCTCTTCTAGGGTCACCAGGGAGTATGGCTGGCCTGCAAACCACCACAGGCTCCTCGCTTAGGCCTCCCCAAACCCCAAGGGAACCTCCACCCTGATCAGGACACCCTTCAGGGCAAACCAGCTGGCCCTCACCAGTGCACCAGGCCTCTATCCTCCTATCTAATAAAAGAGTAATATGCATATTGACCATTAATCCAATGTGGTCAAAGATCCTTCCCTGATGTGGACACAAGATGGCCACCACAAGATGACCAGCAGGGAAGGGCAGTTGGGAGGCACCAGGCCTGCAAGGGAGGGAAGTTGCAGGCAATCAACCCTGCAGGGCCTAAATGGGCAGTCGGATATCCCTTAAGGGGTCCCAGATTGGAGAGGGTGCAATTAGGGGTGACCAGGCTAGCAGAGGAGAGAAGTTGGAGGTGACCAGGCCTTCAGGAAGGGCAGTTGGGGGGAACCAAGGCCTGCAGGGGAGAGCAGTTGGAGGGGACCAGGCCTACAGGGGAGGGCAGTTATTGTCAAACAGGCTGGCAGGGGAGCAGTTAGGCATCAATCATGCTAGCAGAGGAGTGGTTAGGAGTTTATCAGGCTGGCAGGCAGAAGCAGTTAGGGACAATCAGGAAGACAGGCAGGCGAACAATTGGAAGTTTGGATTGTGAGAGGGGTGTCCCAGATTGGAGAGGGTGCAGGCTGGGCTGAGGAACAACCTCCACCCCCTTGCACGAATTTCATGCACCGGGCCTCCTATATCCTATATAATAATATCCTATATAATAATATCCTATATAATAATATCCTATATAATAATATCCTATATAATAATATCCTATATAATTTGAGCCATCCTATATAATTGTCCCCATTATCAGAGTTCTTCCAGGAGTTCAACCAGAGGGTGGGCCAGCCAGTGCTATTGGCCCTGGCAGGTGGTCAGGGGGAAGGGAGGGAGGCCCTGGCCAGTGGTGATGGCAGGCAGCTGGGGGGAGGGAGGGAGTACCCTGCCAGGAGCTGGAAGCTGCTAGGGATCTTACCAGTGCACAATTTCATGCATTGGGCCTCTAGTATAGATATAAAGGTCTACTATGCAAAGTGTCTTTTGGGGAGTTTGACTGACCAGGAGTTCAATTGTTTGCTATTTCATGTGCTGACCACCAGGGGGCAGCACAGAATGAAGGAGGCCCCTGGCCTGAAGCTGGCAGTTGGGGAGGGGAGGCCTTGGCCAGCAGCTGGCAGCTGAGGGAAGGAAGGCCCAGATCAGCTCTGATCGCCAGCCAGGCCTAGGAACCTTATCCATGCACGAATTTCATGCACCAGGCCTCTAATTATATATTTCTCTAGAGAGCCCTGACTGATACAAATGAGGATATTACTGGTTTTCTACATTATTGGCTTGCTATAAGAATTAAATGAAATACATATGTTATTAAATTACTATGTTCCTGGCATACAATTAGCCTTCAATAAATGATACAGAGGTGGTAATTACAGTGACATTATCTCACAGATATCTTCTAAGAGTATGTTAGCTTTATAGTATGTATTTGCCAAAGCAGCAATAGAATTATTCCAAGATCATTTCAATATCTTAGCTTTAAACAGCACTGATGAATCAATCAATACCTTCTGCTTCTGTAGGTCATATAGCCTTGTAGGCACATCATATTATTTGCGTTTTTGAAAACGACCCTTCATGCTTCCTTGTCATGTAGAGATGAGTGATGGGGAAGGTGAATGTTGCAGTATTGTTGGCAACTGGGAAACCTGCTTACCTCAATTCATGGCTCTTAAAGAAAATTTAAGGCATAAGTAATATCTCTCTCTATGTCAGTACCAATATGAGGGAGCAGTCCAACACCAAATTATAGGCTTAACTTAAATTTATCAAAATTAATTCTGTGCAAAGATAACACAGCCCTGAGAGAGTCAGTCTCCACTCCAAGAGATGGTAAAACAAGAGTCTGAATTGAGCTTGGCAGAGATCCAGCTGGAACTTAGCAAAGAGTGATTGGAGGAAACATTAACTACAGAAGAATATAAATCCAATTTGAATATTTTAAAATTTAACTGTTACTATGAATTGTATGATTGAATTCGCCAACTAATAAAATCAACATAGTCAAACCAGTTGCTATTGCAATTTGATTTAACTTCCTAACCATACGTCATTGAGAGACACTGGGAAAGCTTTTCCAGGGAAATATTTAAGAATATAATTTTATTGACCAGGGTCTCAAAGGGCTTAATTTATTATAATAACTTGTGATGAGGGTATGACTAACTGTAGCTGCACACAGGGATCCAGTCACATGACCAGAACAATCTTTAAAGTAGGCCAAGCCCTGCCAAGATCCCACGTGTTATCTGTAGGTCTGGGAACATCTTGTCTGGCCTATTTTTCCTGAACTGAACTAGTTAGCCTACCGTACTCAGTGATAATGGAGGTTCTTACAGGAGAAGTAGTCTAACCAGGATATGTAATTATGAGAACACTGCAAATCTCTAAGGGAGGGGCCTCAACTGTGTGACATGAACATTAATTACAAAAGGTGTTCAGATATGGGGACAGCTTGTGTGTGTTTGAATGATCTGGGCAGGATGCATGAAGAAGATATCACAGACTTTGCCTGCCACTGCATTTGCTCTTGTAGCAGAATGGGAGATGACAATAGTGGGAAGACTTACAGTGGTTAATAACATAAATCCTAGGTTTCAGGTCTAGGTTACCTACTCATTAGTCCTACGACTTGAGGCTGGCACTCACTGAGCCACAGTCTGTTTATTCATAAAGTAGGATAATAATAGATGAGACAGGTTTCACCCAAAATGAGACTATGCAAACACTAAAGTTCCATCATCATTTGATTCCATGGTTAATCAGAATCACCTTTTTCCTGGTCATCCCTATTTATAGTCATCTTTGAAAAGAATTGCATTTAAATAAATTTGAAAGGAAAACCACCTTCAGCTGCATAATCCACCTAGAAAAAAAGACAATGGAAAAACATTCCAACTTCATATACTTATACTAGTATTTGTTTTCTCTTTATTGTAATTTAAAGAATGCAGTGATGATTTTAAAGGTACAAGCAACCACGCCAAGTGTCCAGGTTTCTATGGCATATGACAGCTGAGAGTCCAGAATGAGTTGAAGGCTCTATTTTTAGTTTTAGTCAAAGGATAAAAAATCAGACCTTCCTGTGGGATTCATCTACTCTGAGTCATGCAACACCATCAGGCCAGAATAAAATAGCTCTATAACCCAAAGCATTCATTACTTGAGAAATAAAGAAACAGAAGAGGCTTTAGACATTCCTCTCTCCATAACCTTAGAGTTTTTGTGATGTTCTGAGATGAATATACTGTTCTTAATGCAAATGGGCCAAGCAACAAACCTTGCTGTTCAATGGACAAAGAAAGGAAAGAGCCTTTAAAAATTCAGTTTGAATTGGAAATTAAGAGTTATTTAAATGCAAAGCATGGGAAAAAAGCAACTGGCCATTCTAAATGTTATATAATAAATTTATTGATAATGTCTAAGCTTTCTGCCCACTTTGGACTGATGAATCCATCTCCATTTTCCAGGATCTGAGACACACTGTTTGGTTACTTCAAAAATGCACAGAATGTGACCACACCAACAGTATTTGACATTGTCTAGGCATTATAAAGGAACTGTACAGAGAAATTTGGATGTCATCTGATTTAAATCTCATTTTTATTGCTTTTTAGAGAGAGATGAATGGAGAGGGATAGAGAGATAGAAACATTGATGAGAAACATCATTGATTGGCTGCCTCTTGCATGCCCCCTATTAGGGATTGAGCCTACAACCCTGGCATGTTCCCTGATTAGAAATTGAATCAATGACCTCTTGGTTCATAGGTTGATGCTCAACCACTAAACCACACTGGCCAGGCAAACCTCTTCATTTAAAAAATAAAATAACTAAAACCCATAGAATGTTAACAACTTGCCCCAACCTATCAACAAGTCAGTGGCAATAAAAGATCTAGAACACACAGCAGAAATATTCAAAGACTATAAGTGGTTAAGGTCCTAATTTTCAAGAAGAAGAAGAACAGATCCCAAGAACTACAGACTAATGTAATGGAGAAATAATGGATTCATAGTTGAAAGGAGCCATAGAGATCATCTATTGTGATACCACATTTTAAAGATGATACAGAAAGAGACAGAGCAAGGTGCTGGCCTAGTAACATTCAGGTAGTTAGTGACAGGGCACAAGCTAGAACCTGGTCTCCTTCTCTTTGCCTGGGGATCTTTTCTACTTCACTAGCATTGAGATTCTTCTCAGGCAAAATTCTAGAATACATTATTAAACAGATGGCTTGGAAGCATTTAAAAAAGAAAGCAATCATTAGCAGCCAGCATGGGTTCAGTTAGAATAAGTAAGTCATGCCAGGCTAACTTCATTTCCTTTTTGATACAGTTATAAACAAGTGTACCCATTATTGTTGTATGCAAAAATGAAGGATGTGCAAATGGAATGGAGGCAGCTATATCACTCCAGCTTAAGGTAGCTAATCTACTTTGTCTATATTTTCCCTCTCATTATGCTTTCTTCAGAAATCATAATCCTCCACCTCCTCCCTTAAAACTTGGAGCCCACCAGTGAGAATCTTCATTCCTTCTTTTAAGAGCTCTGTACAGCTGAGATTTGTTTACTTTTTCCAAATGGAAGATATGGGATTTATATAATTGTTGAGTTTGTTTCAGTTGTGAATACTAAATATTGGAGAGAAGACACATAAACATAATGTCTATAGTGGGGAAAGACATTGGGAACTTTAGATTCACCTAGTGATTTTTCCTGTACAATTGGGCAAGTACTATGTGTCCCCAAATGCTTCCTTCACCGGGAAGGAAGGAAGAGACCATCACCAGGGGATCCATGTAGAGATGAAAATCTCTCCGTTTCTGATGAATAATCAGCCTCCCTCACAAATCCTCACGGTATGTAGTATTACAGAGATGAGCAGTAGTGAACCTACAGAGTGTTTTGAAAAATTTTCAATGGGAGAAGAGGTCTTAATCCACTAAAAACTTTTATCAAATATCTAGCTTAGACTGAGTTTACTTAATAACATTGATCACTGCCAGGATGTCAGAGGGCAACATGAAGTCACCAGTTTCCTAGATGAGGGAAGGTAATCCTAGACTGTTAATAGAATATATGGTGCACCTTGATTGCCAAGATTTCCATAATATCTTCAGCAGGCATTGTATGCAGATTTTGAGGACACTGCATGTATTGATTAAAAATTCTAGTGTCCACTAGAAATGTATAGTGCTCTGTTTTTGGCCCTTTAGAGTTTAGTTGACCTGGGTAAAAGATATATGTTACTTATTGATCAAGTTAGTATCCAGAAATTTAGGCTTAACTCAATTTTATAACAATTAATTGTGTGCAAAGATGGTACCACTCCAGGAAAGAGTCAGTTCTCATTGCCAGATGAAAATAAATAGAGGCTGCATGATGCTTGATGGAGACACAGCCAAGGAGATGAATTCATCAGTGAGCCTTTTAAAATTCTTTGTAATTTGTGATTTATTTATTTTAAAACAAAGTTCTATGAAAATATCTGAATGCAAATGTGTACTGCTTATTAATGCTTAGGAAAAGTGATGTGTATTTCTTTTTCTTGTTACTTTCTCTTGGTTTTGCCTGTTCAAGGTGACACATGCCATATGTGTTCAATATGCTAACGACCTGGATGAATAACTCATAGAAGATCAGCAGACAGTGGGGAGTCTCTAGGTTAAAAAGGTGAGAGTGAATCACAAATGAATATTAAAAATTGTATTTGCCAGACAATGTTTCAATGAGAAAAATGTCCCAGAAAAGAATTGACCTGTTTATTTCATGCTACCCTAGTTTAGAGGAAATATTACTGAATGGTAGAAACTTGGTCAAAAATTCTCTTTCATTTTAAATCTAAGAACTGACAATGAGATATTTTCTGATCATTTTTAAAATGGAAATCTTCAAGGGGCTCCCAAACAAATACTTAACAAGGGGAGCTCTCTCCCTACAAAAGTTCTTTCCCTTTCTAAAAGGAACCCCAAGGTGCAGGGTCCCAAGGAGGCTGGTTAAGCATGCATCTTTGTCAGTTCTCAAATCATCAAAATCCTTCCTGCCATATCAGTCTTAGCCAGTAGGAAATTCACCCACAACAGCATTATCCTCCCCATTTACCTAAACATCATGGTCAAAATAATGCAAACGAAGAAAAATAGAAGACAGTGTCCTACAACTTAGGATCATCTCAGTGACAGAGAAATGTATGTCCATTATAGGCTGACCTAAGTTAAGGCAAGAGTGAACAATGAGTGAGAGGAACTAGGCTCCTTGCAGGCTCCGTGCTTCCATAGCTGTGCATCCTCATCCGAGTCTCATATTCTCCAGGAATCCCCACTTTGCAAGGCAGGACTTTGGAGATGGGATATTTGTGTTAAAGCCTGGAGGATAAGGAAAATTCAGCCACATGTAGAGGTTTCAGGTGGACACATCAACAGGTGTAAAGGTCCTCAGGGAAAGCGATTTGGGTGAGTGCTGAGACAGCGAGAGGAAGGAATCATGGTAGGTATGGTTGCAGAGGTTGCCAGGAGCCAGACTGTGCAGAGCCTTTGTGCCACAGCAGGGCAGTTAGGTTTCTTATGCGCACTCTGGAAAACAGGAAAGAATTTTAAGCAGGGCAGATACATGTCATGAATTATGATGTTTAAAGCTTTCTCCAGCTATTCTGTGGAGAATAGGTTGAAATAAGTAGGAAGACCAGCTTGGTGCCAACTAAAGTTATACAAAGAAGAATAAAAGTTTGAACTAGGAGGGCAGCAGGATGAAGTGGAAGACTGAGATATAGGTGAAAGGTGGAACTGACCAAACTTACAGCTAATGGCTGAGATGTTATTTTATGGGTAATCTAATTAAGTATACATGAGTTTCAGGAAGTCTGAATACCTATATAACTGCAAGGCATTGTTATTAATATAACAAAGACCAAAATGTGTGGTTCATATTATAAAAGACTATTCTTGGTAAACATGCTTGCTACATTTATTCTTAAACATAAGAAAGAGTTACATATATACATTTACCCACCAGGCAATTGAAGCACTCTGATGGATCTTTTTGGTAGGCAGACAAAAAAACTACCACCAATGTTCCAGTTAATTCCCACTATAATTTTTCCACTGTGAATAAGCTAGAGCTGATTCTTTTAAGACAGAGAGCTGTTCTTGTATACCTGCGGCATCTTGGAGTTGCCAGTTTCATGCTGATCCCGTGACTTGTTTTCAAGAGGGGTATCCCCAACCCAGATGCATGAGTTATGTAGGACATCCTTGACAGTCTTACTACTTTTAAAGATCATGAGACTTGCCAAAGATGTACCCATAGAGCCAAAATAGCTATGCAATTTGGAAGCCTCAAATCAAATCATTTGTGATATTGCATAGAAAAATGAAGTGGTTTATTATCTGAATTTTTCTTCTTTGACTTTAATGATGAGCCTTATTTAGACATAGCCAAAATTACTGCTTCATAAAGAGCTTAGGGCTACCCTGATTCTTGAAGAAGCTATATAAAATTCTTCTATTTTCAAGGCTGCTATAGAACCAAAATAAATCATCAGCAGTCTGCACATTCATTTATATATACATACTGTACCTTCTCTAACTGAAAATATCACACAACAGATTGAATTCAATATGCTTTCCTGGAAGATGTTATTCTGAAAAATGGAAGTGCTGTTATCTAAAATAAAAGAAGATAACATTAATTGCATAGTGATTCCATTGCCACCACCTTATCTCCGTTGTTGATTTTCTTAACCTCTCCAATCGCAAAGTGATCCAAATAAGGATCTTAGTTTAATTAGAAAATATATAATCAAATCCTTGTATTTTGGCCAGGTTGTATTCAAAAGTCAGAAATTAATAACTGTGATCTAAGGAAGGCATACTTAACATAGTTCTGATCCATTTGGGATCAGCACTTGCTTTCTAGATATTTAAAAGCAGAAAATAGATTTCAGTATAAAGTGAGCAGTGTGGAATACCTTTGGAAATGGCAGGTACCTTTTTGCAGTTAAATAAAAAAGATTAAAAATGATATTACTCAAAGTTAAAAGAACATTATCAATTGCATTGGTGGTTGTTCTAGTTCTTTTAAAATCAATTAAGCAAATTAATCAAAGCAACGATAAGATTCAAACCTTATCTTCAGCTTGTGAAATTATAACCTCATAAAATATTTTAAAATATGGAAAAAATAAAATATGGAAAAATTTGTATGCACAAAGAACTATTTCAAATAATTATTCAAAATAGTAAAAAAAAAACATGAGGGAAAATCTATATACATCTAATAGTAGGAAAATGATTTAATTATGGAGCATTTAGTCAATATAATATAAACCTTTTTTAAATTATGATTCTAAAGACTATATAATAGCACGAATAATGCTTATGATATTAAATAATAAATCAAGCTTTATAATGACTTCAGTAAAATGTAAAGAAGAAATGCCTGCCCGTATCTGTAAAGCCAAACATCTAATGTGTATTAAGGTTCTTGATCAGAGATAGTGGCAGATTAGACCTACATAGATTTTGACTTCTCCAAGATCCTGGTGTCTTAAAGGCACTATCAGTCAGGATTAAATGAGGAAACAGAATCACTTGGAGTGAGAGAGTAAGGGATTTATTATAGGGATTCAATTTTATTAAATCAAGGTGGTTGATGGAAGAGTCTATGCAAGGTGCCATATTTCTGTATCAAATGTTTAAGCAGAAGTAACGTTTGAGTAGCAATGCTAACAATTTGGGTAAAATGCTGAGTGAATAAGAGCAAGGCAAACTAAAACATAACAAATACACAATGACCTAAGGACAAAGTATACCCACGTCCTTTGGACTGGGCTTTCTGTCACTTGGAATCTCAAAGTTGTAACTTAAAAGTAGATCAAGCCAAAACCAGTTTAGCTCAGTGGAGACAGCATTGAACTGGGGACTGAAAGGTCCCTGATTTGATTCCGGTCAAGGGCATGTACCTTGGTTGCGGGCACATCCCCAGTAGGGGGTGTGCAAGAGGCAGCTGATTGATGATTCTCTCTCATCGATGTTTCTAACTCTCTATTCCTCTCTCTTCCTCTCTGTAAAAAATCAATAAAATATATATTTTTAAGTAGATCAATGTTCACATGGAGTGAATCTGTTTTGTAGTTGCCCAACCTGACCTATCTAGCAATAAAACCTGTGGACCTGACTGACAACCCACTCTGGCCAAATGGGTAGAATCTGGAATAAATCTGGGAGAATCAAAGAGTTAAAGAGACAGAGAGAGCCCTGGAAAGGCATATCAGAAAAGGGGGTGGGGTGAAGTTACCCTGTAAGTCTAAAAAGAAGACTCTTCTTGTCCACCAAGGATCTTGGGAATCAGCTGAATGAAGTTGTTAAAAGATAACCTGAGGTGTACTAAAATTTTTAAAGAGTGTATTTAAGTATTATCAGTCAAATCAGGCAACACCAAATTGGAAATGATTAGGAGCACTCCACAGACAGGAGCCGTGGCAAGACATCTAGAGGAAGTACACAAGCAAAGAAAGGAAATCATTTGATTGACAAAACATGAAATTTAGTTGACTATTTGTTGTTAGTTATTTGTCCTTAGCATTTTGATTTTGTAACCTTAAGGCTTTTGCAGGCTTAGGTTTTGGGATTGCTTATATAGGCCACCATGGCGTTAGAGCCACCTTTACTTACTAACAGAGTGTAACACTCTAATCTCCACCTTATGAGCAATTTATATGGGATATAAAGTACAATGGAAACTAGACTCTTGGCAAAGGGTTTCTTTGTGTGTTTTTCTGACTCTGTGTTTTGGCCCACTAAAAATGGCATGCACTGAATGACATTGGGGAGAAGGTTGTGCTAACTATTAGGGATTATACTTACTATAGTGTACATACCTTTACTTTAAAGATGTACAGGAATTCCTAGAAATAGAAACAAACAAACAAAATTGTATGTCTGTAACACTTTCATATCAAATTGAAAAATGTCAATAATCAGTCCTTTGTGGCCATTAAACATGACTGGGTGTTTTGTTTTTTTCTCTCCCAAGTTCACCAGTTAACACTATTGCTATGCCTTGAAGGTGATCTTGTAATAATTTCCCTCTAAAATAGATTGCCTTCCAGTCTGCTGCCCTCCCCAGTATATCTTGGTCCCCCAAGACTCTTAATAGAACATTCTGCTGAAAATATGCCATTTGTGGAGAGAGGGGAGTTTGGCCTCCGAGCTTGCTGTCTCTGAATCCCTGGCTTATGTCTGCCCAGCCCTCTGAGAAGTAAGCATGATTTGTAGAAAAGCTCACAAAGACTCACAATTTACTTCTACAGTTTTCATGTTATTTTGTTGTCTGGGTGATGCCTTGAGAGTCTTGAAAGTAACATCTTGAAATTAAGATTCAGATTTCTCACATCTAAAAGAAGCTTGTTATTTCTTTTTTACACTTACCTTGTTAGAAAAAGAATTGGTGAAAGCTTGCTATAATAAACAAAGTTAAATAAAGGAAGATATAAAAGAATCAGGATAAAAAAATAAGTTGCTGCTAGGGTAAAAATTGCACCCACATGCATATTTAACATCCTAAAAAATGAGCTGTACATTTGATTCCTAGCTCCCCAGCTTCCACTGCAAAAATGGACAAATGATTATCACTAACATGTATGCTCTATAGTTGCCCAGGTTAAGTTTTTAAAAGTGCCCACCCACAGATAAATGCATAAAAATAGGATATTATTCAGCCTTAAAAAAGAATAAAATCCATTCACAACAACATGGATGAACATGGAGGACATTTTGCTGAGTTAAATAAGCCAGTGACAGAGAGACAAAAACTGTAGGCTTCCACTTCCACGAGGAATCTGAACTAGTCAAGCTAATAGAGCAGAAAATATGGTGGTGGTTGCCAGGGGAGGGGGGACAGGGAGTTGTTTTTTATGGGTTTAAAGTTTCAGTTATGCTATCTTGGTGATTCTCAACTGGTGTGCCACATAATTTTTAAAACATTCAATACCTGACTATTTAGTCAAGGGCACTGACCTCTTTTTCTTTATATTGTCAAATTAAAAAAATGACAACAGCCTTCTTGTATGAATTAATCAAAGTTATACCTAATTTTTGTCAGATCAGCAAGAAAATACTATAATTTTTGGTGTGCTGTAGAATCTTAGTAATTAGTTTATGTACCATAGATGAAAGGTTGAAAATTATTGTGCCAGATGACCTGCTGTACAATAGGGTTGACCCATCGCTAGCAATATGGTACTGTGCACTGCAAAATTTGTTTAGATAGTAGATCTCATGTTAAGTGTTCTTATCGTGTGTGTGCCACACACACATACACACACACACACACACACACACACACACACACACACCATAAAGAAACAAACACAAAAGGGACACAAGGAAACTTTGAGAGATGTTGGATATGTCTATTACATTAATTGTGGTAAAAGTGTCATAGATGTCTGCATATGTACAAATTCTTCAAGTTGCACACATTAAATATGTGCAGTTTTTATATGTAAATTATGCCCCAGTAAAGCTGCTTAAAAAGGCAAATAAGCATATTCATATTGTAGCCATCATCTAGTATTATCAATCAGTTTGCTGAACAGAAATTCAGAACATGCCACAATCTGAACAAAACATTGATTATTAAAAGAGGTTAGTTAGCATATGGGATGTAGATGATCCATGTAATCTGTGTTAATCACTATAGAAGTTTTATAACTTTGAGCATAATGAATTGTTAAAAAGAGAAATTAAGTGAATCCATACATATATAAAATGAGACTTTAGTGGAATAAGGTTCCAACCAGCACTTACATTTGATCACTTAGAGAGCTTTCTTTTTGCCGATGGGTTAAGGAAACTTCCTTGTAAACCAGGGTGGTCAACAGCACTCATCAAAGGGTCCACTCTCACTTAGCAATCCAAGTGTCTTCAGGATGAGAGCTCATTTATGCATGTGATATTGTAGGAATAAAAATAGTTACTAGGGATCCGGTTGGAGAGCAGCTCTGCTTCATATATTTCCACAAAATATATGAAGTGCTCTTCAAAATATGGGAACAGAGAGTTTAAATTATGTTATTTGCAGACGTGAATGTTATCACTTCTGATCACAGAAGATATTGTGCAGCTTGTATGCTGATTTATCAGCTCACAGTGAAACAAGCTAGCAGGAGAACCAAGACACACTTTACATTCATTCAGTATATATTCATTCAGTTTTCACACCCTAACTTTTTTTTAACTCAAATGATATTTTAATACAATAAGGTTGAAACTGGTTAATAAAGCTTAATAAGGCCACAATTCCATGTACGCTAGTCTGCATGTGAGAATAGCTTGGCTGGTTACTCCTAAATCCTGGGTGTTATTTGTGTTTTTTGTTTTGTTTTGTTTTTTTACTGTGTATTTGCTTGGCTTTATAACTTTATTGAGGTATAATTGATATAAACAAACTGTCCATATTTATAGTATACTGTATGATGAGTTTTGACATTATAAATTCCTATGAAACCATAACTGCAGTCAATTTAATTAACCTTTTTATCACTGTTACCAGTCTCATTTACCTCTTCAAACACTATCATTCATTATCATGGTTTATTTCTGCCTACTTCCGCTACTTAGCAAATAGTTTACTTTTTAGAATCAAGTTCATTGTGACACTATGGATAGTTATCATTTACTCATTTAAATTGTGATTGATGCTTCTGTCACAAAGAGATTTCCCCTTATGCAGAAAATTTGGGCTTCACAGATGAATTAGTCTCTATGTATTCTAAGTGGGGGTAGAATGACAAGAGAATTGGCCAGTCGCTCAGTACAGGAAGGAAACACTGAAAATGAGAGGAGAGGAGAGGAGAGGAGATGAGATAGAGGAGAGGAGAGGAGAGGAGAGGAGAGGAGAGGAGAGGAGAGGAGAGGAGAGGAGAGGAGAGGAGAGGAGAGGAGCAGTGTAAAGAATGGTACTATTTCTGTGTACGGAAACTTCATAGAGGAAAAAAAACAACAACACCTATATGCTCTGGCATTTCAAGGCCATTATCATACCATAAAAGAGGCAAGTAGTTAAAATATGATGGACTCTGAGATGAACTGGGGAACTTATATGCGTATATGCATAATCCATGGACATAGACAATAATTTGGTGAAGGTCTGGGAGGGGGCAGGTAGAGGGTGGATGGGAGTCAATGGGAAAAAAAGTGACATCTGTAATACTTTCAACAATAAAGATACATTTTAAAAATAAAATATAATATGAGAGACACTGGTGAAGGTCTAAACAAAAGGGTAGAAAAGGAAAAATGAAGTGGGAGAGGGGGAGAAAAGAGAAGGAAGAAGTGGCAAAGAACAAAAAGGAAAGAAAGAAGGTATTAAGAGTCATAGGAAGAAAGAGAGACAGAAAACACTGCCATGTGGCTTTTGACTGAAAATTGTCTGTAGAGTGATTTTGATGGCAAAGAAACCGAAGAGGTTCCTGAAATGGGTATCCACAAGCATACGGTGTGTGGTGCTAAAGCTGAGTAAAGAGCATGAGAGGCTGGGAAGTGACTCCAACAGTAATAATGTTTCTGGTGATGTTGGCTCTTGGTTCTTGAGTTCAGCAAGAAAAAACTCAAGCATAAGAGGAGGTTTATTTAGCATGCAAAGCCAAAGTACACTCAGAGAGAAGATCCTAACAGGCTGCTCAGAGACCACCCTGGCCTTTTAGAAAGAAAATCACAGAGGCTGCAGTGAGCCAGCTGGGCTGAGTGGACTCAAGAAACAAGTTACAGCAGCAAAAGAAGGACCCGTGGAGATGGTTCTGGGGGCTGGGCCAGGACGATCTGCCTCTGCCCCCTGCTACCTTGATTCCAAGTCTTTTGGGGACCCTTATTGGTTAGGAGAAAGAAAGTAAAGATACACACCTGAAGAGAGAAGGCAAGGGCATGCTTTATAGAAGTGTGTGCACTAAGTTCTTTGTCTTAAGAATTTTTATCTATTTTCTGAAAGGCAGCAATTTTAAGGGAGATCTTAGGGCAAGATCTCAATAGAATGTTAATGAGATTTCCAGTTGTGTCCTTTATCTTGCTGATTCATCAAAATGAGCATATTGGGTCAGGGTCCTGGTATCTACTGATTGGTTAGAGCTAGAGGGGGTCATTGGTCATTGCATCTGATCCTGATGCCATCCATGGTGTTACTTCTGGTTTTCATCATGGCTGCTATTCTGGGCCTGGAGCTAAAACACAGCTGAGGCCTAGATGTCATCTCCAGTTTGACCAAAATTCTGTCTCTGTGGTCAACAGACTCAAGGCTTTGTTCCTAAGATTACTTGATGCCAATCAGAACATTATTGTCCTGAGGGCTTAATGCTTAAGGGAGTGATCTTGCAAGGGAGAGGAAGGCAGGTGAGTCAGGGTGCTGGATGGGGCCATTTTGAATCAGCTGTGTGTCTCTGTTTCCCCATTCCACTTGCCAAGGAATTTTCCTAACTTCTTACTATCCCGTCTCAATAAGATTCCTCCAGCATTGCTGCCTAGGTCTGGAGGTGGAGAAAAACTTTTCCTACTCTGGAAGAGGGAGCTATTTTTGTCAACTTAAATGAGCCTGAACCTGCAGAGCTGAATTGGCAAATGAATATTGTTAATTGGTGCAATTTCTTCAGTGCAGGAAGGAGTTTCCAATCATACTGGCTATTCTTCTGCCACACGTATGGAGATTTATTAGTAAAAATAAAATAGAGTTTGGAATCTTTGTTAATATGAGCTAGTAGTTCTGTGCCTCACTCAATTCCCTAAAAAAGGAGCCCTATGGTAGTGACACCACTAAGACATGATCTCCAACCATTCTTTATGTGGTAACAATGCAAATGGCATATTTTCCCCCTTAGAAACTTGTATTTTTAAATGTCAAATCAAGCTGCTCTGATCCCCTAAGTTTAAGGAGTTTCTGACAAAAAGTAACCAGAGGGTAATTCTATGCAAATAAAAATCACTCATCCTCCCGATGGGAGCCTCAGAAAATTATTTTTCTGGAGATGTTATAAGGCCCCCGCCCACAGCACCCAGTTGGGAAGGAGATACCCTAGTTTCTCCAATAACATCACGACTTTGCCAGATTTATTAATTCTGGTAGTTTTTTTTTATAGTTTCCTTATGGTTTTCTACATACATATGTGATCATGTAGCATGCAAAGAAAAACAGTTTTCTTTCTTAATCCATATGCATTATATTTATTTATTTTTATCTTACTGCATTGGCTAAGACTTTGAGTACAGTGTTGAAGAGAAGTGGTGACATCATTCTTTCTCATCTTATTTTTTCTCTATTAATGTAATCATAGATATATGTTTTTTGAAGCTATATTTTTCATATTCAGAAATTTATATTCTCTTCTTAGTTTCCTGAAATGTTTTTATTAGAATGTGTTAAATTTTGTGAGATGATTTTCTACATCTATTGAGATAATCGTAATAACCACATGCATTTTTTTCTCCTTTATTTTTTTTAAATACGGGACATTACCTTGATTTTTAAGCACTAAATAAGCCTCTCAGTCCTTGAACAAACCCCATTTGGTTTGATCTATTATTCTTTTTATATACTCCTGCATTCAATTTGCTAATATTTTGTTAAGAAAGTTTGTATCAATGTAATGAACTAGTCTGTAATTTACTTTTCTTATGCAATATTTATCTGGTTTTGGAAAGGCTAACCTTATGAGACTAGTTGGTATGTGTTCTCTCTTCCTCTATTTTCTAAGAGTGTGAGAGAAATCATCAGGATTGCTTCTTTAAATGTATGATAAAAATTCACTGTGGATTCACCAGGGCCATATATTTTTCTTCAACTTTAATGTCTTTTTCCCCCAAATATGATTTATTTAATAGACATAGGGCTATTTGATTTTTGACATATTTTTCTCCAAATTACAAATGACATTTTAGTGATTTTTCCTGTGTCTAGTAATTTTTTATGCGAAGCTAGGCTTTGTGATTATTGAGCTCTAGGTTTACGAAGGCACTAAATTTACTTGAGGATCAGCTTATTTTTTTAAGCTTATTTTAAAACTATGTAAGAACAAATCTATTGTTACCTTTACTTTGGAGATAATTGCATCCTACTGCTAAACTGTGACCTTCAGGGGACTCTATGGAATGCTCTACTTATTTACTTCACTCTGGCGGATCGAAAGTTGAACATTTCCCAGCCCCTGTATGAACTGTGGAGTTGTTTAGTATACAAATCCCATTTCACTTTTTTTCTCAGCCTCATAAAATTTTACCCTTTGTGTGTTCAATATAGTACTCTGTAATGCTAACGTGATCTCACACACATATGTGCAAGTCATTTTCTGCATAGTCTTCTCTTCTCTGGTACTTCTCACTGCAAGTTCCATTCATCTCAACCAAGACAGACTCTAATCTCTGTTTCCTCAAATCAGTTTCTCCTGCTTGAACTGCTGCTCAGCAAATGCTTCCAGGCAGAAAGCCAAGGTGATGGTAGTCTCGGTTTCTTTGTTTCCCTTCTCACAGGGATATCAGTCCTACATTTCTTTTTGTTTAATGTCTCAAAACAATTTTCTAGTTGCTTATGGCAGAACAGCCAGTTTGGTGCCAGTGAAATATCCCTTTTAAAAAATATAAAAGGTATGTAAGGAGTTACATCATTGAGGGTAGTATCTATATAGTCTAATTGTAATTACTTGTGTACGATAAAACTGAAGTTGGCTTTGTCCTACAATTTTATGTAACCACAAATGGAACCATAGTAATGCTTCTTTTCCCATTAAAAATTCCTCAAAATGTGGATAATGGAATTAGTTCTACACACTTTGATGAAAGTTAAAGATACTTCTACTGGAAATTTGCATTTAGAGTATTTTTTTTTTACTTTATTAAGCAATTCTTTTCTTTTAACTTTATTAAGCAATAAAGTGAGACTCAGGCCCTAAGATTACATTGTCCTATTTTATAATGGACAGGGAAATGTCTAATCACTAAAATACAGTATAAAATAATTTTCTGTCTTTTCCTTTTTCCTTTCAATTTGGTTAATCTTTAATGAATATTTTCAGGTCCAACTCAAGTCCATTTCTCCAGAGAGTCTTACTGAATTATTTCATTCATGTTTAAATTATGATAAAGCCAAACAACTTCCAGAAAAAAACAACAACACATAAAATGCAAAGTCTTGAAGTATGTGCAAATTTCTTTATCTACTGACAGTTTTTAAGGTAATCAGTTCAGGTTAAATGAGGAAGCTCCTTCCAAGGTCCCTCTCAAATCATCTTTTAGGCCGGGGTAAGGAACATCGGCCCTTGGGCCACTGAAGGCCCACAAAAGCATTTGGTCTGGCCCTGCCAGGGCAACTGCAGGCAGGGCTTGAAATGCAATAAATCTAGGAGCTTTTTTCATAGCAACACAAATTTATATTAAATGAATTATATGAAGCAAGGAACCCTTGAAGGAAAAAGGTTCCCCACCCCTGGTTTAGATGCATCCTGTATATGGTCAAAACTGGATTGCTGCCACTTTATTTTTCAGAAGAACCAGGTGTAGGGGAGAAAATGTGGTGGAGGATAGCCTATCAATATGACTTCGTCCAAAACTCAGACTTATTATTGGTGAGAGCTTAATCGCATAGCCAAACCTAACCAAAAGGGAGGCTAGAACCTGTAATCTAGATGGATAGACATGGTGCAGCTACATCCTATATAATAAAAGGCTAATGTGCAAATAGACAGAAAGGTGGAACAACTGAAACAACAGAACAGCTGGTTGCTACAATGTGCGCTGACCACCAGGGAGCTTGTGCAGAACATGGTGGGCATTGGCTACAGCAGGAGGGTGGAGCAGGTGAGCAGGTGCTTCAAACCAAGGCAGGGTGCCAGTCGCTGTCATTGGAGTGAGCCTCTGGTGGTTATTGAAAATTATTTGCTCCTGCATGCTGCGGTCCCACTTGGTGCTTACACCTGCTGCTGGTGCTGGCCTTGCTCATACCTGCAGCTGGTGCCGGAGCTGCCACTCACACCCACTGGCGGTGCCTAGCACCGGTCCTGATCACTTGGCACCCTCAGTGGGTGCGAGAGGCGGCTGCCAGCCCTGATTGCCTCTGAGGGCTTCTCTACCTCCCCCTGCTCCTGAGGGGCAATCAGGGCAGCAGCCACCACTCACACCTGCTGAGAGTGCTGGCCCCACTCACACCCACTGCTGGTACTGGTCCCAATCACTTCCTGCCATCAGCAGGTGCAAGTGGAGCCGGTGCTGTCAGTGGTTGGGAGCAGTGGCAGCAGGAGCAGAGCTGCTGGCAGACAGAGGACTGAGGGCCATGGCAGGAAGGACCAGGCGGGGGTGAAGAGATGGGCTGAGACCCACTCCTGTGCTTACCACAGCCTTGCAGTCCACAGTTCCTTTCAAGTTGCACAAATTCGTGCACTGGGCTGCTAATTTCATACAATAAAAAGCTAATATGCAAATAGACCAAATGATGGGATAACTGAAACAACCAAACAACTGATTGCTATGATGTGTGCTAACCACCAGGGCGTATGTACAGAACATGGCAGGCATTTGCACAGAGGGATGGTGGAGCAGGTGAGCAGGGGGTGCCAGACCAAGGTAGGGCACCAGTCACTGTCATTGGGGTGAACCTCTGATGGTTACTGAAAATTCTTTGCTCCCGCTATGGTCCCCATGGGACTTGCAGCTGCTGCTGGCACCGGAGCTGCCACTTGTACCCACTGCCAGTGCCTGGAGCCAGTTCCAATCACTCAGTGCCATCAGCTGGTGCAAGCAGCTTCTCTACCTCCCCCTGTTCCTGAGGAGTGATTGGGGCAGCAGCTGCCACTCATAGCCACTAATGACACAAGCCTCTCTCACACCCACTGCCGGCACCCAGCGCCAGCCCTGATCACTGGGCACCATCAGTGGGTGCAAGCAGTGGCTGCTGGCCCCAATCACCTCTAAGGGTTTCTCCACACCCCTCTCCCCAGCTTGTGGCAGTGGGAGCATGGCAGCTGGCAAACAGGAGACTAGGGGCCAAGCCAAGAGGTGCTGAGCGGGGTCATGGAGGATGGACTGAGATCCGTCCCTGTGCCCACCAAAGCTGCATGGCCCACAGTTCCTTTCAAGGTGAATGAATTCATGCACTGGGCCCCTAGTCTATATATATATATATATATATATATATATATATATATATATATATAAAGCCAGAGACTTTATATATATATATAGAATGCCATAACGACCAGAATGACTGGTCACTATGATGCCCACTGCGGCCAGCAAACCAGTCTGATTAGGGGGTGGGGCAGGTCAGCCAACCTCCTATGGATCCTTTCCTCAGCCCATCCCAATCCTGATTGCCCCTCCCACACCAATAGGGGACAGGACCAGCCAGCCCACCACCCACAGCCCCTCCCCATGACGTCCCAACCCTGATCAGCCCCCACCACCCCGATTGGCCTTCGGTCACTCCTCACAGCCAGCTATGCACCTTGATCAGCCCTCCCCACACCAATTGGGGGTCCGGATGGCTGGCCAACCTCCTACAGCCCCTCCCCACAGCTGGCCCTGCCTCTAATCAGCCCCCCACCCCAATCAGGGGCAGGGCTCGCTGGCCAATCACCAGAGGCCCAGCCCTGATCGGACTCTGATGGGGTGGGCTGGCCAGCCAACCTCCTGCCATCTCCTCCTCCAGACAGACCTGGCCGAGATCCATTGATTGGGCTTCTCTACCTCCAGACCACACCTGTGCACGAATTTGTGCATTGGTCCTCTGGTTAATATATAAGAAGGGAAGCGTGGATTTGGGGGAATAGTTAGCAGTCTTCTCATGTTATTTTCCCCTTTAAGAATTCAACCTCAAGTTCAATGTAGCAGACCAGTCAGCTATCTTAATTAGATGAATAAGAGGAGATGCTCAAAATGAGAGGGCTCATTTAATAAACTTTTTGTCCAAATTAAGGTTGGTAAATATGACTCTTACTTAGGGATTTTCATTATTCTTTCATGTGAAGTTGTATGTTCAATGAATCTATTAATGAGATCTTCTCCAGTCTAATTTTCATTTAGTGCACATTTGACATAGGCAATAGAGATACACAATGTTAGTCACTCATCATTCCTACAGATTTGGGGGAAATACAAATCAGGTTCAAATATTGCTGTTTTTTATTTCCAAGCATTGTGATTTGGGGTAAGTTACCTAACTTCTCTGCACCTCAGTTTTTTAATAAGGGTAATAATGTCAATCTTTTGAATTATGGTAATGATAAAATGATGTAACATTTGTAAAGACCTAATAGAGTGCCTGAGCACACATTTGGAGCACAATAAATTAGGAAGATGTAGATATAAAGATAGAGATAGATAGAGAGACAGATATATAGATATTTATCAATTTATAAATAAAGGAGAATAATGAGAGAACAGTGGAATACTTGTATGTGTATACATAAATATATACCTTACTCTCCCTCTCTTACTCTCTCACTGTTCTTTCTATGGAATGTTTAGCAGTTAACAAATGTTTACCTAAGAGACACTAATCTACAGTTTACTCTTTCCCACCACATATAAACCCAGTATGTTTGTCATCTACCTGTAGTATAGAAGCAATAAAAAGCACACATTTCCTTCCTGGAGAATAGCTCATTGCTTGAAGTACAAGTCGGGTGTTTCAAGGCTTGAATTATGAGTTTAGGCACTACTGTTGATCACTACTTCAATTTTCCTTGGTGAAGAAATGTGTGCAGTACTTTCTCATTTGTGAGATATTTTCACTTGTATTACCTAAGGATGGGGGCCCTTGCTTATGGTCACCACTGAATCAAAGATTAAAATAATGGAGCATACATTTAAGCAGTAAAAATATTGTGCATAAATTAAATCAATAGGAAAAGAAACACTGCAAATAAAAACAGTGTAGCACTATAGAAAACTAAATTTGTACAGCTGGAAGTTTCCTTCACAGCCTGAAGTTTTCATTAATAGAGAAAATGATAAGGGAAAGAAACCGCTCTTCCTTAATTTTAAAAAATGTCCTACTACCCATCTCTTTATCTATCAGTCTATCTATCTACCTATTTAACCACATACATCATTGTCCAAAAGATCTAAAGCAATATAAAATAATATAAATGATATTCAGTTACATAAAAATTATTAGCCGATCAGATTTAGAGAAACTATGGATGAAAGAGGAAGATAGAATCAGGTTTAAGATTGGAATTAACAAAAGAGTGATATGCACTCCAACACACAAGATGGCTTCCCCCATGTGATCCAAGATGGATGCCCCCATGTGGACACAAGAGGGCTATCACAAGATGGCCAGCAGTTGGGAGGGACCAGGCCTGCAAGGGAGGGCAGTTGTGGGTGATCAGGCCAGAAAGGGAGAGCAGTTTGGGGCAATGAAACCTGCAGGGGAGGGCAGTTAGGGGTGACCAGACTGGCAGAGTATGGAAGTTGAGGGCAACTAGGCCTACAGGGAAGGGCAGTTGGGGGGTACCAGGCCTGCAGGGGAGGGCAGTTAGGGGCAAAAAGGCTGGCAGGAAAAAAGTTAGGCATCAATCAGGCTGGCAGGGGAGTGGTTAGGGGGTGATCAGGTTGGCAGGCAGAATGGGTTAAGGGCAATCAGGAAGACAGGTAGGCAAGCAATTGGGAGCCAGCAGTCCTGGATTATGAGAGGGATGTCCAACTGCCCATTTAGGCCCAATCCTAGTAGGGTCCCAGATTGGAGAGAGTGCAGGATAGGCTGAGGAACACACATACCCAGTGCATGAATTTTGTGCACTGGGCCTCTAGTACCTATATATTAGAGCATATTAAAAAATTGTGCCAATTTATCAGCAAAATAAAATATTTTCCTTAAGCTTACACTTGAATTGAATTTCTTATGTGGAACTTAAAATACAGAGCACTGAGCATGGATGATGTTCATAATCATTTTCTTCCAGAAATTCAGCATCAACATGTGCAGGGCACTTTATTCCAGTGTCCCTGAAAGTCAGCTAGAGGCCCACTGCCAGACTGGAAGTTTGTGGATGTTAAAACAATGTGGCTTTAGCCCTGGCCACTTTTCTCAGTGGTTAGAGCATCTGACTGTAGACTGAAGGGTCTCGGGTTCAATTTCTATCAAGGACACATACCTCGGTTGCAGGCTCAATCCTCTGGTCCCAGTCAGGGTGCGTGTGGGAGGCAACCAATCAATGCATCTCATATTAATGTTTCTCTTTCTCTCTCTGACTCTCCCCATCCTTCCCAGTCTCTCTAAAAAAATCAATGGAAAAAATATTCTCTGGTGAGGGTTAACAAAAAATAAAATAAATTTTAAAAGTAAAATAATGTTGTTTTAGTCTACAGGTCTCTTAGTTCCAGCTTTATTTAAGGGAAAATTCTAGTTTTCCTGGATGAAGTAGATGTTTCAGTGTTACATGGCTATCAGAACCCTCTTTGGAAATTTTTGCTGAAAAGCTAAGCTGCTGATAGGGCAGGATTCCTCTCCTCTGGAGTGCGGGTGTGTGTAACAGCACAGCCCTGAAAGGTGATGTCATCTGATGACTGACATTTTGTGGGAACAAAGGCTCCTAATTAGGACTCCCAACTGAATAGACACATTCCCTCTCACTATCACATCTTGCTCTTAGAATGTAAACAGAGACAACAGGCCTATGGTGAAGAGCCTGAGATGAATAGTAGGGCTGCCTTGACCTCTGAAACTGGGAGGGCCATGAGTGGCCTAACTGCAGTTCTGCTCCCTGCCTTGCTCCCATGGACAAGAGCCCTGTAGCCACACAACCCTCCTGATGGAGGGACCAGGAACAGTTTCTGCTTATCCTGGAGTAGTGATTTCAGTTCCCTGCCAGCTTATGTAATTATTCAACTATCCAATCACGTGTCTTCAGGAACAAGAAGGTGCCACCATCATGATACTACAAAGCTAGCCTCCCTCGGCCTCTGGTTGTTCACTCAGATTCCCAAGTACCGTTTCAATCATTGTACTGTTGATATTTGGCTCTGTTGACTAATGAGTTTGCCGACCACAGCACAAGCACAATCTCTTAGCAGCAATTAAACATCCCTCCAAAGTTTCACCCTCAACTACTTTGAAAAAGCTTGATCTCCTTTGGCCATCAAAAGGCATCCAAAACAGGTGAGATCCAATGGCTCTCTTTTCTTGATTCTCTACTATATAAATTGTGGTGATCCAACCAGCTGCATCAGAATCCTCTGGAATAATGGGTACAATGCTGATTCCTGGACCCATTGAGCAGGATCCCTGAAAGTGAGTTCTAATGGTTTACATTGTAACACTCCATTTGTGATGCTATGGCACCTTAGGGCTACTGGTCTACATGGGTTACCTGAGAGCAGCTACATCAGTGATCTTATGTGACTCACACATCCAACTCTAGTATACGTTAAGGCAGAGGTTGGCAAACTGTGGCTCGCGAGCCACATGCGGCTCTTTGGCCCTTTGAGTGTGGCTCTCCCACAAAATACCACGGCCTGGACGAGTCTATCTTGAAGAAGTGGTGTTAGAAGAAGTTTAAGTTTTAAAAAATTGGCTCTCAGAAGAAATTTCAGTTGTTGTACTGATGATATTTGGCTTTGTTGACTAATGAGTTTGCCGACCACTGCCTTAAGGTGAGACACAACCAGGGAGCCCAAAGGACAATAGCTGTGTACTCTAATCGTTGCCCCTGTTTAACAAGGTGCTTTGCCTGTGTGTGCTGCTAGGAGGTTATATTGTCTTGTTTAGTCTCCCACCTTATAGGTACAGATGGAGAGACAGGAAATAGACCCCACCCGTATAGAACATCCCCTAATGGAGCTTTATTCTCTGCGATGCTTGATCCAGGAATATTGCTCCGGAAACATTGCTCTTGCTAGGAAGGAAGTAACACATGGTTCAGACAACAGTATAACTACTTTTTTTAAATAAATTATTATTATGAAAAGGTCATGTGAAGGGGGAAAAACAAAACTAATTTTTATCACACCCATTGACATTATATATAAATTAAGAAAATTATCAAATAGGCATATATTTTGGCATATTTGGTTTTCTATTTCTGTGGGAGATAGAGTTTAGTAATCTATATTCAAAGCTTAACAATCGATAATAATAAAAGCAAAATATGATAATTAGACCAGGCATCCTTCTGGACGACCTTCCAGATGAAGCCTGGACTGCAAGGGAAGCCCAGGTCCTGGGTACTGGAGGGAAGCCGGTGCTGGCAGCAGGGGGAAGAAGACCTTCTCTTGCACAAATTTCGTGAATCAGGCCTCTAAGTTATTAATAAAAATGAATTTCTTGTTGGCCTTATAGATAATTTGATCTAGAAATAACAAGCTGAGAACCATCTTGATATTTATTCGATTTCAAAATGTGCAGAAAATCATACAAATCAGGATTCTAAACCTAATGTGTATACAAGAATCATTTAGAGTACTAGTATATGATAGTGTCTTAAGAATGTTTTGAATCCCAGTCCTGCCAGTTATTATCAGGAGGCCTTCAACAAGTTACTTAAATTCTCTTGCCTCAATTTCTTTATTTGTAAAATGGGCATAATAATAGTATATACCTCATAACAGTGATCTGACGTTTAAATGATTTTAACATATATAAAATTTAGAAACATGTCTATCAAACAACACACAATCAATATGTACTATTAGTCAACAAATATTTCTGGACTACACTTTCAAAGACTTGAAAAATTGCATCCAATATAAATCCTGGTAGTCTACATTTTAAATAATTATTTATAACAATTCTTATATCAGTGGCTCATGGACCAGTAATCTAGGCCAGTGGTCTTAAGAGAGGTGGTGTCCAGCAAGTGTGGTTCAGTGATTGAACAGTGAACTATGAACCAAGAAGTCACAGTTTGATTCCTGGTTGGGGCACATGCCTGGGTTGTGGGTCCGATTCCCAGTGCAGGGCATGCAGGAGGCAGACGATCAGTGATTCTCTCATCATTGATGTTTATAACTCTCCCTGACCCTCAGAAATCAATAAAATGTATAAAAATATTTTTAAAAAGAGGAGTGAGCAAACAAGTGACTATGATGACCCATTGGAGCTTAGGAGGAAGTGTTGATATTCCATTTCCATTTGCCTTCTTTATCTGAAACTAACAAATTGTTCTAATAGTTTTTGAAAATACCGGTTGATACTGAGGCCCTATGTGTGGTCTGGATTCCACCCAGGGGGCTGAGGAATCTCTTATCAGGCTGATGATGGGCCCTTGGTGATGGCTTAATTTCAGTGCCGAGATGCATTACAATGTATGCTCACGCTGGATGAAATGGATTTATAGATTACATTTCACAATTTTAAATTAGATATATTCTTATGAAATAAAAAACTGGCTTGAAAGATTTTTGCTAGGAAATTACATATCAATGATAATGTTAACAATTTCAGCAAAAGTGAAGAATAAGAAAATGGCAGTCACGGTTGGCCTTGGTTTTTACACAATCCCTCTGCCAATCACATCTCTAGAACAAGCTATGTCCATACAACCAATCAAGTAAAAAACAAGGCCCCAAAAAGTGCATTTATCAACAAAAAAAAACTATTTGAAATATGAATTATTTCTGCTTTTATTGCTGATTATTTCATCCCAAGTATATATCATGCCTTGATGTATTAAGGAATGCTACCAGTGCATTTTATTTTATTTTTAAAATATATTTTATTGATATTTTACAGAGAGGAAGGGAGAGAGATAGAGAGCTAGAAACGTCGATGAGAGAGAAACATCGACCAGCTGCCTCTTGCACACCCCCTACCGGGGATGTGCCCACAACCAAGGTACATGCCCTTAACCGGAATCAAACCCGGGACCTTTCAGTCCGCAGACCGACGCTCCACCACTGAGCCAAACCGGTTTCGGCACCAGTGCATTTTAAAAGTTTAGAGATAATTAGAACAAATTTTAAGGTTCTTTCTATCAATTAGTAAATTCACATGTATAAAGATCAACAATAAAAGTAAGAAGTTGTTTTTTTAAAAATATATGTTTTTATTGATTTTAGTGAGAGAGGAAGGGAGAGGGGAAGAGAAAGAGAGAGAAACATCATTGTAAGAGAGGAGCATCAATTGGCTGCTTCCTGCACACCCCCTCCTGGGGCTTAAGCTGGCAACTGGGCATGTGCCCTGGTCAAGAATCAACCGGTGACCTTTTAGTGCACTGGACTCAGCTAACTTAGCCACACCAGCCAGGGCAGTAGTCTTTTTAAATTGGGGGAAAAAAATGATCATTTCACTACAAACAGAGTGTAGAAGTATAGTATGCAATATAAAAAGATCCTGTGTCTTTTAGACTCAATTGCTTCCTGGAGCATAAAATAAAATTAAAGCCAATTACTCAGCCTGAGCCCAATTGAGATCAGCTTCCTCTTTTGATTTGTCCTTAAGATACTTATGTAATAAAGCTGCTTAATGAGAGATCTGAGTATAATTTCTGTGGACAGAGGTTGGTTTCCTCTTAACTTGAGGAAATGACTCAACAAGAGCAAATATGTGGGGTACAGAAGCATTAAACAGACAAAACGGCTGTGGTTGATGCCTCACTGGAGGCTGAAGAGAACTTTTGTGGACCAAATGGCTTCAAAAGGCCTTTACTGCGCTGTGTTTACTCTGTGTAATTATGTCAGAGAGTCATCCTTTCACTTTAACATAATAGATACTTGATATTTGTCAAATGAATGCAGCCTTCAGTCTAACATGGTGTTGTGGAAGGAATCAGAGAGAATAACTTTTTTAAGGCGTTTTATGGTGGAGAAAGTGTCATGTGCCCACATTGCTCAGAGCCCTAGGGAACACAGAGGCCACTTTGGATCTGAGCCTTGGTATCTGTATCTTACAACAATTCTGAATAACTCAAAAATCATAGGCTACATTACTGACATATAGATGTTTTGAAGCTCCAGCTCTATAGTATTGCACTAACTACAGTAACCTGTCAATGAAAAATTAAATATTGGTTCTTAGTTATAATTACGGGCTCAAGCCTAAAGCAACAGAGCTTAAAAATGAATTGAATCGGTATGAAATAGGCATTTTTGGAAACCAAAAATGGCAAAGATTAGCTCTCAAGTCAAATAATCCTGAAATCAGATCAGGCTTGCCAACACTGGTGTGTGGCCCTTCTTCAATCCGGGCCTGCCTAGCTCCAAAGCTAGCTCCTACACTCTGCAAATGTGTTATCTGCATTTATCACCCTCATAAATGTATTTTCCCCAACACCCTGGGCTAGCATCCTCATGTGTGGAACTTACGGTAGTTACATGAGAAACCTTTGTAAAAAGAAACCAAATGATAACTTTTAAATATATATATATATATATATATATATATATATATATATATTTAAATATATATATTTCAAAGTGATCAGAGAGAAAGGGAGAGGACGAGAGAGATAGAAACATCAATGATGAGAGGGAATCATTGATTGGCTGCCTCCTGCATGTTGGACCGAACCTGCAACCCAGGCATGTGCACTTGACCAGAATCAAACCTGGGACCCTTTGGTCTACAGGCCAACTCTCTATCCACTTAGCCAAACTGGCTAGGACTAATTGATTACTTTTACTGTCTTTCAAAGGGAATCTCTTCAACTTTCCAAAAATGACATATATGCAAATATGTATATGCCTAAGTGACATTTATGACCAGAATGACCATTCGACCAGTCTCTATGACATGCAATGACCACCAGGGAGCAGACGATCAACTCAAGAGCTGCCCCCTGGTGGTCAGTGCACCCTCACAGCCACCCTCCTGTGGCCCTTTTCCCTGGCTGGCCCCCATTGGCCCCTGGTGCTAAACCATTTGTAGATGACCTGCTTCAGGGTCCTGGTTTCATATGTAGCAGAGCAGCTCCCTTGCTGCAATCTATTGAAAGTCAACCCTCGACACAAGGGTCTGTCTTACTCCCGTCCTCTCCCTTCCCTGGGGGCTGCCCGCCCACCATGGTGGCTAGGGAAGGAGGAGGGGGATAGGCAGGGAACCACACAATGACAGGGCACCAAAGGCAGTGTTGGCATCCGGTGTCCATCTGTTCCTTCTGTGCCCAGCCTGGAGACAGTCGCCTCCTCTCCCAACCCTGGACTGAGATGGGGAATTGGGCATCGGTGGCAGCAGATGTGGGCCCTTTCCCAGGGTGTCCGAGGGCCAGCTCCCTCCTCGGGCCAGTGGCCAACCTCCCATGGTCCCCCATGCACAATTCATGCACCAGGCCTCTAGTTGATATATGAATGCACAGACCACCGCTTAATCAAATAAATGTAATTTTTCCTTCAATATAGTCTCTGTGAGACCCTATACACTATTCTCAAGATGAGGATATTGTTGGTAAACTGTGGTGGGGACCACTATTGGCCTTACCCTGAGGAAAAGTTTGTAAAAAATATCCTCATTACCTTATATTCATACCTCATAAATCTGTTTTACCTTGCAGTCATCAAATGAAAAGCCACATTATATACACTGTATGTTCAAAATATGTTGATAGCAATAAAAGTATCAAGAGCTATGACAACTTTAAAATAGTTTAGAGGAAGACTTTCTGGAGCTAAACAACTTTAAATCTGAATCCCAAGAGTGTTCACACATTCATTTAGCAGGACAATTATAGCTGCAAATATTCACTACTAAGTGGAAAGAAGAGTGGACTAAATAAGCACAAATAATCATTATAAACATGATTGCATTTTAACATTTGGTGTCTGTTCCATACTATTTTCTAAGTCCTGCTGCATGATTGTATGGAAATTCTCTAAAATTTGAATAGGAGAGAGTGAAAGTGCCTATGAGTCTGTCACAGTCCCACATGGGCCTTCTGTGATTAGGTGTCTTTTCCTGGGGCTCCCAAGAGGCGCCCTTCCTCAGGCCCCACCGCAGCACATCCGCCTACTCTGCCCAGCTGTCTTGCTAACAGGAGACAGAGGAGATAAATAGAAGATGAACCAGTCTTCATTTCTTTTCCCTTTGGGAGGTCACATCACTCAGTTCAGTCTGTGTCTCAGCTTCTGCTCTTTCGAGCTCCTGCTCTAAGCACAAGTCATGGCCTCCCACCAACAGCAGTTTGTCCTGATGGGGGTCTTGGATTTGACCCAGGGGTACATTGTCATACCCTGGAGTTGGCTCTTTTCTGGAGTCGTCCTTATCCACAACCACCTAGGTTAGCCAATCTCCAGGCAAATGACAGTATCATGGTTTCATCTTCTAGAGACCCTAAAATTAAGCCCAATCCAATTAGACTTCACATGGCAGTTTTCATGGATCTAGAGAAGCTGATACAGATTCCTGAAAAACAAAAACAAACAAACAAACAAAAACTTTTGTTTCATAGAATCTCTTGCATTCCTGTCCTCATGGACCAGTGGCTCTTCATTGCCTCTGTCCACTTCACAGGGTCACCTAACTAAGGGACACAAGAAAGACAGAATAAGAAGGGCCATTGAAGCCAAGTTATGTGCCTAAATGCTCACCTCTTTTACTTGCACAGCAACCAGCACCATGGCCTCACTTACTGATGGGGAGTGTCCTCTGTGGAGATGTTATCTGTTGAGTGTGTTAAAGAGAGAAAAGACTAAGGATAATTGGCACCCAAACCCAGTGAGTTCGGAGGAAACACAGCACTGCAAGGATGCCTGGGAGGAGTGACAAACGCAGGCAGGATATTCTAAGAGGCAGGAGCTGGCAGCCCTGGACTGAGTAGGGCTGCTCACAGTGCTGGCAGGCCCCATCAATTCAGGATTGTTTGTCTCCAGAGTTAGTTTTTTACTGACTCTGGCCAAATGGAAAAGGCCATTTCACATAATTCAACACCATGCTGAACTCTACAGCCTGAGGTTTGTCCCCCTCGGTGCTGCAGGCATTTTCCCACTTACACTGACCCTCTCACTGGACCCTCTGTTTTGCATTGTCTTTGAACTTTGTTTCCTTTTCCTGCATCCAAATCTGCTGTTCTTCATTTAGGGATCACAAGTAGGTGGAAGCTTCAGGCATTATTTAACTTCCATCCCCCCAGGTCACAACTTAACCTAAAGGGATTCATGGAAGAAGAATTTTAATTTGAGCAGAGGAGCAGGGAGGATAACTTTGGATGGATTTAGAGTGATGGGGCCATCTTTCCTGGACCCAAATTCTAACAACAGCCAGAGGCTGCCTACCTCACCTAGACATGCCCCAGCCTGTCTCCTACCGCTTTCTTTTAGTGATTATGAAACTGGAGACTATATAACATTGTTTTCCAAACCTCATTCAAGATGTATTTTTGTTCCTCATTTTGCAATGGCTTTAAGTAGTGTACCTTGTGAAGCATTTTGAGATCAGGGAGTTTACCTTTGAGGTAATTTCTCCACTTTGTCAGCATTGGGGCTGTTCTTTGGCACAGGATGTATGCTGTTATGATATTGCAATATACTGGGATAAAAATAACTGATGATGTCAAACCCTGGCCCAGGAGTGCTGCCCTCAGGAGATAATCTGCCAGGAGGGGAAGCAGGGTGAAGCAGCCCTGAGAATCCGTGGAGACAAAAATAGAGTGCTAATGGCCTGCGCTGACATGGGAGAGAGTGGGAAGTGGACAGATATTTATAAAGAAAAACAGCTCTGCGCATCAGCGATGTCCCCATTCTCTTACTTTCCCCAGGTCTATTTCTAGCTTCTCTTTCCACAGCACAGACAGCTCCTCAAAATAAAGAGCCTTGCTCCCGCCTGCCCTGGCTTCCAACCGAGCTCTGAAGGAGGCAGGTCATGAAGGATGATTGTCTGTGTCTGGAGTTTTAATTGAAAAACCTTCCCAGAAATGGAAAGACTCACGGAGGAAGTGATCTCATCCTCATTGATTTTCCCAACTTTCAGGTTGGATTTTCTGGGTGGAACTCGATACAGCAGCGCCTCTCAGTGGCCTCATACGGAACTGCAGGGGGAAGCTGGCTGTCTGCAAATGAGGTCAGGGAGGCAACATTTCAAACCTGTGTCTAAAAGGCTGACTTCTCTCCCCAGGGGAGCTGAGAGCTGCTTCTTCCTCCTGTGCTCCTTTTTAGATCCACATTTTACAGTTCCTAATACAGGGGGAGTGGCCCCACCTGCGCCTCAGGCTTGCAGCCGATGGAAAGGAGGGAGGTGAGGAACTTAAATGCTGGATTTGGAACTGCTGACTAGAAGCAGAAAAACTAAATAAAATATTATCCTCCTCTCAAATAAGATTCCTGTGAAGCGCAGTTTATTTGGGAAGTAATAGCTAATGGGATTAATTTGTGCTCATAGTGTGTGAGTCTGCCTACAAGCACATTAATCAATATAATCAATCACTCTAAAGATCTTAGAGTAAACTCATAAATTAAAATTCAAGCTTTCTTCTTTCGAAACAAAACAAAACAGACCTTTCTATTTACAAATCCATACTCACAGACACAGAAGTGCACTGTGACTGCCTGCTGTGGCAGAAGCAGATCAAAGTGCTCCGGATGGGCTCTTTCGTATTTTACTTCATACCTTTGACGCATCCACAGGAACAATATGCTATTGCTCCCCCTGATATTCAAATGGCAAGAATATAAGGGACTTCACAAGTTGGACACATCATGGACTTTGACCCCAGATCTGGATTTTTATCTCTAAACACTCTAACTAAAGAATCTGTCAGCCTCTCAGAGGAATCAGGGGAGGGATTCCTTTTGAGGAGGCGAGAAAAAACATTCCCCGCCAGGTGCTCAGTGCTGCCAGGCAGGAGGTCACAATGGCGAGGCCTGCTCTGCTGGTTAAAGAGCAGCCCGGTAGAGATGGCACCAGGGCAACTCAGGGCTCCCAAAACAAGGAGCCACCCGATGTGGTTCTACCATGTCTCAGCTTGAAGAGTTCAAAATGTAATTTATAAATATCGCATGAGTGGTCTGACTCTTGGTGACAACATTGGGTTAATGACACTAGAAAGACTGGCCTATACTATACAGTGAGAAATAAAATTGTGCAAATGAACTTGAAATGTTCTTTTTAGCTGATAAACATCTTCTCTCCTTAGAGAAAAGCCACGTGGACAGATGAATTATAATTGGAAGGCGGTTTGGTTTCTTGGAATCCAAGCGTGGGCGTGGGGAGGAAATAGAACGATGGGATTGGGGCTGACATCACTGGCTGTAACTACCTGGCTCACCCGTCTTGACTGGAGAGTGCCTGCCAAGCACCTTGGGAGGCCTGTTGTCTTCGACTGGGCTTCCCAGAAGCAGACAGATTCTGAGATCACAATTCTTGCAAACATGGTTTTTTAAGAATGTGTTTCCAGTTAAAACTGGCAGGTGATCAGGGACTTGAAACAGGAATGGGTAGCGAGCTAAGCAAGGTGGGTTATTCGGCAAAGTGCCCAGGCGGGTGAGTTCGGTTCAATCCCACGGGAGAGCTCTGGAGACAATGCAGTTCCCTCATCAAACTTACCCATCGGGGGTAAGGTTGTGGGAGCATTTATACTCCTGCACCGTCCTGATTGGGTAAGAGTGGCGTGTGCAGGCGAAGCAGGCTCAGGCACCCTTAACTCAAGGTCAGCACTTAGAAAAGAGATGCAGGTGCCAGCTGATGAAAGTGCACGCTCACCGGAAAACTCTGTGCCCCAAAATGGAAAGGGCTTTGCAGAGATGCATGTGGGCCACTGGCAGGGTCAGCCCCTCTCTGCCAGAAGGTCAGTGGATCCTCCCCAGGACTGGACTATATATCTCAAGCTTACTCTCCGCCAGCCTTTGGTTTTGAGCGCCCCCTCGAGACCAGCCTCTTTCTTAGCTATATATCTACCCTTTCAACTCTAACAGGGTGACTTCTGTTGAGCTTGATTTTGGCATGCCCACACACACTCATTTTGTTCTCAAAGATAAAAATTTTATTTTGACTCCAGGTACATGCAGCCTACACCACACAGAGGAGGGAAAAAGACAATTGGTAACTATACTGTGTCAAACCCCCTTGTGGGACCTGAATTATGGGACTAATTGGTGAAGCCATTTAAATGAAGACGCTAATATGATTATTCATTTTAGAGAAGTGTGTTCTAAAAAGACAGCTACAGACCCTAAAACTTTCAGCTTTCTCTGTGATAGGCTGCGAGAGGAAATTATCCCCAGGAAAAGCCATGCGTGAACAGGGTTAACAAGGTGGGAAACACCCCACAGAGACGCATTGCCTGTGTGTTCCAGGCCTCGAAATGCTACACAGATACACTCGGACTTGCCAAATTCCTTCGTCCCTCAGCCTCAGGAGGGGAGCTCAGCTTTCCATATAATATTTTATTCAAAATTTTCCTTTGCCAACATTTATTTACACCCTGTAGTCCTCCCTTCCCCATCCCATCTCTGCCTCACTCCCCACGCCTCTTTCGATGTAAAATTTTATAATTTTAGTTATAGGGAAAATTCTTCCCGATACATTTAAAGTGAACAAGCTGCCCTTTATGGTAAAAGGCCAAAATCTTTCTCAGCCCAAATATTCCCAATAGTCTGTATGAGGGTCAAACATGGGAAGTTGTCACTGGTGAATTTTTCTTTGGCTTCCTAGACATAGGGAGCAGAGTGGCAACTTGAGCTGGTTTTCATAAGATCTGATGTTGCTCTTCTCCAGCTCAAAGATGAAAAGAGGAGATAAAAGAAAACAATTCAGTTAGCAAGAAAAGCGTTCTTTTCAAATGCAGTTGATATACAAATATTATATTAATTTCAGGTGTACAACATAGTGATTAGACACTTTTATACCTTGCAAAGTGATCACCCCCAAAAAGTATAAAATCCGTCTGACATATATAGCTATTAAAATATTATTGACTATATTCCCTATGCTGTATTTTACATCCCCGTGACTATTTCTATAACTAGCAATTTGCATTTATCCTCTTCATCTTGAGGGCGGTTGAGAATCAGGCCAGGAGAGGGCGGCCTTTCCATAGCTGTAGAGTGGTCTCTGCGCTCCATTCTCCTTCACTGAGGAACAGAGGAGACTTGCTTGGAGATAATACCCAGAATGTGCATTTTCAAGGCCTGGGCTGGAGCCTAGAGCAGATGCAGAGAGCCCAGTCCTGGGGTAAGGAGACGGGGCAGGCTCCTGTGAGGAGACACTGCACAAACACGGGTGGGCTTCCCGACTTGTGCACTTGATTGCTGTCTTTGGGCCCAAGAGAAGAAAGGGAGGAGACATTAGAGCTCAGGGCGATATTCAGGGTGCCTTGGTAGAGGGCAGTGACCAGCAAGTGAAAGTGCTGTCTATTCCAGATTTATCAATCATTATAGGTCTCATCCTTGAACGTGGTTTCCATATTTGTTGTAGGCTTTCTAGAACATGTACTATGATCTCATTCCCATTCTTTGTGGTCAGTGTCTTGGTCATTTAGGAATTGGAGCCACCAGCTAGGCCAACTGGGGAAGATAGCAATTCAGAGTTCAAGGCGAGGCTTCAAGTCTGGCAGAGTGTGACAGCCCAGAAGCACTGCACTGTGGTGGGCACAGGCGTTTCTAACACAAGGGTCCTGGTGCCAACTTTTGCATGGGCCAAATGCTGAGGATTTTCTGTTTGGAATGCCTTCACTCTCCTCCTTCTTGCTCATTGTTCTCCATGCATCGTCTCTGCATCTGAAATTTCTTTAATATCTTTTATATCCAACTCATATGGTCATATCTCCATAATCCCTGTCTCAAATGTTTGGATGTGTAATAACTTGAAGTTATCTACTATAGATAACTTGTTTGTTTTTCTCTGTTATGTAAGTGTCTTGACTTAGTTTCATTTATTACCTCAGTATCTATGTAGTACTATTTTGTGCTTCATTTTCTGTATCTAGAAGTTCTATATGATAAACACTAATATGCAAATCTACTGAATGGCCAAATGACCAGTCGCTGTGACGCGCAGTGACCACCAGGGAGAAGATGCTCAGTGCAGGTGCTGTTCCCTGGTGGTCACTGCGCTCCCACAGGGGGAGTGCTGCTCAGCCAGAAGGCAGGCTCATGGCTGACAAGTGCAGTGGCGGTGGCAAGAGCCTCTCCTGCCTCCACTCAAGGCAGGCAGTCAGTGAGAAGCGATGGGTTCTGGACTGCAAGAGGGATTTCTGACTGCCTATTTAGGCCCAATCCCGCTTCGGGCCTAAGGGCTGGCCCGAGGAGTTCCGGACTGCAAGAGGGCACAGGCTGGGCAAAGGGAACCACCACTCCTCCCGCCTCAGTGCACTAATCTGTGCACAGGGCCTCTAGTGGAGATAATAATGATAGTTCTTGCTTCAGTAGGTGGCTAAGATCATTAAACGATTTTATATATATGAGAACAGAACCCTATGCATAGTAAATGTTTTTTTTAAATATATTTTATTGATATTTTACAGAGAGGAAGGGAGAGAGATAGAGATCTAGAAACGTCGATGAGAGAGAAACATTGACCAGCTGCCTCTTGCACACCCTCTACCGGGTATGTGTCCGCAACCAATGTACATGCCCTTGACCGGAATTGAACCTGGAACCTTTCAGTCCGCAGACCGATGCTCTACCACTGAGCCAAACCGGACTCAGCAGTAAATGTTTTTAAAAGTTAGCAATTTTGATGAAAATGTTTATTATTATAATAACCTATATAGTCTTGGTAAATACTTGAAGATGAATAGGGGAAAAAAGTTGTGAGTTACCCAGAAGCATAAATGACAAGAAAGCCAGTCAGTCTTGTATTCCAGACTCCTCTCAGGATTATTCCTCCGTTAACACGCCCAGCTGGAAAATGGACATTGTGTCTTATGAGGTCTGTCTTCAACATTGTACATTGAATTCTTCTTAGAGAGAAAATTGCCATTATCAATTTTATCAATGTTGGTTCAGAAAAATAGTGGTTTCTGCTGCTGTGGATGTTTCTTAAATCATCTAAATTTAATAGTCTGGGAAATAGCAAGGAGTCTTATTACTCAATTATAACACTGGTTGTATAAACACAAGAGACTTGGATTCTTCTGAATATTTTACAGGTCTGACCCCATTGTAGTATCAGTCATCATTGATGCACTCAATTTGAATGATATTATTTGGTTCTAATGATTTTTTTAAATATATATCTTATTGATTTTTTACAGAGAGGAAGAGAGAGGGATAGAGAGTTAGAAACATCAATGAGAGAGAATCAGTGATCAGCTGCCTCTTGCACACCCCCTACTGGGGATGTATCCGCAACCAAGGTACATGCCTTTGACTGGAATCAAACCTGAGACCTTTCAGTCTGCAGGCCCACACTCTATACCCTGAGCCAAACCTGTTTCGGCACTAATGATTTTTTTTCTTTATTCTCTGTTACATGTTCTCTCTCCTTTGAGAAAAGGCAGTCAACTCTTAGAAGGAACTCAATCACACTGTACACATTGCTTCATAGGATGTAGTAGACCAATGGATTTTGAGCTTTGGTGAGAGGGTCACTTGAGGACTTTGCAATAATACAGATAGAAGTCAGAGCTCACTGGGGACTTTCAGGCTCACTAGCTCTGACCAAAAATATATGTCTTCTAGGCCTTGTGTTTAGAAACACTGTTTTCCATAGACACACAGGAACCTACATATGTTATTTAACTGGAATATTATTGTTTTGTAATCATTCATACATTAATTAATGTGCCAAGTATTTATTGAGCAATGATTCTGTGCAGTAAAGATACAGCAGTTAAACAAACCAACCAACCAACAAAAAAGTCCCTAATCCATGGAGCTTACCTTCTAGTAGATAGAGAAAATTAATTAAAAATAAATAAATAAATAAATAAATAAATAAATAAATAAAGACACACAGATATCCTGGCTGGTGTGACTCAGTGATGACTGCTGACCCAGGAACCAAGAGGTCACTGGTTGGATTCCAGGTCAGGGCACAAGCCCAGGTTTCGGGCTCCATCCCCAGTAGGGAGCATATAGAAGGCAGCCAATAGATGATGTTCCTCTCTCATCAATGTTTCTTTCTTTTTTTTTTTTAAAGAAATTTCTTTTTTTTAAATATATTTTATTGATATTTTACAAAGAGGAAGGGAGAGAGATAGAGAGCTAGAAACGTCGATGAGAGAGAAACATCGACCAGCTGCCTCTTGCACACCCCCTACTGGGGAAGTGCCTGCAACCAAGGTACATGCCCTTGACCGGAATTGAACCTGGGACCTTTCAGTCTGCAGGCCGATGCTCTACCACTGAGCCAAACCAGTTTCAGCTCATCAATGTTTCTATCACTCTATCCCTCTTCCTTCTTTTCTATCTAAAAATTAATAAAAACATTTTTTAAAAAGACACTCAGGTAAATAAATATCTAGACAGATAGAGATACAGATTTTGTGACAGTTGGAGGTAAGTTATGTAAAGAAAAATAAAGTTATAGAAGCTAGAGTATGACAGCTGGGAGGTTTATGTAGAGTGACTGGAAAGTCTTTCTGAAATGGGCATTTTGATGAGAGATCTGGCAGAATGATAGAGTAAGCCCCAGAGCCACATGGATAAAGGTGGTTGCAGGCAGTGATTCAAACAGGTATCGCAGCCCCTGCACATCCCTCAAAGGAATGGAGGAACATCGAGGAGGCTGCTGTGGCTGGAGTGGCAGAGGCAGGCGGGACAGTAACGGAGCTGGTATTAGAGTGATGTCAGGGACCAGCTCATGACAGGCCTGTAGACAGCAGGGAAGACTTTGGGTTTTATTATGAGGAAGACAGAAAGCCACAGGCGGATTTGAGCAGAAGAGCGATGTGACAAGATGTGTTGAAAAGGATCACTAAGGCAGCTGTGAGGAGAATGCAGGTGAATGCCAAGAAGCTGGTGGCAAGATTCCATTGCTGAATAAAAGCCATGCAAAAGCCACAAAGCATTCTGGTTCCTCAGCAGAAATAAACCAAGGAAGGAAAATGTAATACAAGGGAAAGGAAGAGCTACAGAAAACACACACACCGGCGGTTACTGAGTGAAACTTAGAACATCAAAAGCAATGTGTTTTTCTAATTCAGGGTTTTTCAAGCTAAGAAATAACATTGTCCCACCCCCACCCCCCATGACAAGCTTTCCTCTGGCTGGGGCAGATTCCGAGCATATGGCAGCTGGAAACAGCACAGGGATAGGCAGACAGACAGCCACCAGCCAGCTTGGCCTGATGGTCAGCCTTTTCTAATGAGGCTGGATTTGTTGGGCCAATCAGCTCCCAGTTGGCCATAAAGCATGAACAGAAATGTATCTCAGAATCTTTCACTTTCCTTTTCCTCTTTCTCTGCCTCACCTTCTTTTGTTCTTATTCTTCTCCTCCTCCTCCTCCTTCTCAGAAACTCTATCATTGTTTTGGAAAAAAAAATTGTGCATACAATTTTAAATAGTATTTAAAAGTACCCTCCTCCCCCCCAAAAAAAGAGAAAGTTGTGGGTTGTCGTTGTTGTTTCTTAAAGAAGCTACTACATAGAAACAATCACCATGAAAAATAAGTGAAGGAGGGAGGGTGGGGAGCAGCCAGGGCATTCCCAGGCCCAGCTCCCAGCCAAGCCCTCCTGGCTCTCACCTCAGATACACTAGCACCGCCCCCAGCGCCATCTTTAGAACTGCTCTGGGCCTCTCCAGCCAAATGCCCGACACTAGGCAAGGCACACAAGAGGCCATGTCCTCAGGAACCAATGCACCCCTTTCTAGAATATACAGTCTGCGACCCTGAAATTATCTACATATGGAGCCAGCTCCAGCATCTCTGCCTGCCTCTTCGCAGGGCCCACCCTCCGAGGGCCAGGAGGCTCCCTGTGTGCGCTCTCTGAAGCCTGATAGCTGCCAGGTTATCAGGTTTGCAATTGTCTCTGCAGTGACTGAATCGGGCCAGCAGATGGCAGTGATCATCTTGCAAGAAAAAAAAATGATCTAGGTTGAGTTAAGAATACAGGGACAGACTGAGGAATCTCAAAGAGAAGGCGGGGTGGTGGGAGAAGATTAACCAAAGAATGTATATGCACATATGCATAACCAATAGACACCGACTGTAGTGTGGTGAAGGCCTTGAGGCAGGGGTGGGTAGAGGAGGTCAGTGGGGGGCGGGGAGGAAAGGGGGCATCTGTAATTGTTTCAACAATAAAAATAGCCGAGGTTGGTTTGGCTCAGTGGTAGAGCGTCTGTCTGCGGACTGAAAGGTCCTGGGTTCGATTCCGGCCAAGGGCATGTACATTGGTTTCGGGCATATCCCCAGTGGGGGGTTTGCAGGAGGCAGCTGGTCGATGACTCTCTCTCATCGATGTTTCTGACTATATCTCTCTCCCTTCCTCTCTGTAAAGTATCAATAAAATATATTTATAAAAAAAACAACAACAATAAAGATAAATTTTGAAGAAAGAAAGAAAAACAAAGGGAGATGGAGAAAGAAAATCAGACGTGGAAAATCAGACGTGTGGAGAAGCAGACTGCTACAGAGCCCCACTCTTCCTGCTGGACTGGTGGGTGCACAGCTCTGGCCCCGCAGCCCCGCAGCCCTGCTCCCGCAGCTCTCTCCCTCCCATGCATCGCTCGCTGCTCAGGCTTGTTTACATGAGATGTTAGGCGAATGGCACATGCAGGTTGGGGAACTCAGAGACAGTGAGACTGGGTCTGGCTGGCTCTGAGCCTCCCACGCGCAGCCCCTGGAAGGCCCAGGCCCAGGGGAGCTGGGCCCTGTGACCTCCGGCTGTGACCTGCTCTCGGCTGTGCCGCCTCCCTGGGCCTCCGCTGCTCTGTATGCAGCCGGCGTCCCCGTCTGCCTCCTCATCCCGGAACCGGCCCTCCCACCGGCGGCCGGTGTGACAGCTCATTTACCTTGTGTGTCCTCAGCGCCGGCCGGGCTGGCGGTTGCCATGGCAACCCCCAAGGTTCCTCGGGGCCTCTCGCTGACTGACGGACCTGGAAAGCCGTTCTGGAATTGACAGTGCTGCATTTGGAGAAAATTTAATGAAAGAGCAGGTTGACCTAGTTTTAACGCTACACAATGAAATGGCAGGGACCTGCGGTGCTGTTGGATTGAAAGAGAGAGTTACTTCCAGAAAGATGGGAAGGTTGCATCCTGGGCTAGTTCCTCACCTTCCAGCAAGAGAAGCTGGACACTAAAATCAGGGAGCAATTCTCCCAAATAGTGGGGCCATTTTAGAAAATGCAGAAATAATAAAAACAAAAAAACAAAAAAAAAAACACCTCTTCTATGTGTTTGTGTTAAGGAAAAGGTAAATGTAAGATGCTCTCTATCGCTTGGGACCACTGACTGCCAAGTCCTGGGGACACAGAGACAGCCTGGGGGGGGGGGGGGGGCGGGTTCACGTGGGAAGGAGCTGAGCCTGCAGCCCTGGGAGCCGGACTGAGAGCTTCCCGCCACCTTGGGGGCCTGAGCAGAGCCCCGGGCTAAGCCGTGCCTGGAGCCCCTCCACACAGAAACTGAGATAACGAGATAATATCTGTCATTTCAAGCTGCTATGTTTTGGGGAGTTTGTTATGGAACAATGAAGCACTAATACAGCTATTCATGTGTCCTCTTGCTTCCACGGTACAGATTGTGGTTACAAGTATAGTATGCTAGTATTCTTTTAGCCTCCCCCTGGTCATATTTGATCCTGATCTTCCTCAATTACATCTGGGTAACCATGGGTGAGTTTTCTGGCCTCTCTGGGCCTCTGTATCCTCATCTCAAAAGTGGACATATACAGCTCACAGCAAATGCTTAATAAATTAACTATCATTATTAGTGAATAAAAATTATTTTACACTAGAGGCCTAAACCTACCTGGATTGGGCCTAAATGGGCAGTCAGACATCCGTCTCATAATCCAGGACTGCTGGCTCCCAACTGTTTGCCTGCCTGCCTTCCTGATTGCCCCTAACCCCTTCTGTTTGCCAGCCTGATAAACCCCTAACCACTCCTCTGCCAGCCTGATTGATGCCTAACTGCACCCCTGCCAACCTGTTTGCTCCTAACTGCCCTGCCCTGCAGGCCTGGTCACCCCTAACTTCTCTCCCCTGCAGGCCCGGGTCTCTCCCCAACTACCCTTCCCTGAAGGCCTGGTCACCCCCAACTTTCCTCCTCTGCTGGCTTGGTCATTCCTAACTGCCTTCCCCTGCAGGCTTGATCACCCCCAACTGCCTTCCCTTGCAGGCCTGATCCCTCCCAACTACCCTTCCCTGCTGGCCATCTTGTGGTAGCCATCTTGTGTCCACATGGGGGCAGTCATCTTTGACCACATGGAGGCAGCCATCTTATGTGTTGGAGTCATGGTCAATTTGCATATTACTCTTTTATTAAATAGGATAGAAGCCTGGTGCATGGGTGAGAGCCAGCTGGTTTGCCCTGACGGTGTCCAGGATCAGGGTGGGGCTCCCTTGGGGTTTGGGGTGACCTGGGCGAGGGGCCTGTGGTGGTTTGCAGGTCCCCCCCCCCCCCCCGCCCCGCAACCCAAGTGGAGGCCCTCATATCTGGGATTTATTTATCTTCTATAATTGAAACTTTGTAGCCTTGATTGGAGCCAAGCCTCCTGCTTGCACCGTGGCTGCTGCCATCTTTGTTGGAATTTATTTATCTTCTATAATTGAAATTTTGTAGCCTTGAGCAGAGTCCAAGGCTGGCCAAGGAAGGCAGAAAATTTGGCTTCTTCTATAGCCTGGAGCAACTCAAGCATCCTGTTTTCTCCTTGGCCTCAGTCATCTTGGTTGGGTTAATTTGCATACTTTCTCCTGATTGGCTGGTGGGTGTAGCTTGTGAGTGTGCTGGAGGTATGGCCAATTTGCATATTACTCTTTTGTAAGATAAGATTTTTATAGAACTAATTTTCTCTAAATCTGTACCTATCTTATGTCTTCAGTGCTGATTTCCCCTAAAATGTAATTGAAACACTTAAAAAAGAAAAAAAGTAGCCAGGTGGTTCAGTTGATTAGAGCATCGTGCCACACACCAAAAAGTTGCTAGTTCATTCCCTGGCCAGGGTGCATAGCCTGGCCAGGAGGCAATTGCTCTCTCTTTCTCTCTCTCCCTCTTCAGCTTTCTCTAAAATCAGTAAACCAAATCCTCAGCTGAGAATTTAAAAAGTCAGTAATTTTAGAGCCTTGTAGGCCTATTATGAAACTATGCAGATGTAAACGAGGTGGCTGCAACGGATCTCTGTAACTCTGTGAGCTCTGAGCTGCAGCCTCGTTTAAAAGACCAAAGCACCACTACCTATGTCTAGAGTGGGCAGGAGCTAAATGGCTTGGAAGACATATTAAATATTAAGTAGAGATTTTGTGGACAGTAATATTTTTTTTTCTTTTTCTTTGATCGTCACAATTTTTAAAAATAGTCAAGGCAAATATTTTGGGGTGGATTAGGAATGGAAAGAACTGGAAGCCTTAAGGCCTACCTAAGCTAGCATCTCTTTGACGTGTGAGTGCATGCCCTGAGTACCTCAGCACCGTGTGCTGGGCCAGATCCCCAGAGGGGAAAACACAGTCCTTTGGCTCAGCTGAATTGGGAGATGACAGTTCCCCTGGAGGGATGAGCAGTGGGCGTGCATAGAGCTGGGGCTGGGCAATCTGATTCTCAACCACACAGGTTGTTGCTTTGTTCCTACACAGGCAACTGTGGGGTTCATTCTAGACCTGCCAGAAGTGGGCCAGGGGAAACAAGATGTCCACACCAAGTCTCACCTCTGACTGGAGTGGATTCACGGTGATGGGTGGGATCCAGGAGCCGCGTGTGTTGTAGCCTGGATTTTAGGGCCCCCGTGCATTCATCACTGCTGGGGGGGGGCATACTTTCTTGAGCTTTCATTTACCCACTATGGGCAAATGGAGCCAAGGCCCCAGGGTTTTACTTTAGACCAGCCAGACTGCTGACTGGTTCCGAGACTTTTGCTGAAAGACTTTGCCGTTTGGATTTTTTCCCTGAAGGCCATGGGTGCACTGGAGATTCTTAAACCTGAAATAACGTTGAAAGACGATAGTTTGCTTAAAAAGAGACATGGAAATGATAGAATCATGAGCAAAAGAAAAGGGAGCAGAAAAGAAAATCTAAAAGAAAAATGTTACAGAGAACCAGAATAAATCAAGCAATGCTTAGAGAGTTTGGAGTCACACTTTATTCACCGGTGGGGTTAGAGAAAATGAGTTCCAATTCTAAGCAAGGCTACAAGCAGAACTTCCCTTTTTATTAGAGAGCCAGCCCAAAGTGTGTTTAGTGGTTATTTTGCTGCTGGCCTTGAAAACAACACAGTTCTATCCAATTAAAATACACCTGGCATGGCACTGAGAGAATGGGCATATCTAGTCTCTAGCCTGCAAGGTCAGACACCTAAGTTTATCTTCCTCATTATTCAAGCAGGCTAGAAAGCAAAGTTATTCTTTAGAATAAGAGGCGGTCTTAAAAAATAACAGAAGTCCAAACAGTAGTTTTACAAAATAGGTGTTAGCCTTCTCAAGAGAAGCTTTTCACATCAACTTAGCACTGTCGCAACCCACATCATCACCATCACCTTCATCACCGAATGCCACCTCTGTGCCACACTCTGTCACAGGACTTGCACACTCAGAGGTCACTCAGTGGTGGCTGAGGGCTGGATAGCTTCCCAGGCTCACAGCTGCCCCTCCTAGCTCCTTTAGGTGCCTGCCAGGCCCTTTTCTCCCATCTCACACACAGCTCCTCTGCCCTCATGCTGGGACAGGCCAGGGTAGAGATCTCACTTGATGTCTACAGGACGTCTGTCATATACACATAGGTTACATGCATCTCTGCCCAAGAGTGGACTCCAGGTAGGCATTTTAAAGCTTCACTGAAGCAGAGGAAACACCATCCAGAGTCTCAGATTTGTTCTTTTCCTCACTCACTGTCTCTTCTATTTTTGTCTCATGGCTGAGTTGGGGGCCTTGTCTTTGCTTAACCTCTATCCACTCCCCACTTGATGCTGCCTACACCACAGGCTGGTGAGATGTGGAGATCACTCTCCCCAAACTCTCAGCCTCCCCAGCAACCAGGAACCAAACACCCACAAAGCCCCACTGCTCATGTGCCTGACCCTTTATCCTAATGTTAAAAAAAAAAACTGAAAAAATCACTTATTTAGACATTGACAGACATGAAAGTGTCATTATAAATTAATTTACCAAATTTATCAATTGATTTAGTTGAATAATCAGATCAAGCAGATAGCAGGCCACTCTGATCTGGCCTGATTAAATTTAAATGTCTGCTGATTCAATCATATACTCAGATGCTTTTTAGGAGCATTCACAGCCAGACCATTTGAGGTCTTCCCAGGGCCCCATGTCCTCACTCCAGAGTGTACTTGAGCACTGGGCTGGCAGTAAGGAACTGACTGGGATCTCTGCTCTAGTTAGAAGTCCTGCAGAAGGCTCAGTAATCACGTTACTGGACAGCTATGGTAGTTTCCTATTGATGCTGCGACAAATTGTCACAAGGTTAGTAGTTTAAAACAACCCAAATTTACTATCTTGTAGTTCTGGAGGTCAGAGTTCAAAGTGACCCTCTTGTTTTTCTCTTTCATTTATAAGAACTCTTGTGACTGCCTTGGGCCCATCTAGATAATCCAGGATAATCTTCTACCTAAAGAGCCTTAACTTAATCACCTCTGCAAAATCCCTTTTGCCATGTAAGGTGACATATTCACAGGTCCCAGGATTAGGACATGGACACCTTTTGAGGGCCATTATTGTGTCTCCTGTACATTGGCAGATTTTCAGAAGTCATGACCCTTTGCAGACACCTCCATGCTTAGGCTTCCGGAAAACTCCTGCTACCATGGAAATATATAACCTGGAAGGATAAATAGCATGCTTTGCTTAACAAGCATCACCTGTCATTAGAAAATGAGGAGTTGGTTTGTCAAACACCCTATGATTAAGAGGTGCTATCATTAATTACATGTTGGGATGAGAGCAGCTGATAGTACTCAGAACTGGAACTCCTGTCTTAACTCCAGAAAAGACAAAACAAAACAAAATCATATTGAATTTACAACCATCACTTCTGCCATAAAATATGCTAACTGTAGATAGAGCCCCATAACAGACTGCTATTCTGACATATTTGAATGTATATTTATACATAACCTTATATCTTTTTCATGATTTACTTCTGCTAATGGCAGTGCACTTAGTAGGCTCAATGCTTGGAAATGGAGATAAAGTCTGTAAAGGTAAGAATAAAAAGTTAAATATATGCTGTGTACCAAGTGAGAAGTTGCCTGCCATAACCGAGTACCAGAGACTGGGTGGCTCTAACAATAGAAATGAATTTCCTCACAGTTCCAGAGGTTAGAAACTGAAGATTAAGACGTTGGCAGAGTTGTCATCTTCTGATGCCTCTCTTCATGGCTCCTACATGGCCATGTTCTCCCTGTGTCTCCATGTGCCCTTCCTCCTATGTGAGTCTGTGCTCTAATCTCTCTTGTCCAATGGGTCAGGGCCATCCTAGTGACCTCAATTTAACTTTCACTCTTTTACAGACTCCATCTTCAAATAGTCACCTTCTATGGTAGTAGGGGTTGGGACTTCATCATGTGAATTTTGGAGAGATACCATTCCACACATAACAGAAATGTGGGGCTCAGTGAAGCAAAGAGGGGGAGGTAGCAGAGGTGGATGGGGGTGGAATGCAGATGTACTAGTATTTGTGGAAGAGAAGGCTCAAGCAATGAGCTGTAATGAGACAAAATAGAGTATAGTTTTCCCCCAACTAGGGGCAAAGACACCATATAGGGAGACTAGATAGCAAGGAGCTCTCATATGCATCTGGATGATTCACTAATGAAAGTTTAGTTTCAAGGTATTTAGGTTTCCTTTCAGATATTCTGCTTGTCATTTCAAGAGTACCCAGAGTATGCCTGTTTCCCTGGGTGACCAGGACAGTCTCTCTCTTTCAACCTTCTACTATGAGAAAAACATCAACCAAAATTGAAGAGAAGTACAAGCTCCCCACCTCCCCTCCCTAGGGATAGAAAACTCACCCAACGGGTATGTGAGGTTTGTTTCTAAACCTCTCTACCTTAATTTCCTTTTTTATAATGAGAGAAGATATCCTGTATGCTTCTAAAATTCTATTACTTAGTGGGATTGTACTCAAATCTACTTATGACTCTAAAGAAAATTATTTAATATATGTTTCCTGGGGAAATATTAAATTAAAAACATGATTGCATAATAGCTAAATACCAAATGAGAATTAATATCAAGAAAAAGAAAAACAACTAGCGAAAGAATCAATTGATATGCTGTTTACATTTTTATTAACATTAATCACTCCCTTTAGGCAATTACTGCCTGTATTAGTTTGCCAAGGCTGCCATAACAACTAGATTACTTAAAAAAAAAATAGAAATCTATTGTCTTACAGTCTGAAGGTCAAAGTGTCAGCAGGATGAATTCCTTCTGAGGACACTGGGAGAGGATATGTCCCAGGCCTCTCTCCTAGCCTCTGGTGGTTCCTTGACTTGTGGCTTCATAACTATTTTTCACATAGCATTTCCTATGTGCTTGTCTGTGTCCAAATGTCCCCTTTCTATAAGAACACCGGTCATATTGGAGTAAGGGCCCTACCCCAGTGTGATCTCATCTTAACTAAATATATCTGTAACGACTCTACTTCCAAATAAAGTCATCTGGGATATTGGGGGTCAGGGCTTGAACATATAAATTTTGAAAGACACAATTCAATTCATAACACTGCCCAGTAATGGATTTTAAAAAATACTAAAAATGTTTAATTCTCCCACCTTTTCCATTCCAAAAGAGACACTCAGGCTTAATTGATACATACCTACATTTTCTGTAGTGACACTTTTAACCAGTTATTAAATCAAAAGCAATTTTAAAGAAGAAAACTTATTCATTAAAAAAGAATCCTGAACCGAAACCGGTTTGGCTCGTCGGCCTGCGGACTGAAAGGTCCCGGGTTCGATTCTGGTCAAGGGCATGTACCTTGGTTACAGGCACATCCCCAGTAGGGGGTGTGCAAGAGGCAGCTGATGGATGATTCTCTCTCATCGATGTTTCTAACTCTCTATCACTTTCTCTTTCTCTCTGTGAAAAATAATATATATATATATATATATATATATATATATATATATATATATTATAAAAAGAATCCTGACTATAAAAAGGATCCTGTTTCATCTGAGCATAAAATCTGTTTGCCGATAGACTTTCCTAGTCCTTTTAACGTATCTGTTTTTCTCCTTCGGCTCATATGTGAATTAGGTTTAAAAGTTATTTTCAAATCATGTTCTACTTAAGGAACACTTGTGGCAACAAAGGTCTGTTGTAGACCAGCAGTCTTAAGTCAGGTGTCCATGAGGTACCTGTAAGGAAGAGAATCCATTCTCACCGGTAGCTCAGAACAACCATGATTTTGATTTGTTTGATAAAACTAAAAAAACTGCCTAATTCCAGTCCAGATTCATCATTCTCCAGAGCACATATTTACAAATAAATTAATATACATTTGTATTCCTCTTGTACCTTATGATAAACATTGTATGACATACTTTAATTCTTCTTCATTAAATAATACATTTTTATTGATATTTTAGAAAGAGGGGAGGGAGAGAGAGAGAGATTGATCAGCTGCCTTCTGCATGCCTCCTACTGGGGATCAAACTTGCAACCCAGGCATGTGCCCTGACTGGAAATCAAACCCTTGACCTCTTGGTGCATGGGATGGCGTTCAATCACTGCACCACAATGCCCTGGCTAATTCTTCTTCATTTAGAATTAGCTTTTACAGAGAAGATCATTGCTACAAATGTCATATCACAGTAGTAACATTTTCTGATAACTTAATATTTCAAGGTGGCTATAAAGAATCCCACTATTTAAGAAAACCAGAGTTTAATATGGGCTTTTAGAAGACAAATGTGTAGTTGGCATTTGGAAATATTCCTTTAACTCAGGAGAAGGTGTCTACTCTTCTGAACATTTAATATTTGATTTCCCTTTCTTTTTTATTGTTTAATATTTGATTTCTTAGGGACAGGACATTTTAAACCCAGATTTAAAACAAAAATCTCACTAAACATCACCTGGCTAGCATCCTCCAAGTAAGTCCATTGCAATGAAAAACAAAACAACAACAAAAAACTGTCTAGGGACATATAGAAACCATCTCCCAGAGCTACAGGGACATCTTGTGGCCAATTATAGTTAGGACTTTTTAAAATACACTCTGACTCAAAAATAAAGCGAACAATTCCAATGTGTTAATAACTGCTCTATACCTGGATTTTAATGATCAATAACACATAAGCTGTGTTTTGAAAAAGCTATAAAAATAAAAAGAGAGTAAACATTTTAATATGGGTAGGCCTCACTTTATTTATGTCTATACAAGCAATCCAGACATCTTTTTAAAAATCTAAAGTTATAAATGTAACTAGAGGCCTGGTGCATGACATTTGTGCACTGTGCAGAGGAGTGGGGGGTCCCTCAGCCTGGCCTGCATCTTTCTGCAGTCCAAGAGCCCTCAGGGGATGTCTGACTGCCATGGAGGCAAAAGAGGATCCTGCCACCACCGCTGTGTCTACCCTGTGAGCCTGGCTCTGGCTGAGCAGCTCTTCCCCTGTGGGAGCACACTGACTACCAGTGGTCAGTTCCTGCATTGAGCATCTGCCCCCTGGTGGCCATTGCATGTCATAGCAATCGGTTGTCCCAGCATTCAGTCGATTTGCATATTACCCTTTTATTATATAGGACTAAAGGCCTGGTGCATGAAAATTCTTGCACTGAGAAATTCCCTCAGCCCAGCCTGCCCCCTTTCACAGTCTAAGAACCCTCAAGGACGGGAGGCAACCCGGTGATCAGGGGAGGGCAATGCTCCCATTATACCTCTGCTGCTGCCACTGCTAGTAGTGCAAGCCTCAGGCTGCCCTGGGCAGCTGGGCAGCTGCCATATGAGGCTTGCCTGCACCTTGGGCACATGCTTCCCCCTCCCCCCCCAGCTGGGCTGAAGGACTGTGCTACTCTAGTGGCTGGCTCAAGGAGTGGCTAGAGCCACCTGAGGGTGAGTCCAGCACACTATGTGCCTGCCACCTTCCCGGTGGAAAGGACTAGAGGACTCGGTGGGGCTGAGGGAACTGGGCACTGCCATATTGTGGCTGTGAGCACTGCCATCTTTGTGATGGTTGATTTGCCTATTCCCTCTTTATAGGATGACTACCTGTGTGTTTTGCCTGCCCTCCAGACAGCCCACTTCAGCTCAGTTTTACTTGGGAGGCCCTCCCATCCTCACTTATCATCCATGTGCCCAGCTAGGCCTGTTGGTCAATCCCTCTGACCCAGGCCTCTCTAGTCCTCAGATGCCACCAGGAGCACAAGATCCAAACTAGGTCAGGGTAGTTCATTTCCAAAAGTGAACTTTTCTTTGAACTATGGAGAAAAAGATAATCTTGTTCTGCTGCTAACTGGATGCCATAATGTGGGGAGAACACACCTGGGACTGAAGGAGCCCAGAGAGCAGAGGCAGGAAATTAAGAGCTTTTGAGGTCTGGCCACATGATTGGAGCATCTGAACTGCTTGGAGATGTTCAGTAGGAAGGGTTGATTCTACAACAAAAGTGACTAAATTAATTCAAAAGATAAAAAAGAAGAAAGCAAGAGAAAATGAAAAGCAGCAGACTAACAGAAAACTATTAACTTTACAGCAATATTTGCATATTTATGTGTGAACCCATTAATATATACAATATATAACAAAATATATTTCAATATAGCTCTAAAACTTAGCTTTTCTGGCTGGACTCATTGTAAAATCTTTCCATATGAATAAACATTACACTGCATTATTCTTAAGAGTTGCATGGTTCTTTATGTTATGAAGGCATTATACACTTGATTGTCATTTTTTAAATGTATTTTATTTATTTGTTTATGTTAATCTTCGCCTGAGGATATTCTTCCATTGATTTTTAAGAGAGTGGAAGGGAGGGGGAGAGACACAGAGAGAGAAACATTGATATGTGAGAGACACATCAATTGTTTGCCTCCCCCACAGCCAGGACTGGGGATCAGGCCTGCAACCAATGTATGTGCCCTTGGTCAGAACTGAATCCAGGACTTTTGAGTCCACGGGCAGATGCTCTATCCACTGAGCCAAACCAACTAGGGCATCAATTGTCATTTACTGAACACTTTGAATATTTAATATTTTATAAATAATTGCAACCTCTGCGGCTATAAACAATGCTAAATTTTTCATGCTTTCTTAAAAACTATCACATTATTTCCATGGAATTACAGATGATTTTTTAAAAAAATAATTGTATTGAGATAATATAAAGATAAATTGGGTATATTCACATGGTTTTACTACTGTCACAAAATCTAGCTGCCAGGGCCATACTGATGTTTAAAATTTAGGCAGTGAGACTATTTACCTCAGGAGTCGAAATATACATTCTGAGACGAAAAATACCCAAACCCATGAATATCTGGCATCCTAGTGCCAAAGATGGGAGATGGGAGACTGGGTGAATGGTACCATTAGTTAATTTTCCTTTTTGCCTACATACTCACAAATAAACACATGAAAAGGGGATCAATGTTATTGCTGATTAGGGAAAAATGTAAATCACAATGAGATGACATATTAGAAGGAGTAAAATTAAAAGACTTATCATTATCAAGCATTGAGGATATGGAGCAATTAGAACCCTTAAAGCTGGTAGATGGGAGTATAACATGGTGCTACCACTTTAAAACACTGACAATCTCGCCGAAACCGGTTTGGCTCAGTGGATAGAGCGTCGGCCTGTGGACTGAAAGGTCCCAGGTTCGATTCCGGTCAAGGGCATGTACATTGGTTGGGGGCACATCCCCGGTAGTGGGTGTGCAAGAGGCAGCAGATTGATGATTCTCTTCCATCATTGTTTCTACCTCTCTATCCCTCTCTCTTCCTCTCTGTAAGAAATCAATAAAAATATATATTTAAAAAAAAAAAACACTGACAATCTCACCGGCTGATGTGGCTCACTTGGTTGAGTGTTGTAGTCCTTTATACTTTATGCACAAGGAAGTCTCCAGTCCGATTACCCGTCAAAGCACACGCTCAGGTTGCAGGTTCAGTCCCCAGTAGGCAGCTGATGGATGTTTCTTTCTAATCTTATCATTGATGTTTCTCTCTCTCTCTCTCTCTCCCTTCCTCTCTCTAAAATAAATAAAAACATATTCTCATCATAGAATCCAGCCAATCCACTTCTACAGATTAACTCCAAATCAATAAAAAATGTATTTTTACACAAATACCTATTCATTAATGTTCATAACAAGTTTTTCCATTATAGCTCCTACAGAACACAACTTAGACAACAATTAACATGTACTAATAATATATGTGCACACGGATCCATGAGCCAGTAGCTTGCCAGTAGCTCACTGCCATCCTCCAGTAACTTTCTGCCTACTGCCCTGCCCTCCTGTAGATCCCCCTATTCCCCTGTATTACCCCCTCATAGCTTGATGACCTGCCCCCTCCTGTAGCTCTCTGCCACACTGCCCACTTGTAGCTCTCTGACCCACCCTTCTGATGATCCGTGATTCAGTCATTACATGGTTGCTCGTTACACTTCATGTAATGACCACTTGAATATTATATTTTTTATATAGGATGAATACTACTCACCAACAAAAAGCTACAAACTACCATTTCACACACAGCAGAAATGAATTTCAAAATAATTATTCTGAGTGAAATAGCTGGTCACACCACTATATTATTTCCTTTATAATAAATCCTGTTAATTGCAAACTAAACTGGAGTGCCAAGAAGCAGGTCATGGTTGTGCAGGGCCAGGAGTAGGAGAGAGATGGACTACATACAGTGTGGTATGGAGACTATAAGGTGAAATGGGCATTTGTACCTTGATTGTGGTCATATTTCTATGGGTCTATACATATGTCAAAATCCACAGATTGTAGTCTTGAAATGGAGGCAGGTTTTTGTATGTAAGTTATACCTCAACTAGAGGCCTGGTACATGAAAATTAATGCACTGGAAAGGAGTCCCTCAGCCCGGCCTGCCCCATCTTACAGTTCAGGAGCCTTCAGGAATGGAATGGGAGGCAACAAGGTGATCAGAGGAAGGCGATGTCACATCACACCTCTGCTGCTGCCACTGCTGGCAGCACAAGCCTTGGCTGGCCTTGGTTACCTAAGCCTTGAGCGGCCCTGGGCAGCTGGGCAGTTGCCATTGGAGGCTTGCTTGCACCTCTGACCGGCCCTGGGAGGCTGGGAAGCTGCCATCCAAGGCTTGCCTGCACCTTGGGCTAGCCCTGGGTGGCTGGGGGGCTGAGGAGATTGGGGGACTCCAGAGGCAGGTGCATGGCGTGCTGTGTGCCTGCCACTCCAGTGGGACTAAGGGGACTGGGTGCAGCCATCTTGTGGCTGTGGGCACTGCCATCTTTGAGGGCGTGGCAGTAAATTAGTATATTCCCTCCTTATTAGCTGTGGGTGACACCATCTCTGTGAGCATATTCCCTCTTATTAGATAGAATAAAGCTTATAGCGTAATCTAAAAAAGAAAAATAAAATATGGGCTTCTTACAAGAGATTTTTTAAGTATATATAAATTTTAAAAGTACAAAGCATGGAAAGAAATTTATACTAATAAAAGGGTAATATGCTAATTAGACCAGGAGACCTTCTGGGAGACCATTCTGGGAGGGCAGTTGGGGTCCATGAGGCTGGTAGGGGAAGGCAGTTGGGGGCCGGAAGGCCAGCAGGCAGAGTGGTTAGGGGTGATTGGGCAGGCAAGCAGGTGAGCAGTTAAAAGCCAGCAGTTTCAGATTGTGAGAGGGATGTCCAACTGCCCATTTAGGCCTGAAACTGGCAGTCAAACATCCCATGAGGGGTCCCAGATTGGAGAAGGTGCAGGCTGGGCTGAGGGACAACCCCCCCTACACAAATTTCGTGCACCAAGCCAGTAGTATTCTATAAAGAAAATGAATAATAATTTATAGATTTGGCATTTTTTAAAATATATTTTTCATTTTGAATGATAAACTGTACAATTCTAGCTATAAAAATATGTCTCAGAAAATGAATGAAGAGAGAACTGATGTGGAAATTGCCAAGGGTTCTCTATTCATTGCTTCTTTAAAAAAAAGAAAGAAAGAAAAGTAAGTTCTTATTGTTTAATGTATTACAGAAGTCTCCTTTTTCCTCCAGTGACCTCTCCCTGGATGCCCCCAACCCTCAGGACATGCCCTTACCTCCTCACCCCCCACTTTCCCTCACAGGTTGGACAGCCTAATCAATGCTTTTGTGACTCTGGTTCTGTTTTTGTTCATCAGTTTATGTTGTTCATTATTTTTCACAAATGAGTGAAATCTTATGATATTTATTTTTCTCTGACTGGCTTATGTCACTTAGCATAATACTCTCCACTTCCACCAATGTTGTTGCAAATGGGAAGAATTCCTTCTTTTTTTTACAACAGTGTAGTATTCCATTCTGTAGCTGTACCAGTTTTCTTAACCCACTCATCTGCTGATGGGTATTTCAGCTGTTTCCAAATCTTAGCTAGTGTAAATTGTGCTGCTATGAACATAGGGACACATATCCTTTTTGACTAGATTTCTGTTTTCTTTTTATATAGTCCTAGAAGTGGGATTACTGGGTTAAATGGAAGTTCCACTCATTGTTTCTTATTTCACTTGTTTTACTTTTAATTCCTAGGTGATTGCTTTAACATATATTCACTCATGGCCACTAGATGGGTCTCTACTCAAAAATACAGGCTTTGCTCCTTCCACAATGCTAAGTAATTACATTCATGTTTGACCTTTTCTCTCCCTTCCAAAATATGTGTTTTGAGTTTTCCTTTTTTATGTGTTTGCTAAAAACAAAAGTAGTAATCCTAAGTACCTAAATTCTTGAAGAAAATATTTACTATTTAAAACAAAGGGAGCAAATATTGCAACAGTAATACTCCACTGGGTCAGGCAGAGAAAAGCTACAACCAGCCAAAAATTCAGTGAAAGGGGCAAATCTTCCCCCTTTCTCCCTCCCTCCTTCCCTCCCTCCCTCCCTCCCTCCCTCCCTCCCTCCCTCCCTCCCTCCCTCCCTCCCTCCCTTCTTCCCTCCCTCCCTCTCTCCCTCCCTCTCTCCTTCTTTCCTTCCTTTCTGCTTTTCTTCCTTCCAAACTTAATCCTTTTAGTTTCTCTGTCTCTTGCACTGTGAGATTCTGCCTCCAGGGTGCAAACACTTAAAAGACCTGAGAGGCCTGCACTCCTGAGTTTCTGAAGTTTCTGTTCTGGTAGCTCCAGCAATCTTCTTCACTTGTTACAGTACCTGCAGAAACTGTTGATTCCCGGCCTAGTATTCCTAGGAGGGGAAATAATTGCTCCCCTGTCATGTACAAGGAAGTTAGGGGTGACGGCATCTTTCCAGGCATCGTCATTGACCCTGAGCCTCCTGGCAAATTACCTAACCATTCTGTGTCTTAGTTTCTTTATCTATAGAAAGAAGATAATTTTACCTACGTCATCGTCATCTGGGTTTTGTATTAAACTACTAAAGAAAGCACTTAGAACCATACATAGCATGTGGTCAGTAAATGTTAGCACTGATGATACTAAGGAAAACTATTATTAACACAGGCAGACATAAAGCTCAAAGAGAGTGAAGATTATCAAGGAGCAGATGAGATGATTTATAGTTGTTCTTTATCTTGTCTCAAATTTTTTTTGAACTGAAGACTAGGTAGAGTCTTTTCCCAGGTTAAAATTCCTGCTTCCCAGAACAAAGTTCAGAGTGAAAGCAGGTACCTAGGCATTTTAAAGACTCCTATTAAGCTTCATTGGGCTGGGGGTAGTGGGGGAGGGTAGAATGTAGAGAGGAATGAGGAGATATGCACACTAAATAATTCCAAAGTTCTTGGAGACTAATACATACAATTTGGGTTTGTCACCTAGAGAGAGATACATTTAGAATTGTGGGCTTTTGATCTTATAAACATAACAAACATAGACTTCCCCAAGTTAAGCTTCTGCTATATGCCTTGCCGGCATGGTTCAGTGGTTGAGCATTGACCTATGAACCAGGAGGTCATGGTTCGATTCCCATCAGGGCAGATGCCCTAGTTGCAGACTTGATCCCCAGTGTAGGGCGTTCAGGAGGCAGCCGATGGATGATTCTCTCTTGTCATTGATGTTTCTCTCTCTCCCTCACCCTTCCTCTCTGAAATCAATAAAAATATATTTAAAAAAATAAACTTCTGCTATGGAGAAAAAGTACTTGCTTTAGAGGATGCTCAGAGGGGAAGGAGCAGGGCAGAGCTCATCCTGCCTCACTTTGTTTCAAGATGTCACGATCTAAAATAATAGGGACCCTGCCGTCCTGCTTCCAGATGGCACGTAATTGTCTTACAACTCAAGAGCACTTAGTCCTGGAATAACATCCTACATGTTCAGGGAGAAATGACTGTTCTTTCCTGCCAGGGGAGTTACAGCAAATGAAGATATCACAGCTGTGTCCTGGAATTGGCCTTCTGTTTACATTTCCAAAATAAAAGAAAGGTACACTTAAAATATTCTAAGGATGTGACATCATACTTTGTCATAAGCTGTAATCATACATAAGGCTTCTTAAATAACATTTCTTAGTAGAGATTTCTTGTAAAATGTAGAAATACCTAAATGGAAAAAGGGGACAAACTTGGGTTGTTTTCATTACAGAGGAAGGTCAGAAATCAAAACTAATATTCTTGGCAGTCATGCCATATTATTTCTGATAATTACTTTCATTGCTTTAAGGCTTTCTTGTCAGGTTTTCAGAAATCACAGGCTTAAATTTGCATAAAATATCCTGCTTTGTCTCTGAACCCTGAGAACATTTAACTGTTCTCCCAAGGTTTGTAACAACTTCCCTATTGTGAAATCTAGTGCAGAATGCTTGGTCCTGAACTCACACAACCTATCTGAAGCTTTCAATCTCTCTCTTTTTTTATTTCCTTTTTAATTTTCTTTTTTGGGACACCTCTCTTTTTAAAAAAAAACTACTTATTTTAGCTTTTACGAAGCCACATTCTTCTAGTTTTCTCTCAACATGACCCTTATATGGTGCCAAGAAAATTATATTGTTTTCAACACATGATACTTGATAAGTGGATATCCACATGCAAAAGTGATGCTTGACCTCTAGTGAACACCATATATAAAAAAATTCTCTTAAAATAAATTATAGATCTATACATAAGAGTAAAACTATAAAATTCTTAGAAAAAAATATAGAGGTCAATCATCATGACTTCAAGTTAGACAATGGTTTCTTAGGTATGACACAAAAAAGCACAAGTAACAACAACAAAAAAAGATAAATTGGGCTTCATCAAAATTAAAAAAAAAATTGTGCTTCAAAAGGCACTATCAAAAGAGTTTAAAGGACAACCCACAGAATGGGGGAATATATAATAAGTCGTACATCTGATACAGAACTTTTATGCAGACTATATAAAGAACTTTTGCAACTCAACAATAAAAAGCCAAATAGCAAATTTTAAAATGAGCAAAGAATTCCAATAGACATTTCTCCAAAAAGGATATACCTATGGCTAATAAACACATGAAAAGATGCTCAACATCATTTAGTCTGGTTATAATTTTTTTAATCTTTGTTGTTTAGAGTATTACAGATCCCCTTTTTTTCTCCCATTGCCCTCTTCCACCTGGTTCCCACCCCACCCATGCCTTCATCACCCTATTGTCTGTGTGCATATGTAATGTATATATGTATGTATTTTCTTTGGTTAATCTCTTCACCAATCTGTTTCATGTTTCATTGCCTCTGCTTCTATTTTATTCATCAGCATATTTTGTTCATTAGATTTCTCATTCATTTATTTTGATATTTGGATTCAATTGTTGATAGATATGTATTCATTGCAATTTTGCTGTTCACATTTTTAATATTTTTTTCTTCTTCTTCCTCTTATTCTTTAAGCAGATGTTAATAATTTAAATGAAGAAGAAGAAGAACATAACAAGTGTTGGCAAGAATGAAGAGAACTCTCATACATTACTGGGAAATGTGGGAAACAATTTGGCAGTCCCTGGAATTTCTACATGACCTAACAAGTCTACTCCTATGTCTCTACCAAGAGAATTGAAACCCTATGTCCATGAAGAAACATGCAAATAAATGTTTATACTAGCATTAATCATAATAAGTAAAAGTAGGAAAAAATGTCCAAAATTGATGTATGAATAAACAAAATATGACATACCCATAAAATAAAGTATGACTTGGCCATAAGAAAGCTTAAGTACTGACATGTGCTACAATATGTGATAAACTTGAAAACATCATTCCAAGTGAAAGAAAGTAAACTTAAAAAACCACATGTTGTAAGATTCCATTTATATAGAAAGTTCAGAATAAACACAAAATATATTGGTGGTTCCCAGGTCCTGGAATTAAGGAAGAATAGAGAGTGACTGCTAATAGTTGTGGGGTTTATTTGGGAAATAATGAGCCTGTTTTGGAATTAGAGAGTTATGGTATTTGCATAATTCTGAATATACTAGAAAACTATTGATCTGTATGCTTTTAAAGGGTGAGTTGGATGATGTATGAATTAATTTTAATCAAACTTTCATTTTAAAAAATGACCAAAATATATGAGCAAATACCTCAACAAAGAAGAGATAAAGATGCCAGATTAAGCATATGAAAAGATATTTAACATCTTTTGTCAAAGTCAATAAAAACAAGGAATGTCTGGAAAATTGTCACAGTGCAGAAGAGTTTAAGGAAACATAATGACTAAATGTAACATGATATTCTGGGTGGGATCCCTAAAGCAGAAAAAGGACATTAGACAAACATTATGGAAATCTGAAAAGAAGATGGAACTTAGAGAATAATAATGTGTCAATATTGACTCACTAATTCTGACAAATATACCCTACTAATATAAAATGTTAATAATATAAATAGAGAAGACATAGAATTTAAGTTGTTCCTAAGGAGAAATATCAGGAAGAAAGTATTTCCTGGGGATTTAGTGTGACGTAAATGGGAAGTCTCCACTACCTTTGTAGTTTTACTAGAAATCTAAAACTAAAATGAAAAATTTAATTTTTTTTAAAAAAAGCTAATAGTTAATAGACCATAACTTTTAACAATGTTGAAAAATTACCAGATTTTCTGCACAATTGATTTGATTGAAATGTGAAATTGTGAGAAAACTCCACTGACAATTTTATGGTTTTGGTGGAGTTTGGTGGGTTTATAATCTGGAACTAACACAGAAATTGAGATACAATTGATATCAAAAGGTGAAACCAATATAACATAAAAAAAATTTCAGGCTGGAGAGTTATAAGAGGGAGTCACTGCAAAAGTTTCCCTTGAGAAGACTACTTAGACAATTGGTGATGGGTCAATGAACTTCATTTTGAGGAGGGACAAATATACAAAAATGAGATCCTATGTAATGCTCTTCTTACTCTTCCCACAGTGAGTCCATACATTTATAGAGTGGAAACTTTGCTATTCAATATAATTTATAATTACAAACAGTAGGAATTCCATTGTCCTGCTAGGAGAATGTGAAAGATAGAAGTTTTCAAAGGGAGACATTTTAAATAAATATCTATACTAATTAAGGGTAATATGCTAATTAAACCAAACATATTCTGGAAATCTTTTCGCAGAAAGCCATGGTAGCAATGGCCAAGGCAGAGTCAGTTAGGGACAATCAGGTTGGCAGGCAGAGGTGGTTAGTGGCATTCAGGCAGGCAGGCAGGTGAGTGGTTAGGAGCCAGTGGTCCCAGATTATGAGAAAGATATCTGATATCCCTGAGGAGTTCTTGATTGAAGAGAGTGCAGGCCGGGCTGAGGGATCCCCCTCCCCTGTGTATGAATTTCAAGCACTGGGCCTCTCTCCAGATAGATAGATAGATAGATAGATAGATAGATAGATAGATAGATATACCTAATATGAAAAGTGTCCCATCAGGAGTTTGACCAACTGGGAGTTCAGTTGCTCACTATGACATGTGCTGACACCAAGGGGAAGCATGGAATGAAGGAAGCCCTGGCCGGTGGCTGGCAACTAGCAACCAGTAAAGAGATGCCCCAGCTGGCAGCTGACAGCTTGCCAGGGACCCTAGCCATGTACAAATTTCATGCACTGGACCTCTAGTGTATAAATAAATACACAAAGTCATTGGTTTGTTTAGTTGAGTGCCTTTGTGAATTCTGCTAAATCAAATGAGTTATTTGGCAGTGTTTAATCTTCTAACTAAATCTGAGATAGTACTTTATTCTTCCTAGTGATACCAACAATAATCAAGGCTTAACTACAACAAGACTGTGCACACAGCCCACAAAGAGGTGCACCAAGAGTGTCCGCCTCAGGAATTGGGGAGCTGAGCCACTGGGCCCTAGACACCTAGCACTCAAGGCCACTCTGTCAACACAGGGAAGCAGTCAAAATGTGGAAATAAGGAAACTTATGACAAATGAAAGAAATGGAGGAAAGCAAACTACTGGATATAGAGTTCAAAACCACGGTTATAAGGTTACTCAAGAATCTTCTAGAAATCTCTGAGAAATTTAGTGAGACCCTCAGGATATGAAAAAGAAACAATCAGAAATTAAGCATACACTGACTGAAATAAAGAATAATATGCAGAGATCCAACAGCAGATTAGAGGATCTCGAAAATCAAGTAAAAAATTTGAAATATGAAGAAATAAAAACACCCAATCAGAAAAGCAAAAAGAAAAAAGAATCCAAAAACATGAAGATAATGTAAGGAGCCTCTGGGACAACTTCAAGCATAACAACATCTAAATTATGGAAGTGCCAGAAGAAGAAAGAGAAGAAGATATTGAAAACCTATCTGAAGAAATAATGACAGAAAACTTGCCCTACCTGGTGAAAGAAATAGACTTAAAGTCCAAGAATCACAGAGAACCCCAAACAAGAGGAATCCAAAGAGGACAATACCAAGACATAACATAATTAAAATGCCAAAGGCAAAAGACAAAGAGAGAATCTTAAAAGCAGCAAGAGAAAAACAGTTACCTACAAGGGAGTACCCATATGACTGTCAGTTGATTTCTCAACAGAAACTATGCAAGTCAGAAGGGAGTGGCAAGAAATATTCAAAGTGATGAATAGCAAGAACCCACAACCAAGATTACTCTACCCAACAAAGCTATCATTTAGAATTGAAGGTCAGATAAAGAGCTTCACAGACAAGAAAAAGGTAAAGGAGTTCATCACCACCAAACCAGTATTATATAATATGCTGAAGCATATTCTTGAAAAAGAGCAAGAAGAAGAAAAAGGTAACAATAAAAATTATGAACAACAAAGTGACATCAAATACATATCTATCAACAAATGAATCTAAAAATCAAATGAATAAAAAATCTGATGAACATAATAAACTGGTGAATACAATAGAATCAGGGGCATAGAAAGGGAGTGAACTGACAATTCTAGGTGGGTAAGGGTTGTAAGGGGTGCAAGAAGAGATTGTACAAAAATCTTATACCTATGGATGAGGACACTAGGGGAGGAGGGTAAGGACATGGGGTGGGGAGAACCAGATGGAGAGGAGCTATGGGAGGAAAAAAGAGGAGCTGTAATAAATGGAACAATAAAGATTTATTAAATAAAAAAGAAAAGAAAATTTTGAATGTCATTTTTATGAATAAGCATTATATTGAATTATGAAAAATAATTAATTTTAAATAATCCTATTACTTCAAATCATATTAGATTTATACTTTATGAAAATTAGCATTAAGATTTTTCAGAAAAATACTATGATGTTATAACCCTATTTCAGAACCAAAAGTATATTTCTTACATCTAAATTTTATATGAACTGTCTGAATCAGTAAATGCTATTTATGTTTTTCTAAGAAACCAATCAGAATTTGGTGCTTTGTCTTCCTGTTAATATTTAATCAAATATAATTTCTTTTTAACTGGGTAACCTTATTCTAGACAAAGAGCTTAAGGCATATATTCAAAATGAAAATGTAATTGAGTACATTGTAATTTTGATATCAAATTGCCCTTCCAACTCCCTGAAAGATCATGGATAAGATCATGTGAACAGTTGTTAGCATAGCCACCAAAAATGTGTTTTGAGGAAGGTCACATTACCTTTTTGCTACACGTTAATTTCCCCCCCAAAAAATAAAAAGTATTATATGTCAAGCACATTATTCTATTGTAATACCCCAAGTGATTTGGGTACTCTGGGCCCCAATATATTTATGGAAATTAGCATGTCAAGGTACTGGGGAATTATTCCAGAGAAGTTAAAATAGAACTGTCTGGTTCATTGTTATTATCAGTGGCTAGGTCCAGGGAAACCAATTTGCTTTCTGATACATTTTTGATTTAGCTACTGAATGACTCACAACACATTGAAGACCTGAGACAAATGCTGCCTACTTAATGCCAAAGATAAGCTAGGTTCTTAGATCAAAGATAGACTGTAGAGGTGGCTGATTAGTAATCAAAAAGACTATTAGTGAAGTTTAAATTATAAAGTCTGAGTTGAGAGCTGTGATTAAATATGGACCAATCATAATTAATCACTAAGTAAGCCAGTTTTCCCCTCTGTTCCCTTCACTCCTTCTGACAGTAGCAAGGATTTGAAGAGAAACCTAAACACTTAGCATTCCAGGTTGGAAAGTTGTGTCACAGTACATGGAAGTCTACAGAGCCTAAGAGATTTAGGCAGCATCTAACTTTGAAAGGACTCATTCCTTCAGAGAAGATGCTATCTCCTTCCCCTCCATTCCCAACCCCTCCCTCACTCCCTAATACTGTGGCCAAGTTGTGAAGATGACTGAAAATTTGATAGATTTCAAAATTGAAATCCAACACTAAAACAGGCAGAAATAACATGGGCAAATAGAGCCACAAAACTTCTTTTCTGATTTTACTTTTTTTTTTTTTTTTTTTTTTTTTTTTTGAAGGCTACTTATTTGGTATTTATTCTGTGCCAGGCAATATACTAAGCACCTCACATCTTTGACCTCTTTAGAGTCTCACCAACACTTTCTCAGAGGTGTGTATCCATTAAGTTAGTAATTATGACACTAAGGAAATTTCTTTTTTTTTTTTTTTTTTTTTTTTTTTTTTTTTTTTGAGTAACTGATATTCCATTAATTTGGAAACACATTTGGGGCAATAGGTTATTTTGGGAATGTTTAAGACAATTACTGTGAAGTTATTTAGCTAATTCAATGTGAAAACTTCCTAATACTTAATAGAGACCAAATGTACCAAAGAAATTATCATTTTGATAAGAGGGAAAGTAGAAAATAATTTTGGAGTCTGATTTCCTTTGGAAGAAAGGATAGAAGCAACAATAAGGTGCTTAACCAAGGAATGTTTAGAAATGGAGGTGGGAAAAACCAATTCCATATGCCAAATTTTATTTAGGCTAGTCTTGTACTCAAGAAAATATGAATAATATCTCTCTCTCTTTCTCTCTCTCTCATTCCCTCTTTTTTCATGTCAACCTTTAATTTTTTACATCAATTCTACCAACATTTTAATAGATGAAACGAATAGTTGTTCTCTCACCTGGGACCACGCATAATAATACTTTTATGGAAAAGATGTTTTAATTCTAAACAATCAATATATATGTGATCTTAGGCACACAATTCTTGAGTAAGGTGGGGGTTGGGTTACCTGAGCAAATCTCTCAGAGGAAAATCCTTCACATATAATTTTCTCTTGCTCTTGTGTTGATTTCTCTCTCAGTGACTAATAGTGCCAAAAAAGGTCAGCAATTATTCTGCATTATTTCCATTTTCTGAGCTGGCATTTCAAAGAACAAGGGACATCAGGTGGTTAGAAGAGTAGCAAAGAAAACAATGCAGAATAAAAAGAGAGAAACGACAGAGGTGCTACTTCAGAGGGTAGTCAAGAAAGACTTCATTTGAACTGGCATCTGAATGAAGTGAGTGTGCAAACCATGTAACTGTCTGAGATGGATATTGTGTCAGGGAGAAGGAATAACAAGTGCAAATGCCCCGAGATAGCAAAGTTTTACTCTGTTTCCCCGAAAATTGTGATCCTCCCCTAACCAAAATCTGCTCTATTTCCTTGAGTTTCACCTGCCTCAGAAAGGTAACCCCCAATTAACCAGGTTCATTATGGAGTCATCTTTGAATTATCTCCCTACACGCCCAACAAGTCCCACATCCAACCATCAACAAACGCCATTGGCTCCACCCTCAAAATATGTGGGAAAAATACCACTCCTCACCTTCTCTCCTGCTACCATCTCAGTCAAAGGCATAACCATCTCTCACATGAACTATTCACAATAGCTCCCTCACTGGTGCTCTGCTCCAGACTTGCCACCTACAGTATAGCCTCAATGCTGTTGGTAAAGTGATCCTTTAAACCATCAGTTAATGTCATGCTTCCACTCTCAACTGCTCAATGCAATGCTGATTAATGGCTTTTTACAACAGAAGTCCTGGAGACCTAAATGAGAGTAATTTATTGGAGAGATGAGAGAGAAAGAAACTGAGCTGTATTCAAGAGATCTTGGGAAGCGAGGAAGTACCAAGATCTAGCAAAGACAAATCTTGCAGGCAATTTCTCTATAAAAAGAAACCAAGAAACAGGACAGTAGCGTGCAGGGGAGCTGAGAATGTAGCCTTTGCTCAGTTTCTTTTTAAGAGCATCATTTTTGAGGAGATGAGAGGAAATGGGAGTCTGTGCTTGAGGGGAGGGACTGACCTCAGAGAGAGCTATGGACAGTTATCAATTGTCATGGGGGGAGGACAGGATTGTGGACACAGATGCAGATAGATTAGTAAATTTTAAGTTAGGAAAAAGTGCAAGTTCTTTTTTGATCCTTTCCATCATCCCAGGCAAATAATAAGAAGGAATCAATTGAAAGTGAGGAGAAAGAGGTTTGGAAGAGAGAGGGCATAAATAGTCCTCCAGGAATGTAGTGAGTAAAGCAGCCAAGATCCAGGATCAGTGGGCAATGCCCTCCAGGTTTGGCTTCATAAGTTCACAACCACATAGCCAGTATGGTTGTGTTTTTCTCCAATTGTATTCAGCACCACAGAGAAGTGGGTTACAATTGAGAAGTGGGTTGAATCCACATAGAGTTTTTGCCAGGTGAGGATGGTGAAAGAACTAGGGGAAAGAGGTTTTGCAATACACGCAGGAGAGTTATAGTAATTGATGAGCCTTGGAATCTAATCTGAGTAAGAGGAGAAGTGAATACTGGAGGGAGATAGATAAAAACAGTGGAAGGGTAAGGCAAGTACATCAGAAACCTATTGAAATTTCCCAGATTGCACAGGGAATTCTAGATGCCATAGGGAGTACCGATATTGCATCTTCCTTTGGGATCAGAGCACAATATCAGAGAAATTTCCTTTTTTTTTTTCTTCTTTCTCTTCCAACTTCTTTTTTTCCTTTCTTTTCCTTCTTCTTCTTTAGAAATGTTATGTAGGCTAGCGTGTTCTTTTAATAGACCATTTACTGATGAATAAGTATGAATCCTATAAATCTACTGCCTCTGATAATGAGAGATAAGTATCTACTCTCCAGAATGTGGAAAACTGTTGGGTTATTTTCAAAGTATATACTAATATATAGGGGAAGTAGAAATTCAGACAAATCACATTGAAATGATATTGGGCCTATTGGTTTCTGCGATTTTCAGCAGAAGGAAAGTTTCACTCATATAGAAAGAGCTCATGAATTCAGTCAAAAGCAGATGACTAAACTGCTTAGGTTCATTTCCATCTCCCAATGCAGGCACAGCCTGAGTCACAGCTCAGTCCTAAGTTGAATTCTTACAAAAGCAAATTAACTATTTCAAGTCAGCAGGGGAATTACACATATAGCATCAGTAATTTTAAAAGTGCTAAAGTTGTATAGCACTAACAATATGCTTTCCAAGAGAAGGATTTTGCCATGATGCAGAATAGGACCCAATGGCCCACAGCATCCTGCTAAGTCAACAGCATCTTAGACTTTATTTGAGCAAAGCAATACAAAGTTAAAGAACAAAATTCAACCAAGTAAAACTGAAGATATAATTGGCTTCATTAAGCAATTCATGAATCGGGTAGCATCCCATCTTGCAACTAGAAGGCCATTCAGAGGTATTGTACAAAAACAAAGGTTTTTATGGGAAGAGGGTGGGGGCAAGGGCACTATTAACAAAAGAAAATAAGAAATTATTTTTAGACCTGGACATTTTGTGAGGGCAAGGCACAGCAAGGATTTTTATCCTGTTGATTGCCTCTTCTTTCTATTGGGGGATGGAGAGGGCCCGCATGACAGATTATTTCATCTGTGTTGACCCAGGAAACCCTGACTGGTTGATTAAGATTATGTTTCTGGGAGAGATTGAAACAGAAATGAGGTCAGGTAGTAAATCTAGGTTTGATATCTTGGGCTTTAGCTTAAGCGACGCCATTGCCATTTGGGGCCTATACTTTTCTTTTTTAACAACATAATAATATGTTTCCCTAGATATGACCCAATATTACATACAGTAATGAATGGCTTAGAGATGTAAGCTATAAATCTGATCTACAAAGGCCCTGGTAATTTTTCTTTTTTATCTTTTATAGTCACCTGCTTTTTTTTCTCAGCTACATTCCCAAGAGTATAGGGATTAGATCAGAGACATCCATAGAAGAATATGAATACATTCTAGGCTCGTGCTTGAAAGTACATATTACATAATCTATAAAACTGCAGCATCCTCAGAAGCCTGAATGTGTTGTAAAATTTTTCCCAGAGAGATTCTGAAATCATATCTTTCTCTGACCTTCGCGACCTTGATGCATAGGGTCCAAGACTATTATTTGTCTACTGTGAGGATGAAGAAGAAAACTGAGATTATGAGCTGCCCCAGCATGGACCAGATACTTCTTATACACATCTGGTGATAGTAGGGGTGGGTATTATTATGACCTCACTTGAAGGAAGAGGAAAACTGGCTGTATAAGAATTGATCTTATATTCAAATCCAGGCTCACAAGTCTGACTGACTAAAAACCTCTAGATCCCTTGACCAAACAAGCAGTGCTCTTGAATTCATTCGAAAAGTCAGTTCTTCCCTAATTCCCTTTCTTTGTGTGATGGCTGCCTTCCGGAACATCCTGTGGCCCTAAAGCATCTCAGGTACAATTCTCTCCCAGGAACAAAGGCTTTCCGGTCAGGGAATGACCTTGCTTTCAATGAAAAGCTTCCGTTTCATTCAGGGGAAGAAATGAAAAGCTATAGGATTACCTTCTTCACAGGGTTATTGTGCTCACTGAGTGAGATGATAAATGCACAGTGTCTGGGGCGGGGGTGGGGGGTGGTATTATTGTATGTTATACTTTAAAACTTCAGCTATATAGATTAGATTTTTTTAAACATTTATTTTAAAACTTCCTCTCACATATTCTGGTGATCTCTATTTGTCTTTTAGTTAACCTTTAATCCATTCTTGTTCAAAAGCCTTCAAAGGTTTGGATCATGTTCTGTTTCTTTGTATCTGCTACACATAGCATGGAATAGGTTCCCCAAAGAGATCAGAGTTGATTTTAATAGTCTTTGGCACCAATACTTTTTAAATAGCAATAGGAAAAATAACTCAAGATAAAATGTGAATTTTGATAATGGGTTTCTTTTTTAGGCTGAATGGCCCTTTGTTTTGCCTTTTCCCTTCTGTGCTCATGCTTGAAATGACACCTGGGGGCAGCATTGAGTCAGCTTGCATTTCAGTGTGGTGAACTAGGAGATATGAAATGTAATGGTAGGGGCTGACAGGAAATATATAATTCTCAAAATACGTCACTGGTTTTTTAAATGACTGTGCATTTTGCTACAGAAATCTATTTAAAAGCAGTACCTCCCCCCACCCCCCACACCTCCTGGGAGCTTTTGAGGATAAATGACTTGTTTTCTTTCTAACCCTGGGTGGCAAGGCAAACTGGAAGACATTTAACCATTTATTCTCACAGCAAAACTGAGCAAATGTGCAAGCTACATCACAAAGGATGATAAATTTAGCATTCATTTAAGATGTGAAAGGCACATATCCAGCTCTGGTTAAATACTGCCTTAGGAATTGGGATCAATTGAATCAGTTCAATGAAACCCTATAACAAAATGCTCCATTAGCTAGGTTTTGCCCTGAAGCAAACACTGAAGAGGAGGAAGGTAGGAATGTAGTGCAAGAAATTAACAGCAGATATTTTTAACCAAGCAACTTCTTAAAATGCTCTATGCTCCCCCTACAGACTTTGCCAGATCTCTCTCAGATCACTGTGAATATATGCTTAGATAGATCTTAAATGCATTGTTCATGCTCAGAATGTTTGCCCCCTGAGTATTGCAAGATTTTTACAATAAAACTAGTGGGCTCTTTGTTTGATAAAACAAAGTAGATTCAGGCATTTCATATATATATATATATATATATATATATATATATATATATATATATTAGAGGCCTAGTGCATGAGATTCATGCAATGTGGGGGAAGGAATCCCTCAGCTTGGCCTGTGCCCTCTCCACAGTCCAGAAGCCCTCAGTAGATGTCTGACTGATGAATAAGGCCCACTCCCTGCCTGCTCTAAGCTGTCAGTCGGATACCCTTAGCACTGCATTGGAGCAGAGCATCCAGCATCTGCCCCCTAGTGGTCAGTGCACATTATAGTGGCCAGTCATTCCACCATTCGGTCTATTAGCCTTTTATTATATAGGATTTTTTTTTTTAGATTAAAAAAAAGCTAAAAGAAGCCCATAGAAGAACACCTTTGCTTAGTAACTTGGTCCTGTCTATACTGCTCACTAGAATCTGAGGAAATACCATACGCTTTTATACCAGTAGGTTTTCTAAGAAAACCAAAGGTAAAAGTACAATAGGACACATCAGTTCCTCTATAAGCCCACAAATTAATTTCTGTTATACCTACCCTGATTATTACAGAGGGATTTATTTTTCACTTACTCAGTCAACAAACATTCACTAACCATTCAGTATGTGTTCAGTAATGGGAATAAAATAACGAAAGACACATTTATCTGTGTTTTAAATAAATTCACAATGTGGAGAGTGTCAACTGGCAATTGTTGGCATCAATTCAATGCCAACAGGAATCCCCAATTGTGTGTGTGGTGAAGAAGGAAACTTCATCCAGGGCAAAACAGCTCAATTAAGATACAGCACTAACCAGCATAGCTGTGGAACAGCTCAATTGTGACATAGCAGGGCTGTGAAAACAGGGGAGCATGAGGCCCTCTGTGGCTAGACAGCTTTCTCTGCTCTTTGCCAGTCTACTTTGTGCTGTGCTGGTCTGCTCTACAATGCTTTTGTTGGCTCTACTCCATGCCAGTCTGCTCTGGCCTGCGCTGCTCTGCTCCTACAGTTATCTTCCATGTAAGCACAGTCTTCAGTGGAAAGGGGCAGTGTGCTCTCATGCCAGAGGGGAGCTAGCTTATAGGGACAGAAATCCCACCCCTGGTCCTTGATGGGTCTGTCATGCAAATGAGAACTCTACAAGCTCACAGTTTGAGGACTCTAAGTGCTCACTTTGAAAAGGCACTAATTCTGATTGGTCAGAATAGAGCCACTCTGGTTGGCAGGAGAAAGCCTCTGCCCTAACACAGTGCAGGCAGGCAGCTCAGTGCACAGGCAGGCAGCTCAGTGCAGGCTTCCCCCTGAAGTACAGTTTGTGTGAGAGGACCCTGTGTGAAACATCAATGAGAGAAACACCAATCAACTGCCTCCTGCACACCCCTACTGGGGATGTGCCTGCAACTAAGGTGCATGCCCTTGACTGGAATCAAACCTGGGACTCTTCACTCTGCAGGCCGACGCTCTATCTATCCACTGAGCCAAACTGGTTAGGGCTAGGACCCCCCTCTTAGGTATGTTTCTTATGTTTCATGAGAGAAATAAACACACGTACACAGAAAGAGAGAGAGAGAACACAGACTAAGATGTACAGATGGGTTGACAGAGAAATTGTGGGGTTGGAGAGAAGAAATCTTTCAGAAGCAGCTAGATTATATTCTGCCAAGAACAAAATTGGACACTGGAAATCAAAAATCAAATTGAATCATAAAAGTTTTTAAAAGCAGTATTTCCAGACATGTGAGTCTTATCAATTACCATGCTCTTGAAAAGGTATTCTATCATGAAAAAAAAAAAATCCATTGTAAATGTAAATTAGTTATTTAGTGCCATGTCACCCAAAATACCTGGCCCCCTACCACCCTACTCCCACCATATACCTAGCATGAACTTGGTGTCTCACGGAATCTTTAATATGTTTTTATCATTTAAAGTCTAGAGGTGTTGGTTTAATGCAAATTTAATTCTTTTCTGTTTGTATCATCTCTAATTCTTTTCAATAGGTGATGTTTGTCCTAAATTTTAAAGTAGAAAGGCTTCTCCAAATATATTAATCTTCTAACCATCAGCTGCGAAAGGGCTTAACAACTCATTTTATATTATTAGTAGTAGATTTGCATTTAAATTCTTTAGGGATTCTCAAATCTCCATATAGATTGTCTTCCGAAGTAGATAAAAGCACCCAGGGAAGAGGTTGGATGCGTGTCACTGGGTCCAGAGTGACGCTTACCACTTACGGGGTGGGGTGTGAGTTGTCCATTGCACAAACTGTCACCAAAGCATGAATTCGAGAAGGTCCTGGGTGTGCTTGTATCTTGGGAGAAGACTTACATTTATCCAGTTCCAAAGAGAAGGGAGATGGGAGGGAATGGAAGGAAAGGGGGAAAATACAATTTGATACATTACAAAATGCTTCTTTTTAAAAAATCCAACTTTATGCATCAGAACAGAAGAACTGCCTGCTTTAATATCATTACTTCTTTTGCTGGGGTGCTACATTCAGATGAGGCTATATTGTCCCTAATTGGTTTCTGAAGGAACAAAATAATGAGATAAAAAAGGCAAAAATTCTTGCTTTTTAAGGCTTTATATGTCTCACCCAAATATTGCCACTTCAGCCATTTGCCTAAATATTCAATATTTACTAATTGTGCATCATTTAAAGGTATTGCTTAAAAACTCTTTTTTGAATTGAAAATCTTTGCCCTGTTCCCCCATAGCCTATGGAACATCTATATTACAATTAAAATGATTTTCATTTTTATCCCCACCCCACCTACCCTAAACAGATGCCAAACTCACCTTTCTATTAAAATAGTGTCAGCTGTGCTAAGTTCTTCTATTAGATCACCAAATCTGCTATTTACATTCTAAAAGGGACCCACCAGTTCAACCAAGTCTTTCCAGAGTCTCTGATGCCAGCCCTACCATTTTTGTATTCATTTATTTACCTCACAACTAAATTATAATGATTTCAACTCCCCCAGTTCCTCATACTTCTTTTTTTTATTTTTTTATTATTTTTATTTTTTTACAGAGAGGAAGGGAGAGGGATAGTTAGAAACATAAATGAGAGAGAAACATCGAAGAGCTTCTTCCTGCACACCCTCTACAGGGGATGTGCTGGCAACCAAAGTACATGCCCCTGACTGGAATTGAACCCGGGACCCTTCAGTCCACAGACCGAGGCTCTATCCACTGACAAACAGGTTTCGGCTCTTTTTTTTTTAAAAAAAAAATATTTTTTGTTGATTTCAGAGAGGAAGGGAGAGGGAGGGATAGAAACATCAATGATGAGAGAGAATCGTTGATGGGCTGCCTCCTGCAGGCCCACTATTGGGGATGGAGCCCAAAACCCAGGCATGTGCCCTTGACCAGAATCAAACCGAGCCCGGGACCCTTCAGTCTGCAGGCTGACATTCTGTCCACTGAGCCAAATGGCTAGGGTCCTCATGTTTGTTTGTTTTTTATAAAGTGTGACCCCAAGGGTAGTCAGGAATTATAAATTCTCCGCCTAGAATCGTCACAAAATTCCCATCTCCCCATCCTGTCCAGTCCTTTTTTCTCCCAAACAGGGGAAAGTGTCCTGGGCTTTGGAAGAGCTATGACTCACTGAGGAAACATCGTCGCCTTCCCAAAGCCTCCCGCTGTGGCCCTAAACGTGCAATCTGCAACCGATTGTTCCTGTTGAATAACAATGTGAGCTGCGGGCCTCCTTCCTCCTGCCAGCAAATAGATTAGGCAGGCGGCTGGCTTTTGTGAGCGCGAAGACAGCCCCCGGGCCCCAGGAAGCCACTATCAGCTGCCAGCAGATGGAGTCTATCAGGGCGCTGTCAGTCATCCACACCTGTGGATTGTGCCTCCCAGCCAAAAAATTAATTGCTTAGAAATATAAAATCAGTAGGCTCAGATCGAAAAGGATTAAGCGAAAAGAAGGTTAAGCAAGGGAAAGTGGAAGCCGTGCTCTGCGAGGCAAGCTGATGAACGCCCGCTTATCTAAGCGTGAGACGTGTTCAGCATTTCATTTGGTTTTCAGAAACAAGAAAGACAGCAGGATTGGAGCTAGAACTGCTCAGGAAGAGAAAGGGCCCTTTAAAAGAAGCCATAATCTCCATTGCTTGAAAATTGGGTTGTCCGTATATGTTCCGGAAAAAAAAAAAAATTCCTCCCCTCTTTTTCTAGTTTGCTGCTGTAATTCCACACATTATTTGTTGATTCACTCATTCTCCTTGTTTTTCATTTGTCATATTTTTCAGCTTTTCATATTTTGCCACCTCTAAGATTTCAGTACTAGCAGGGGGTAGTTTTTTTGGTTTTGTTTTTCACAATGATTTCAGGGGACCTGTTTTCATATATTTTCTTGTTGCTCTTAAAAAGTTCTTTTAATAGTAAAAAGGAGTTTTGATTCCATTTCAAAAATCGTTGCTCACTAACTGTATGAGCTTCAATACTTTATTATTTTTTTAATCTCAACTACCTATAAAATGAAATATGATCGCCAAGATCCCTTGCAGCTCTTAAATTTGTATGACTCTAAAACTATTTCCTACAGTCTTTAAAAATGGCTTAGACAAAATATCTGGAATCCTATATAATAAAAGCCTAATATGCTAAGTGTCCAGTTGTCTGTTAGTCTGTTCAACCAATCAAAGCATAACATGCTAATAAATACTAAGGCCTCTCAACTGCTCGCTATGATGTGCACTGACCACCAAGGGGGTAGACGTTCCGACCAGTAGGTTAGCTTGCTGCTGGGGTCCAGCCCATTGAGACTGAGCAAAAAGGACCAGACACATGCCCTCCTTTGGTCCTTCTCCAGTTGGCCAACCTCCAACATCCCTCCCCAGCCCCAATCATGCACCAGTGGGGTCCCTTGGCCTGGCCTGCACCCTCTCAAGGGATGTTGGAGAGCCGATTTTGGCCTTATACCACAGGCCAGGCTAAGAGAGCCACTGGTGCATGAATTTGTGCAATAGACTTCTAATATGAAAATAAGGGATTGGGGAAAAAGAATCCCTAGGAGCATTGTATGTTATATTGCCCTACACCGCTCTCTTCTTTGAACATTTCTCCAATGAAACAACAGGTCATTATTAATTTGGACCACAGTGCAAAAGCATCAACAGTCTCAGTAATTATGACACAGTAGTTGGGGCTATGCTTACTTAATTGAAAAATTAAATACAGTTTTTACTTGTCAATATTTTGTTTTATTTTAGTTTCAAAACAAATGTGTCTTTGATCCTGGCAGTGACATTTTACAGAAGCAGAAATAGCCAGTCTTTCTCTGCAAAAACAGTAGGAGCAATTTAATTCAATGAAGAATAAACTAATTCAACAAACTTTCATTAATTATGTGTCAACTTCCAGCATATGCTGGAAATAAAAATACAAGGTGTTCCAAAATGTATGCACACATTTTGAATAATTATAAAGGCAGCACTTACTAAATTACATTTCATTTTCAAAATTTACCTATCAGCTGTTAAAGTATGTATACATTTTTGGGGCACTCTGTACCATGCTTTTACTCAATGGATTTAAAATCTAGTAGCTTTAATAAAAAAAATGCACAAAAATAGTAATAAAATAATACTAAATAATAAAATAATAGACACCATGTACTGAGACTTATGTGCAATTTTACCATTTGATATACATCCAATACATCTCATCTTCAACACAACAGGGCAAAGTATCACCATTATCCTGCTTTTGTGGTGTTTTTTAAAACTATGTTTTTAAATCAGTTTTGGTGTTATTCATTCTATAGGTTTGGACAAATATGACATCATTCAGACTAGTTTCACTACTCCCAAAATTCTCTGAATTCTGCCTATTTTTCTCCCTATAATCATTGACTTTGTTACTGCCACCATAGTTTTTTCCTTTTCTAGAATGTCATATAATCAGAATCATGCCATATGTAGTCTTTTCAGATTGGTTTGTTTCCCTTAATAATATGTATCTAAGGTTTTCCCATGTCTGTTCATGACTGGGTAGCTCATTCAGTTTTAGCACTGAATATTATTTCATTGTTTGCATCCTAAGGTCCACAAATTATTATTCCATTCACCTACCGAAGGCCATCTTGATTGCTTAAAGTTATGGTAATTATGAATAAAGCTTCCATAAACATCCCTACACTCACATTTAATGCATACATTTTCAACTCCTGTTCCCAGGAGAGTAATTGCTGGATCATATGGCAACAGTTTGTTTAGTTTTGTTAGAAATTGCCAGCTGACTTCCAAAGTGGCTGTACTAGTTTGAGTTCCCCAGCAATGAATGAGGTTTTCTGTTGCTCCACATCCTCACCAGCATTTGGTGAGATCAATGTTCTGGATTTTGGCCATTTTGTTGCTTTAATTTACATTTCTGTGATGACGTGTGATGTGAAACATCTTTTCAAATGCTTATTTTCCATCTGTGTATCTTCTTTGGTGAAGTATCTGTTAAAGTCTTTGGCCTATTTTTTAATCATGTTATTATTATTTTATTGAGTTATAACAGTTCTTTATATATTTTTGGTAATAGCTCTTCAGATATATCTTTGGCAATATTTTCTCCCAGTATGTGGCTTGTTTTTTAATTATTTTGACATTGTCTTTTACAGGACAGAAGTTTTTTATTTTAATTAAGTACAGCTTGTCAATTACGTCTTTCATGCATTGTGCCTTTGTTTTTATATCTAAAAAGTCATCAGCATACCCAAGGCTGTATAGATTTTCTTCTATGTTATCTTGTATGAATTCTATAAATTTGCACTTTACATTTAGGTATGTGATCTATTTTGAGTTAATCTTTGTGAAGGGTATAAAGTCTATGTCTATATTCATTTTTTCTCATGTGGATGTCCAGTTTTTTCAGCATCATTTACTGTTTTGTTTCCATTGTATTGCATTTCTTCCTTTGTCAAAGATCGATTGTCTCTATTTATTTGGTTCTGTTTCTGAGCATTCTATCCTGTTCATTGATCAACCACACTGTATTACTGTAGTTTTAAAGTAAGTCTTGAAGTTGGCTAGTGTCAGTTCTCCAACTTTGTTTTTTACAAAGCTGAACCCACCTCATATACCTGGTATAAATCCCACTCAGTGATGTTGTTGGATTTGATTTGCTAACATTTTGTTGATGATTTTTGCATTTATGTTCATGAGAGATATCGCTCTGTGGTTTTTTCTCATATTGTCTTTGTTTTTGGTATTAGGGTAATGCTGGTCTGAACGATGAGTTAGAAAATACTACCTCTGCTCCTATTCTCTGAAAAAGATTGTAAAGAATTGGCATAATTTCTTCCTTAAATGTTGGTAGAATTCATCTGTGAACCCATCTTAGCCCTATAATTTCTGTCTTGGAAGGTTTAGTTATTGATTAAAGAAGGTAGCTGAGACTGGGAGGCCAGGACACGGGCTTTTATTGGGGATGGGTACCCCCCACCGGCTGCTTCCAGAGGGAGAGATGGAAGAGACTGGAAGAGACCTTAAAACACCTGAGTGTCTGCTTTTAAGGGGAAGATAGGGGATGGGGCTTAGGGTACTCGGCACACGCTGATTGGTGGTTAGGGACTTAGGGGCTTAGGAATGGGGGGCTTAGGGTACTTGGCAGGTGCTGATTGGTGGTTCAGGGTTCAGGTATGTCTGACCACAGGTTGGGTTTGCTTCTGTCAATCAACTGGGGGAAGGGAGGACCTATCAGTTATTAGCCCTATTAAGATTATCTTTTGCTTCTTGTGTGAGTTTTGGAAAATCGTGTTTGGAGAAATTTGTCCTTTTCATCTGGGTTATCAAATTTGTGGGTGTAGATTTTTTTCATGGTATTCCTTTACTATTCTTTTATGCCCATTTAATCTGTAATGATGACCCCACTTTTAATTCCCATATTAGTACTGATTAGGTAATCAGTATCCTGTTTTTACAAATAAAGACACTCAGTTCAGCAAAGTTAGGAGAACTTCCCAAAGCTAAACCACCTGGCAAGTATGTGAGCTGCACTTCAAATTTATATCACAGGTGGTATATTATCATTTTCACAGGAAAGATATAAAATGTGTTCAGAGGTGAAATAAAAATCAATGCTGAGAATATATTAAGAAAGAATGTAAGCTTATTTTACTTCTGAATACCTCTTAGACTAAGCTGGATCCCTTGTCCTCACTCCCACAGCATCCTGTACTTCCCCTTTTCTATTACTCAGCACATTAAAACAATATTTTAGAGAAAGAAACATCGACTTGTTGTTCCATTTATTTATGCATTCATTGGTTACTTTTTGCATGTACCGATGGAAGATCAAACCTGCAGTTTTGGCATATATGGACAATGCTCTAACCAACTGAGCTATCTGGCTAGAACTCACCCCACATTTTAAATTATTCTATACATATAATAACATGATATTGTGTATTATTATGCTATATAAAACAATAGTTATGCTATAAATATATTCCCCACTAAAGCATAGGTCTTATGAGGACAGGAACCACTAATGTGCTGGTAAATGTGAAAACACGAATTTTCTGAGTTTGCCCCTCTCTGTGGTTAAGTACTCCCGAGTTACCCACATACTGGCTATTGTCGTGTAAAATTCCAGAAAATTCAGCAGACCAACTGTAGCTCCACATTCCCAGTGTCGGCTGGCACTTGGTAGACACTAGACATTCCAGTTGAAGTTTCTAGAAGTACACATTTTTTTTTGGTGTGTGTGTGTGTGTGTGTGTGTGTGTGTGTGTGTGTGTGTGTGATTATCTTTAGTTGAAAGATCATAATCCTCTCTGTGGGTGCTAACAGTCTGCATCTGGGGAAAGCTGAGAAGGAATTCAGGGGGTTGTAATTCTATCATTACAACCACATTTACACAGCTGTGTGATAAACCTCCCAGGAAATATGGACAGGAGGGGATGAGAAAAACATGGCTATAATTTATGTCCTTTAGGAAAAATCAAATGTGCTATATTTATTAAAGAGTCATCACAATTATACATGGTAATACTTAGATTTACTATTATGAAATTTCAGAAGCTCAGCCAGCACAACTCCAAAGAACTCAGCTAATATCTTTGTGGAGACTTTACCACATTCTCTTCATCTTCAAATGTAGAAGATTAGAAATAATGAAAAGGCTCCCAAGACAGCACTTGGAGCACTGCATACTATTGATGAATAACAGTGATTCTACTGTCCTTGTTTTCATCAGAGGCACATGTGCCCATCTTCTCCATTGGATTATGAGACCCTGGAAGTAAAGTGAAGATTCTTCTGTGTGTTCTCCTAATTCTTTCCCATGTAGTTCCCTCAAAAGGGCTTCAAATTAAATAGGCCTTCCCATTGTGAACTGACTGTACTAACAATTAACAATCTCACCGAAACAGGTGTGTCTCATACGTTCAGGAAGAAGCTAACAAAATAAAATTTTAGGAATCTGTTATAAGTATATTCAACTATGACTTACTAGTATAGGTAAAAAGGAGGATCCTACCTAGAGTGGAGCTCTATTCAGGAATTTACTCTATAAATTCTCAGCTACTCCTTTTTCCCTGCTCACTTCATAAGTCATATTTCTTCTCATTGTTAAGAGCATGAACTATACAGTCAACTAAATCTCTCCGGGCCTCAGTTTCCTTACCTATATAAAGTGTGGGAAATAATTGTACCTACTTCATCTGGCTATTATTCAGGCTAAAAGTAGCAACGTGTATCAAATGCTAGTACAGTGAATGTGCTCAAGAAATGCTAGCTATTCTTAGACATATTGTATTATTATGACTGCCCTCCCACCATAAAAATATTTCTAGATTATTTGAGCTATGGTCGGTTTACTACTTGGATGTGTCTTAGCTTTGCATATATTTTATTATCTCTCAAAGCAGCCTATAAAAAATCCCACTTAACCAACATTTGCTATCTAGAAAGTCTTTGGCTGTTAGCTGGAAAATGTCACTACCTTTCTATAAAATATTACTTAAAATATATCAGAATTTTGGTGGCATAGGTTATGCTGAAAAAAAATTATGATCTTTAAGACATTTGGAATGAACTGTAGAAGGTGTTTTACAATGCTCAAAGTGAAAATGGCCTATCAGAGCACATAAAAATACGTTGCACAGAAAGATGGTATTTTTAGAGCGCATGTTATTTACTCGAACTGCCATCCAGGTTCATTTGCTATGGTCAGTGGAGACATTCAGTGACTAGATACATAAGTGAAACTGATAAAATGAGACATTTCTCTTTGAGAAACAAAGTGTTGTAGTGGAAGGAGAGTGGCGGGGAAGCCAGAAGATCAGAATTCACATGTTGATTGCTGTTAAATTATTGTCTGACCTTGCACCAGGCTCTTCACCTCTGCGGCAGTCTGTCCCTTCATCTATAAAAGATGATGATTGAGTGAGACAGTCTTCAAAGCCTTTCGAGTTCTGTGATTCTATAGTTTATTCCTATTTGGTATAAGTGGCCTTAGAGATAGCTGGTTTTAATGAAACTAGGAGGGCAGGACTACCTGATCTTTAAGTAGACCATAATATGCTCAGAGTTTACTTTTATCACTTCTTCCTTCTCTAACTGAACTTACTGATGTAAGGAAAAGTCTTCTGCAGACAGCATCATGAATTCAAAATCAAATGAATTAGAATAAATAAGTATAAATGAATGAACTCTTTTTCCCCATGACTTAATTCAAATGATTATTTCAAAGCCCATCTCCTGGTTCTGCATCATAGTAGATCATAAAAAAGAGAGAATTCTGTTTAGTTTCCTGGTGCCACAGGCTTCAATTATTTTCAGAGGCAATGTTGCATTAGCAATCTGAGATACACATTATTCATTAGTTATATCTCTAAATGACATTGATATTTGATAAAGTTTTAAGGACCAAAAACAAACCAGTTCACCCAGTTCAATGCAAGTTGCAAATCACTGGCCCTTCTTGCTTGCATAGTGCCCCTGACTAGTGTAGATAACTACTTTCGGTAAGCCAAAGGGGGAAGAGCTCTGGTGACATTTCTCTGGAATCTAAAGATCACCAAAGGGATTACATACTTAGACATTAAAGGGATAGCTCCTTATTTCAGCTCTTTTAAGAAATAATATTGATTGTCTTTATGATAAGAAGAATATTTTAAATCATACGTATTCTTTCTGATTATAAAAGTAACATATGACCTTTATAAAACTTTGAAAAAAGATTACAGGTAATGTTGGTAATCAGAGGTACCAACATTACCTGTAATCTCATCAATCAGAGATAACCACCATTAATACTGTGGTGTATTTCTTCCCAGTTTACTAGCTTTTTCTGTGTGTGCATGTACACGAGTCTATTTTAAAAAACAAAATAGGTTTTGGACCAGACACACTGTTTGCTCATTCTATCAAAAAATATACAGATGGTATTTCCTTAAGTATTAATTACAGAAACATATTTTTGAATGGTGGCAGTGTTCCATTACATGAATTTACCATAATTTGCTTAATTAACTTTCTGTTGTTAAATACTTAGGTTATTTCGATTTTTGTTCAAAAATAAAACTATGATATACATCATTGTTCATAAATTATAGTACACACCTGTGATTATTTTCTTGAAACAATAAAATATCAATGGAATTACCAGGACAAAGGAAATTTCCTTTTGTCCAGCAGTCATGAGGTAGGGGGCTATTTTATTGAATGCTCACCAAGACTTCAAATTATGATTGAAAAAAATTATCAATTTGAAAATGAAAAAATATATAATTTGTATTTCTGTGATGATTATCAGTCATTTTTATCATGTGTGTTTGTGCTTTTTTGTTTGTTTGATTATCTATGTGGATCCTTTTCACATGCCCAGCAAATCTACTAAAAGAATCTGAAAGAATCAATGGGTTGCCACATTTGCAGCCACTAGGGGAATGGTCATTTCTGGCTCCATAAAAAATTCCAATTTTGAGACATTCCTATAGCAAACACTTTTTTTTTTCAGTTTTATTTTTAAAATTTTATCATTTTTTTGGTGACTTTTTTCTTTATTTTTATTGTTAACACTATTACAGATGTCTCGATTTCCCCTCCCTTTGCCCACCTCCAATCAGCTCCCACCTCCACTCCCATCACCACACTGTTGACTATGTCCATGGGTTGTGCATATATGTTCTTTGGCTAATTCTTTCACCTTCTTTCATTCAGTTCCCTTCCCCCTCCCCTCTGATAGCTGTCAGTCTGTTCCATGTATACATATCCCTGTTTTTATTTTGTTCGTCAATTTATTTTGTTCATTCCACATATAAGTGAGATCATATGGTATTTGTTTTCCTCTGACTGGTTTATTTCAATTAGTATAATAATCTCCAGGTCCATCCATGAAGTCTGAAAAGGTTAGATTTCTTTTCTTTTCTTTTCTTTTCTTTTCTTTTCTTTTCTTTTCTTTTCTTTTCTTTTCTTTCCTTTCCTTTCCTTTCCTTTCCTTTCCTTTCCTTTTCTTTCCTTTCCTTTCCTTTTCTTTCCTTTTCTTTTATGGCAATGTAGTATTGGAATTGCATAAATAAACTACAACAACTTTTATCCACTTACCTACTGATGCACACTTGGGCTGTTTCCAGATCTCAGCTATTATAAATAACACTGCTAGGGTCACAGGGGTGCATATATTCTTTCAAATTGGTGTTTCGGGATCTTAGAATATATTCCTAGAAGTGGGATCACTAGGTCAAAAGGCAGTCACATTTTTTATTTTTTTGAAGAAAATCCATACTGTTTTCCACAGTGGCTGTACGTGTCTGCATTCCCACCAGCAGTGTACTAGGGTTTCTTTTTTTCCATAACCTTGCCAACACTTGTCGTTTGTTGATTGATTAATAGAAGCTATTCTAGCAGGTGTGAAGTGATACCTCATTGTAGTTCAATAATCTCTCTGATGATTAGTGACCTTGAGCATTTTTTCCTAAGTCTATTGGCTATCTGTAAGTACTCTTTGAAGAAGGTTCTATTCAGGTCCTTTGCCCATTTTTTATTTGGGTTATTTATCTTCCTGATGTTGAGTTGTATAGGTTCTTTATATATTTTGGAAATTAAGGCCTTATCTAGTGAATATGTTCTCTCATACAGTGAGATCCCTTTTCATTGTGTTGATGCTTTCTTTTGCTGTGAAGAAGCTCTTTAGTGTGATTTAGTCCCAGTTGTTAATTTTTTTTCCTTTTTTTTTTCTGCCCTAGGAGACATATCAGCAAAAATGTTTCCCAGAGAGATATCTGAGATTTTACTGCCTATGTTTTCTTCCAGGATTTTTATGGTTTTGTGACTTACATTTAAGTCTTTTATACATTTTGAGCTTGTTCTTGTGTATGGTATAAGTTGGTGGTCTAGTTTCATTTTTAATACACCTGTTCAGTTTTCCCATAATCATTTATTGAAGAGAGAGGATGTACCCAATTGTATGTTCTTGCCTCTTTGTTAAATATTAATTTACCATATAGATGTGGGTTGATTTCTGGGCTCTTTCTCTCTGTTCTATTGATCTATGTGCCTGTTATGACAATACCAGGCTGTTTTGATTACAATGGCTTTCTAGTACAGTTTGATATTTTGTATTGTGATCCTTCCAACTTTGTTCTTCATTTTCAAGATTGTTGATGCTATTCAGGGTATTTTTTGGTTCCTTACAAATTTTTGGAAAATTTGTTCTAGGTCTGTGAAATATACCATTGGTATTTTAATAGGAATTGCATTGAATCTATAGATTGGTTTAGGTAATAAGGCCATTTTAATTATGTTAATTCTTCTAATCCATGAACACAATATATGCTTTCACTTATTTGTATGTTCCTCAATTTCTTTCTTTAATGTCATATAGTTATCAGAGTAGAGAAGTCTTTTACCTCCTTGGTTAAATTTACTCCAAAGTACCTCATTTTTGTTGTTGTTTCAATAATAAATGGGATTGTAACCTTAGTTTCTCCTTCTTGGTTCATTATTGGTTTGTAAAAATACCACTGATTCCCAAATATTAATTTTGTATCTTGCTGAATTTATTAGATCTAGTAAACCTAATAAATGGTGGAGTTTTGAGGGTGTTTTATATACAATATCATGTCATCTGTGAATAATGACATTTTTAATTCCTCCTTTCCAGTTGGCTTGCTCTGGTTAGGACTTCTAGTACTATCCATAATAAATAGTTCTATATACATATAGGACTATAATAATCTGTATATATAAAAAGCCAGTGACCAGAATGCAGGAACGACTGAAATGACCGGTTGCTATGATGCCCACTATGGCCAGAGAACAGCCAGATCAGGGGCAAGGCTGGTCAGCCAACTGCCAGCAGCCCCTCCCCCAGGCTGGCCCTGCCTCCGATGGGCCCCCACCACCTTGATTAATCCCTGACCCATCCCTTATCCATCAATGCCCCCTTTTCACCCAATCACCCCTTTCACTCAATTCAAGGTCAGGGCTGGCTGGCCTACCACCCACAGCTCCTCCCCATGGCCTGATCAGCTAGCTCACAGCCCCTCCTCCAGCCAGCTCTGCACCTAATCGCAACCCCCCCCACACACACACCCCAATTGGGGGGTGGGGCTGGCTGGCCAACATCCCACAGCCCTTCCCCAGGCTGCTGACCCCCAATCTGTCCCCTCCATGCCATTCAGGGATGGGAATAGCCAGTCCACAGCCTACCGTGGGTCAGGGGGCCAGGCCCACTCCCAATAGGCTCCTGACCCCAATTGGGGTTGGGCCTGCCTGCCAATTGCCCTTGGCCCCTCTCTCCAGCTGTCCTGACCCTGATCAGGCCCAGTTAGGGTCAGGCCAGCTGGACCCCACTTGTGCATGGATTTTGTGCATGGGACCTCAAATATTGAATAAGAGTGGTAAAAGCAGATATGTAGCTCTTGTTCCTATCTTAAGGAAACACTTTTTGTAGGAAGCAGTTATAGGGTTAAGCCTTGGACTGACCTGCTGGCAAAGTCGCAAACAAGTCCCAGCTTGGAGGGCACAGCCCTCTAAGCATAATTAAGCTTGATCTTGTAACTGCTCCCTAGATCTTTCCTGGGTAGCTAGTGGGCTGTGGGAGGGGCAGCAAGTGCAGCCAAAATAAGTGAAACTTACACAACATTGTAAATTATCTTGTTTGCCCCTGACTATACATAAAGCACCAGCTTTGCAGTCTGGATCTGTTCTGTGGCCTCTGCCAGGCACAGAAGATCCACCTAGACCCAGCTTATTCTCTTGTCTGTCTTTCCTTATCCTTCACGGGTCCTCCCTCAGGCTAGCTGAACCCTTGGCTGTGCTGGCACGGCACACTTTTCATTTTTGCCCATTGAATATGATGTTGGTTGTGAGTTTGTCATATATGAACTGATTTTCATTTTGCTGAGAGATTTTACCATAAATGGGTGCTGGTTTTAACCAAATGCTTTTTCTGTATTAATTATTATGATCATGTAATTTTTATCTTTCATCTTGTTTGTGATATATCAGATTTATTGATTTGCAGATATTATACCAACCTTGCATTCCAGGAATAAATCCCACTTGATCCTTGTGTCTGATCTTTAATATATTGCTGGGTCCAGTTTCCTAATATTTTGTTGAGAATTTTAGCATCTATGTTCATGAGAAATATTGGCCTATTTTCTTTTTTTGTAGTGTCTTTATCTGGCTTTGGAATTAGAATAGTGCTGGCCTCATAAAAATAGCTTGGGAATTTTCCCTTAACTTGAATTTTTTTTTGGAATTATTTGATAAGTATTGGTATTCTTCTTAGAATATTTGGTAAAATTCACGTATGAAGCCATCTGGTTCAGGACTTTTATTTATTGGAATATTTTTTGTTTACTGCTTCAATTTCACTAATTGCAATCATCAATTAAGATTCTCTGATTCTTTCTGAGTCAGTTTTAGAAAATTGTGTATTTCTAGGAATTTATCCATTTCTTTCAAATTGCCCAATTTGTTGGTATATAATCTACACTAATAAAAGACAAAGATGCAAATTGACCATACATTTGTGATGCCCACCAGCTACTCAGGAAAGAGTATGCAAATTAATCCAACAAAGATGGTGGGTTAATTTGCATACATAGGCGCCAAACAGCTGGGGGGTAGGATGTAGGCATTCTGCCCTGCTCCAGCCACTCTGGGCTTCTGGGTAATGTGGGTAGGTGGAAAGGCGGCTCTGGCCGGAGCGAAGGCAGTGCCAGTAGCCAGGGGAAGGAAGGCCCATTCTTGTACAAATCTTCATGCATCAGGCCTCTAATTGTCAATAATATTTCTTACAATCCTTTGCAATTCTTTGGTGTCAGTTGTTACTTCTCATCTTTCATTTCTGACTTCATTTATCTGGGTCTTCTCTCTTGTTCTCTTGATGAGTTTGACTAATGCTTTGTCAATTTTGTTCATCTTTTCTAAGAACCAACTCTTGGTTTAATTGATCTTTTCTCTTAAAAATCTTTTTTGTTTAGATTATTACATATGTATCCTTTTACCCCCATTGACTCCCTTCTTGATCACCTTTGCCCCATGCCCCAGGCCTTCACCACCCTATTGTCTGTGTCCATGGGTTATGCATATATACATACAAGTTCTTTGGTTGATCTCTTACCACTATCCACCCACCTCACCTTCCCTCTGAGATGTATTAGATTCCACATATATTTGTCTTTCTCTGACTATCTTATTTCACTTGGCATAATACTTTACATGATCCTCCATGTTGTCTCAAAGGGTAAGAGATCCTTCTTTTTACTTCTTTATTACTGCTGCATAGTATTCTGTGGTATAAATGTACCACAGTTTTTTTCATTCATACATCTACTTGGGCTGTTTCTAGATCTTAGCTATTATAATTGTACTGCTATGAACATAGAGGTGCATACACTCTTCTACTGATCTTTTGAATTATTTTTAAGACTCTATTTCATTTTTTTTCTGCTGTAATCTTTATTATTTCCTTCCTCTACTCACTCTGGACTTTGTTGTTTTCCCATTTCTTTACAGTGTAAAGTTAGATGGTTTATTTGAGTTTTTTCTTATTTCCTCAGGTAGGCCTGTGGATTTCTCTTAGGACTGTTTACGCTGTGTCCCATAGAGTTTGGTTTGCTGTGTTCCCACTTTTATGTGTTTCAACATAACATTTGATATTTTCTTTGGTATCATTGTTAACTCATTCATTGTTTAGTAACATGCTATTTAGCCTCTATGACTTATTGTGTTTTTCAGGTTTTTTCCCCATCGTTGATTTCTAGTTTTATACCATTATGGTCACAGAATATGCTTGATATAATTTCAATATTTTAAAATTTATTGAAACTTGTTTTGCATCCTAATATGTGGTCTATCCTAGAAAATGTTTCATGTTCACTTGAAAAGAATGTATATTCTGCTGCTTTGGGGTGAAAATCTCTGAATATATTAATTAAATCCATCTGAGCTAGTGTATTGTTTAAGGCCACCATTCCCTTGCTGATTTTCTGTGTGATATATCTATCCATTGATGTCCACTATCTACCCATCAAAATGTACTATGACTGTATTACTGTCAATATCTCCCTTTATGTCCATCAGGATTTGTTTTATATATTTGGGTGCTCCTATGTTGGGTGTATAAATGTTTACAAGATCTATATCCTCTTGTTGGATTGCTTCTTCTATCTTTAAATAAGGTCCTTATTTGTCTCTTAAAATAGCCTTTGTTTTGAAGTCTATCTTATCAGATATAAATATTGCTACTCCAGCTTTTTGTTCCTTTCCATTTGCATGAAATATCTTTTCCATCCTTCTACTTTTAGTCTGTGTGTATCTTGTGTTCTGCTGTGGGTTTCTTATATATAGCATATATATAGGTCTTTTTTTCTTATCCATTCAGCTATCCTATGTCTTTTGATTGGAGCATTTAATCTGTTTACAATTTTTAATGAAAGCATTGCTGGATGAAGTGGCCTTGGATGTAGGTCCTTCCTTCTTATCAGGTTGAATATTTCATGCCAATTCCTTCTGGCCTGAAATGTTTCTATTGAAAGATCAGCTAACAGTCTTATGGAAGCTCCCTTGGAGATAATTAATTGCTTTTATCTTGCTTTTAAGATTATCTCTGTTTTTAACCTTAGCCATTTTAAATATGATGTGTCCCTGGGCATGGGTCTCTTTGGGTTCATCTTGTTTGGCACTCTGCACTACCTGGACTTGTGTGTCTTTTTCCTTCACCAGATTAGGAAGTTTTCAGTCATTATCTCTTCAACTACATTCTCAATTCCTTGCTCTCTCTCTCCTCCTTCTGGTACTCCTATGATGCTTATGTTATTATACTTCATGTTGTCCCTATGGCAAACTCTTATATCACCAGCCTTGTAAAAGGTAGAACATTAAGAAATATATGCCACAAATAGGAAGTTGATGGATATTGCTTTAAACTGAATGTTTATTTCCTCTCAAAATACAAATGTTGATATCTAATATCCAGTATGATACTTGGAGATGGGGCTTATAATTGAGATTAGTGCCCTTATAAAAGAGACACCCCCAACTCCCTTGCCCCTTTCACCAGGTGAGGTTATAGAAACAAAACCACCATCTATGAACCAAGAAGTGGATTAACATGTTGACTTTTTAAATAATATGCTTCAGGTATGAAACAGCTCTGGCCACCAACAGAGGCATAAAGCTAGAATGAACTAAAGACTGTATGTCTCCTTTGCCCCAGATTGCTATAAGAGCAATACCACCAATCAGGTGTCTCCTTGCCCATTGCCAGAGGGTGAACACATTGACTTATTAATTTTCATTTTATTTATGCCACAAAATTCCATAATTCCATGATAATAATGAACTAAATTTGTTAAAGTATAATTACTAAACAAAGAAGAAAAGCAGGCCAGGACAATTCCTTAGATTTATTTTTCATTTCAAATTGTCAAGTAATTGTCAGTGTTGTTTTTGCTCTTTCTTTCTTTCTTTCTTTCTTTCTTTCTTTCTTTCTTTCTTTCTTTCTTTCTTTCTTTCTTTCTTTCTCCTTCCTTCCTTCCTTCCTTCCTTCCTTCCTTCCTTCCTTCCTTCCTTCCTTCCTTTCTTTTTTCTTCCTTCCTTTCTTTTTCTATTTCTTCCTTCTTTTAACATTTGTATTGTTGTTTTGTTAGAATTCCCATAACTAGGGTCTCTATTGGGCAAGTGGAAAAATGGAAAATTTTACTCTTTCAAAAGACCAACTCTGACAAACAAGTATACACTCAGAAAGGGTCTTCTTGGACTTGAGCAATTACAGAGTACAGGTTGGGTGGTATAGCCTGCAACAGCAGAAAGAACTTGTTACCCCACATTTGAGATCTATGTTAGGCTCCAGAGCTGGGCCTGAAGCAGAGGCCTTTCCTGCCCTACTAGCTGGCCCAGTCCTGGAACTGAGAGCGGTAGCTTGCTATCTTCCACACCTTGCTGCTGGATCAGGCTTGGGCAGCCAGGAGAAAGTTATGGTTAAAGTCCCATTGTTTGTTGCTTTCAAACTCCACTATTCCAAGACCATAATAAGGACTGTGTTCTGGTTTGTGGTGGATTCATCATATACAGGCTGGCAGTCTACCACTTGATTTGGAACTCACTAGATGCCAACATTTAAAAAACAGCAACAACTCATTCAAAGATTCTTGTCTCAAAATAGTGCTTCTGTTCCACATTATGATGTTAGGCCGGTGTGTACAAGTGGGACCACATATATTTCTACTTGGTGGAATAGTAGATGCTGATGAGCTCCTTAGCAGTCCTGCAGGCATCATCCCTATAAGTTTGAAATTCACAGATGCTATCCCCATCTCTGCTAAAGGAGGTTTCTCTCAAGTACCTCCTGCACCTGAGGGAACTGTTAATGTCTAAGATTGGTATGGACTGGGACCTCAGTCTGAGTTAGGGACCACAGCTTTTGTCAGCGTGGGTCATGGCAGCCCCCTTGCTTTATTTCTTTAACTTAAATAATTTTCAAATATTTCCTTTCATTTTTAGTCTCACTTATTTATCATATATTTTTCCATTGGCACTTTCCTTGTTTAAATGTTAAACTTCCTAAACATAATCACCATTTATATGAAGTAAATGCTGCCATTTCCCCTAAATCATTTACTATTTTCTATCTTTTTAATTTTTTTTATTATGCTTACCAAGGTATTTTATTTCTTTCATTTTAATACTTTATTTTATAATTGTTTATTTTGACTATACTACAATCAGAACTAGAAAGACACCACTTTCCTCTAGTCTACAAATCCCTAACAGGAAGAGAAAATCCTATAAATTTGGGTGTCAGTCTTTCCAAACTTTCCTTTAAATAAAAAGTAATTCATACTCTGCATGATTAGATAATTAATTCCATAGAAAAATATATTTTCTCTCTGTAATCTCCATATTTTTGGGATGCTATGTGTATTCATTTCCAAGTTCCATGATCCATCTTGATTACTATTAAGATCAGAAGTCCTTTCCTTTCCTATTTTTAGGCATCCCTTTCCTCTGTGCAAATAACATAAGCACTGTGCTATCTCAGTGTGCTTTCTTCTTTCTGATATTCTAAGATCTGCTGTTTTTACTGGTAGCTACTAGGCAAGAGAGGAAGGAATGAACTGGAGATCAGGTAAATGGACTGATGAAAGAGGAGCCACAGAGTTCAGAGTGTATTATGTTTTTGCAATTTCATTTTACATAATTGCTAATATAGTTTAAATCTTTGACCCTAGATTAAATTGTTGGTTTTTAATTTTCAATTTGAGCTTATAGTATGCATTTGTAATATTATGTTTTGAATGAGTTATTGCTGATTTTGTGGGTCCAGGTACTTGATATCTACATAATAAAGGATAATTATATTCACCTATAAGAGAATATGGTTTAGCAATAAACATCAATGCCATAACAGGCAAGCAGTGGTGTGTGAACTGGCTATTTTCAGAACCAACTCTAAATCAGTTATCAATGCTAGTGGGTAAAAACAATTGAATCAATTAAGCAAACAGGAATTTTCTTTGTGTGGCTAACATTAAGGAGTAGCATGCCAACTTATTGAATGTACTTACTTGACAACCATCTGTTTATCATTTGATGCATTTCATCTTCAATGAATATTTGTACTAATTAAATAATTTACATTACCAATAAAAGTTATACTCGTATACCTCCACATGCTCTTTTTTCCTGTGTGTAATATTTTAATGCCTATTTAAATTACTCAGATTAGATTAATTTTAACTTTCCCTGCTTTTTGTTCCAGCAAATGACCTTTTTATGAACCACTTACTGTTTGATCTCAAGTTTTCTTCTCTCGGATGATAACAAGGATTATATCAATGTAACCCCAGAAACACCTGGATATTTACCACCTGTTTGGTTCTTTTTCATTTGGTTTCAAATCAAGTCTTGGCAGCAGATATTGTGAGGCTGTGTTTATCACAGAACAGATCCTGACAAGCAGTCTGTGAAAAATAGACAGCAGCTGGCTCACTGAGAATGGAGCTCTGTCTCATTGCCAATTGCTACACCAGTCAGATCAGCAAGTATTCAGTAAGTGCCTACTCAAGGCTTGGAATCTGATACATGTAAAATGTGATACTTGTGCTTACAATTGGCCATGTCTATGGATAGTTGTCTATGGCAGAGCATGAGCTGTCTTTTTTCCCCAGTTCACATACTCATTATGTAAGTAATTATTAATGAGCTTTATTCTATTACATGTGGATAAAAATCTAAAATCGTATAAACCTGAGCCATGTGAATTCATGTGTGATATGAAGGACAAGAAATGCCTCTCTTTATAGTTTTTTTTTTTAAATATATATTTTATTGATTTTTTACAGAGAGGAAGAGAGAGGGATAGAGAGCTAGAAACATCGATGAGAGAGAATCATCGATCAGCTGCCTCTTGCACACCCCCTATTGGGGATGTGCCCGCAACCAAGGTACATGCCCTTGACCGGAATCGAACCTGGGACCTTTCAGTCCGCAGGCCGACGCTCTACCACTGAGCCAAACCGGTTTTGGCAAGAAATGCCTCTCTTTATAGTTTTAAAGACAAGGCTGGTTACTTTCCTTCTTGGGTCTCTGCTAAGGAGTTATGGGCAGTGAACCCTAACCCTTCTCCTTGCTTCTTGAAAGTAGGCCCTGTGAGTGGATCAGTCGGGCTTTCTCAATGAAAGGAGAATCTTTGCAGTGCAATTTATGACATCAGCTTGAGAAGGGGAGGACTAGTTTTATGACCCTGAGTTACTATACGAGGCTATTGTCTATATTCCTCTCTATCAAGTTATCCTTAATGTTACTTGCTTCTGCCTTTTGACTTTATTTATTTTTAATTAATTAATTAATTAATTAATTAATTTTTTGTAGAGAAAGAGGAAGAGGGAGAAAGAGAGAAGTAAGAGAGTGAAACATCAATCAGTTGCCTTCCCACTGAGGTTTGAACCCAAAACCTGGGTATGTGCCCTGACTGGGAGTCAAACCTCTGACCTTTTGGTGTATGGAATGACACTCCAACCAACTGAGCCACACTGGTGGCCTAAGCAGCTTTATTGATTTCTGAAACCTCCGTAGGAATACCTGCAGGTCTTCCTCAGTCAAACAAAACTCATTGACCCAAATGACACCACATCATGAAGCACATATTTTTGCTCTTCTGTGAAACAGTAAAACTCTCTGGAACAAAAGTCTGTAGAATATTAAAATGGCAAATTATTGGAGCAGGAGGAGCCTTATTGCAGATATTTATCACAGTAAGTCTGCTGTCTGGGCTGCCTCCCACACGGGCCTCTGCCTGTGCTGGACCACCACATTCCTCAGGAACCAAGAGCGTTACAGCAAAGAGACGTTTACATGAACTTTTCTCGTTGTTTTAAGGAACACAGACCATCCATGGATACCTCCTGTGCTCTAAAGAAAAAGGGAAATTTACTGAGAGAGGAACATCTCTTTGAAACACTCCCTGAGCCTACATGCATAAGTAAAAGCTAAATAAAATAGAGACGTCTGGTCCACTGCAGAGTTTCTCCTGCGCCTCTCTGGTCAGGGCTCGGGAAACTTCATTGTATGGACTGCCCAGTGGCATTGAAGCAGGCAGTCTTTAAACCTCTCTTTGAGCAATACCTTAAAACTTAAATGTTTATTTGTGGCATTCCAGAATCATACCTGATATTTTAAGACGAAATACCTCCTTAAATTATACCAAGGCAGAGGTCTCACAGATTCAAGGTAACAGAAATAAGGGAGAGATATATTCACTTGCTTCAATTCCAATGCTTCACAAAAAAACATTTTTTTTCCAGGCCACATTTTTACCCCTAATTAATTACCACTTTATCCCTGGGAGATGTAAGGCAATGAACTTGGCCCCCTTGCCAGTCACCTGACATCAACAGATTCTCATTCTGGCAAAGAAGCAGAGGCTATTTGCAAAGTTAACTGCAATAACTCTGAAAATGTTACCCTTTCTCTCTCCAAGGAAAAAAGTTCTGAACTTGACCTGAATAGCTCCAAGACAGATATATTCCGAGAACTGTTGTCCCTGTTTTCTCTTTGTGATTTTTTTTTAATGCAACTCTGGCTACATATCAGAATCACCTGGCAAGCTTTGCTAAAAGACTAGTTCCCTAGGTCTACCTGGGGACTCTTAACTAGGTTGCTAAAGGAATGATTTCTGAGCTACTTTTAAAAGCTGAACTGCCCACTAGGCATAAAGAGCATTCTGTGTAGAACAAAAATATTCGCAATGTCATAGATATGATACCATTATAATTAGCTAGTTATTAATTATAGGAAAGGAGTAAAAGGAGGCCAGACATAAGCATGGCCATTTGAACAGCTTCACCAGGAAGCTGCAACTTTGCACCACCAAGGAATCACTGGCCTGTTCCCTGCAGATCGCTGGGGGAAGGGACTGGACAAAGGGGAAGATGAGCACATGCACAGTGAAGTTGGTGATGTCATAGGGAAGATGCCTGTCAGTCAAACCTGGAACAGAGATCATTGGCCAGCGTGGGTGGGGCCACTGCAATCCTGCAAAAATTTGGAACCCCCTAAACAAAGGAATTCACTCTCTTAGTTCTGACTCTCTGGCTCCTTTGGCTTTGTTCCAGCCCCTGTTCCCTCCATAACCATGTGGCCATGCAGACCCCACATGCAATGGACTGATGGACTGCAATGGGGACCACAAATGAAGCTGGCCTGATGCTGGACTGGACACTGCTCCACTATCGAGTGAAAACTGGACCCTGGCTCTGATTCTAGCCCTGCTGAAGCACAGCTACACTTCTTCCTTGGCAGGAACGGGGGAAATGTGAACTTGGAAACTTGGGGGTTTGAGTCCACAGAAATCAAGTTTTCTAAAGTACCTCATCCTCCCATGAGGGCCTCTGGAAAATCTTATTCTAGTGGCACCCTAGGAAGTCCACTTCCACTGCTATCAGAAGCCTCATTTACTTAACAAATAGTAACTGGATACCTACTCCATTCAGGGTTGTATACTGGGAGTTAGAGAAAAGTATGGACAAATGAGACATGGAGCCTCCCCTAGACACAGAGTCCAAGGGGCGTGAAAGAATATCTCAGATCTGGATGATGGCGTTCACCTCTGACTGGTCTCTCTGTTGTGCCCTCAGGGCTATTCTCAACATAGCAGCAACTTAAACCTGCTAACATCCAGATAATGGCACTCCTCCCTTAAAGCCTGCCTGTGGGTTTGCACCTCATGCAGAACAAAACTGCAAGTCCTCCCAAAGGTCTAGGAAGCCTGGCATTCCCTGGCCTTTCTTGCTTCATTGACCTAATCTCCCTGTTCTTTCATTTGTTCCCCAAGGCCCAGCCCAGTTCAGCCCCCTTCTCCCCCTCAAACCCAGCAGGCACCCTCTTGCCTGCATCCTTCTGAACTTTTCCCTCTGCGGGACTCCCCTTGTCCCCACCTTGTCGGCTTCAGGTCTTTGCTCAAATTTAACCTGATCAGGAGGCTTCGCTGACCACACAATATAAAAGAGCAAATGCCTCCCTCCCTTGTCAGTCTCTCTCTTCCCTTGACCTGCTTTGCTTGGCCTCATAGCACTTTTCCCCATGTGATTTATTATACCTATCTTTTTGACTCTTGTCTTTCTCTTTTTACAAGAACATGTATTTCAAGCAGGCCAGGACTCTGCATTGATATAATCCAAACCAGGCTTATAGCTGCCTGCCACCTGCTGGCATTGCTAAATGTCCGGCAGTGGATGGCCCCAGTTGGTGTACTGTACATACTATGGAACGAACACCTGAGAATCATACACGAGGGCAGGGGAGGGTACTAGGAGGGAGCCGGGGAAGAGAGCCATCGTTGCCTTGTGGAGAACCCCACTTTTTGTTTGAGAGGATCAGCTCTGTGATTTAGAAAGATCTCCTTGGTCACAGTGAAACATGGGTACAATTATTTTCCTAATTTAGAGGCGAAGACGCTGAGACACAAAGAGGTTAATCAATTTACTCAAGTTCATAAGGCTAATAAGTGAATTAGTAAGATTCAGACTCAGGAGGTTTGCCTCTAGCATATCTGCCTTAAGCACCAGGAAGCCTGAATTAATATAGTTTCTATTCTCTTAGACATGTGAACTATTGTGGTAGAAGGGAGTTTGACTTCTAAGAGTTCTGATCATTGTAGGTGATAACTTAGCTGAGACTGTCCACCCCTTGTACCACCTTCTCTGTCACAATATTCCAACCTCAGCTGTGGCAAAAGGGCCTGTATTTTATACTATGCACTTTTAACCAGGTAGACCAGAGATGGGTTTCTTACCTCAAAAATGCCAGTTAGTATGGACAGCCAGTGACCATCTTATTACCTCTATATATCAACAATTTGAACTAAGAGGCTAGAGCTGTAGTCAGAAATTAAAGACCACCATAGTAGTAAAATGGAATCATTGTAAGATCTGGCAGAAGCTAGTGTGCAGAGATGAAGTTATAGCAGAACTCAGAGAACGAGGAAGAGGTGAGACCACACTGCCAGAACACCCCCCCCCCCACACACACACACACACAAACATAGAGCAGAGGAAGGGAGGGAGGGAGAGGAGAAAGAGAGGGAAGGAGAGAGAGAGAGAAAGAGAGAGAGAGAGAGAGAGAGAATTGGTTTCTGAGTTTCCAGATTTTAAGTATAGTTTTCATGAAACCCAACTTCATTTCATTTCTTTGAGACTTTCCTTTATTTACTTCAACAGCCATTCCTCTTCTTACTGTAGTTTATTCTATCCTTTTTTGGTTGTTTTATTTATTTTTGTTTGTTTCGTTTTCCAACCAAGCACTCTTATAGAAAACCATATTTTAATACCAAACATTCTGAATAAAGTGTAGTGTGAAAAGTAATATATTCATCAGTTTTTAGGTGGACTCTTTCAATTAGGAATTTTGTGCCAGTGGCTTTAGCGGAGCCATTACCAGCTGATATTAGTAACTAGGGCATTTGAGCAAATAAACATGTTTTGTCACCTGCCAACAGGCAGGACCAGTCAAATTGATTTCCAGGGAATTCTGGCACTTTGAAATAATTAGTATTTGTGCAGATCCAAAGCATTTATTGAAGGAAATCTGTTGCCCAACCTCTGGGGGATAAATTGGTTTCCTTGAAGATGACAAATAACTATTTTCTTAGTAAGTGAATAATATCACCCTGACCTCTATATGGATGAAGAATTACTCCCCCCTTAGCCTCTTAGATATATACTATTTGCTCTTTATGCTACTATAACTATGATTTACTATAGAAATACCTCTTACATAATAATTCATTATTCAAATTAATATACTTGATATATAGCATGATAAACTAGTTTTCCTATGACATATTTATAAGTACGTAAATATACACAGATATACATACTTTTCTTTTAATGAAAATTCATTGAGAATGAACTAAATATGTGATGACACTAGGTGTTGGTTGGGGAAAAGGGACACAGGGCATCATTTCTATTCTTGATGTTATATTAATAACACGTTGATTTTATAAAACATTCTGCTAGAGCATAGGTCTATTACACATTCATCAAAGGCTGGTTGGAGGATTAAGGCTGCTTTTAAGTCTAGAGATTCACTCTCTGTTAAGGGAAGTTGATTTGAATTAAAATGCTCCTCTGCTCTATTCAACGGTAGTAATCTTCTATGCTTAGCACATAAAATTGTTTAATGAACAAATGAGTGAAGGGATAAAAAAAGAACTGGTAAGATTATAAATAGAAAAAAAATATACATGTGAAATTGGATACACTGAATGAAGCAACTAGTCTTGGGGTGACTAAATTAAATAATAGGCTGTTCTGGTGCTTACTTAAAGCATACATTTTTTTAGTCTCTTGGTTTTCCTCAGTCTTGCTCCTGTCCTGTGTGCTCTTCACAGCTGTTATAGTAAAAATACTCAGTTGGTACCACTGCTCTTACCCCCTTGAACAATCCCAGAAAATAAATTAATAAAGAAGCCTTGGTTCCCGCCAATATGTTTTGACAAATTCTGTCTTTCTCTCTGTAAGGGTTAATACTAGGTAGAGAGTCACAGATCTGCTTTTTCTCTAGTTCCATCCATTTTCTGTTATGAGTCATGTTAAACCTATTACAGTTGGAAGAGTGATGTCCTACAAGTGATCCCAGTGAGCAAAGTGCTCCTATTGCAGATCTTAATGATATTGTCTGTGAAATAAATTTCAAACAATCAGGCTATTACATATGGTACCACCTGATTTGCAAGTGGTAACTGAAGAAGGTGAGCTAGACCTATTTGATGCTTATAAGATTTGATATTATTGGTCAGCATTTTGATCTCAATAAATCCAAGGTTGTTGAGTTTTTAGATTTGATGTTGATGCTGTACCATTAGTCAAATTTATCTTAAAAATAAATCCTAAATTTTACTTTTAAAATGGCACACCAAAAATGGTGTTACCAGCCTCCTCTAAGTCATTATTAAAAATCACAGAAAATTGAATGTGAAAAACAAATTTCATTTTTGATAAATCTAAGAGAGAGCCGTCATTTCCAAACATGAGCATAGGATAGACTTTATAAGGTGAAGTGAAATTTGGATATGGGGGACCTCAAGAGAGGTCCTGCAGCTGTGTCTTTCCAGCAAAGAGGGCAAGAGCTCCAATGTGCCATCACCTCTGGTGAGATAAGACCACAGCCCACTGTTTGAAATGATGGGAACAGGATGCAAATGCTGGGGGCTTATGGATTGGGTTTGGCACCAAGGAGAAACAAAGGAATTGGTTCTGGACACTGGTTAAGGTGGTAAGGACAGATATTGATTAGTAATAATGATTCCAACAGGGAAACAAGCCAGTATGAACTGAATGCAACTTTGATTTGTACAGAAGAGATCAGGAATTTTTCAGAGAGCTTGTGGGAGTAAAGAATGGGCAAGCAAGGGCTCAGAAAAGTCAGAAAAGTAAAAAATTACAGAAAGTGTAACTAAACAAATGGTTTCAGCTGCCTAACACAATAAAAGCCAAACTCATTAGACAGGTGCTTGTATAAAAGAAAAGAGGTTTATTCAGATGCTGCAACCTGGGATAATGGTGGTGGACACCCATTTCAAAGACCATCTCTCCTTTCTGCTCAAGCTCCAGGTTCTTACAAGGATAGGGAGGGGAGCTTTTTAAATCCAATTATCTTGCTAGTTTTGGGAGTGCTCTGGTCCTATCCATTCATCTTTCTAACTTTTGGCATGTTCCATCTAAGAACTTCCCCCTGTGCCATATTGAGCAATGGGGGAGACTCCAGTTGCTCCCTGACTGTCTACAGTGAGAAAAACACATATTAAGATGCACTTGTTAAATGAATTAAGGGGATAAATTCTTCTCACAAGGAATCTTCCACTTATTTTAGAACAAGTTTTGGGAGATAAGGTTAGTTTGTTGCTTCTCTTTATAAATATTTCCAATAGTCTATAATCATCCAATATTTCTGTATTTCTTTTAAGACCTTAGCATACAAGTACTTTTACTATTGTTGTAATATTTCTCCTAATATTAACAATAGCCAACACTTATGTAGTCTTTCCTATGTTCCAGGTACTGTTTTAAGTGTTTATATATTTTGACTCTGTTTCTCCTTATAGTGACACTATGAGATAGCTAATATTACCATCCTTTTTCACAAATAAAAAAATTCAGTGAAGAGGTCAAAGTGACTTGCAAAGAGTCACACAACTAGTAAGTGATGAACCAAAATATCAAGTTAAAAACTTTAAAATGTATGGGAGAAATATAGAACATAATTTTAGTATTATGGTATCAATAAGATTTATTAATATAAGAAACAAAGCAAAAATCATAAAGTAAAAGCTATGTTACAATTTACAACTTCTATTAGACAAGTGACAACTAAAGAAAGTTTAAGAGAAAAGTAGCGAATGGAAGAAGTTTACAGGTAACACACTTGAAAAATGAAGGCTGGCTGAAAGAGAAAGTAGCACAAGTGCTGAAAAGCTGAGGAGCCTAGGTACAGAGGCACACAAATTGGGCTGGTGCGGGCGACTGGGTGTGCAGCTTTTTTTTCAACCCAGAGGGAAACAAGCTCCTGATCACTTTGAAATCCAGGTTCTGGGGTCACGTGGGGGACCCAGATGCCTACAGGGAGAGAAGCTGGTCTGTTGGTCATCAGGTCCGAAAATGAGGATGACTCTCTTGCGAAGGTGCGAGCAGCAATCATTGTTTACTGTGCTGGATTGCAGGAAAGTGGGGACGTGGAAACTCGGGGACTTAGAAACACGAAAAGGCAAAGAAGGCTGATAGGCAGCCATCACTGTTAGCCATGCCCCAGCCTAGTGACATCTTGAGACCCCGCTCTGCCCTGAGGCCCTGCCCGTACATTCTACAGACCTGCCCAGGCACCATACAGTTGCTTTTGCATATAAATGGCCTATATTGTGGCAGCTTAAGGATATAAACTGCAGCTCCAGCAACAAAACCTCCAAGTCCCAAGCAAACAGGAGAAAACTGTAGTTCTTGTGGTAGCTCCTGCAGGGTGGCTCAGACAGTAGCTGAACTGCATCCCATTGGAGATCCAGAACCCAGTGTTCCTAGTGGTCAGTTTCAACCCCTCATACCCATAAGTGACACATCCAGGAAACAGACTCAGTGAGCACCAAAACCCCACTGAAACAAGGCTTGTCTCCAACGCAGCAGTTCTTCCTTTATAGACACCAGGTCATCACAGACAATTGGCCTGGAGATCAATTCCTCACAGTGTACCAACAGCAATCAAGGCTTAATTACACCAAGACTTTGCACTCAGCCCACAAAGGGATATATCAAAAGTGACCACTTCAGGTGATTGGGAAAGCTGAGCTACTGGTCCCTATAGGTCACCTACTACACAAAGCCATTCCATCAACACAGGGAGGCAGCCAAAATGAGGAGACACAGAAGCATGTCACAAATGGGAGAGATGGATGAAAATAAACTACTGGATGACACAGAGTTCAGAATCACATTTATAAGATTACTCAAGAATCTTCTAAAAACCTTTGAGAAACTTGATGAGACCTCCAAGAAGCTTTGTGAGACCTTCAAGGACCTTAATGAGAATACCAAAAAAAAAAAAAAAAAAAAAAAAAAAAAAACCCGAAAAGGACCAGTCAGAAATTAAGCATACAATGTCTGAAATAAAGAATATACAGAAACTCAACTATAGATCAACATACCCCAATAATCAAACCAAAGATCTGGAATACAAGGAAGAAAAAAAATCACCCAACCAGAGAGGCAGAAAGAAAGAAGAATCCAAAAGTGTGAGAATAGTGTAAGGAGCCTCCAGGATGGCTTAAAGCCTACCAACATCCGGATTTTTGGGGTGCCAGAGGAAGAGAGCAAGCAGGATATTGAAGGCTTATTGGAAGAAATAATGACAGAAAACTTTCCCTACCTGGTGAAAGAAATAAACTTACAAGTTCAGGAAGTGCATAGGACCCCAAACAAGAGGAATCCAAAGAGGACCCTACCAAGACACATCATAATTAAAATGCCAAGGGCAAAAGACAAAGAGAGAATTTTACAAGCAGCAAGAGAAAAACAGCTGGTTACCTACAAGGGAGTACCCATACAACTATCAGCTGATTTCTCAACAGAAACTATGCAGGCCAGAAGGGAGTGGCAAGAAATATTCAAAATGATGAACAACAAGAACCTACAACCAAGACTACTCTACCCAGCAAAGCTATCATTCAGAAATGAAGGTCAAATAAAGTTTCACAGACAAGAAAAAGTTAAAGGGATTCATCAACACCAGACCAGGATTACATGAAATGCTGAAGGGCATTCTTTAAGAAGAGGAAGAAGAAAAAGGTAAAGATAAAATTATGAACAACAAAAAGACATCAAATACATACTTACCAACAAGTGAATTTAAAAATCAAGTGAATAGCTGAAACCGGTTTGGCTCAGTGGTAGAGCATCGGTCTGTGGACTGAAAGGTCCCAGGTTCAATTCCGGTCAAGGGCATGTACACTGGTTGTGGGCACATCCCCATTAGGGGGTGTGCAAGAGGCAGCTGGTCAATGTTTCTCTCTCATCGACGTTTCTAGCTCTCTATCTCTTTCCCTTCCTCTCTGTAAAAAATCAATAAAATATATTTTTAAAAAATCAGGTGAATAAAAAAATCTGAAGAACAAAATGGACTGAATATAATATAATAGAATCAGGGACATATAAAGGGATTGGACTACCAATTCTCAGGGAGAAGGGATTCTGGGGGGTGCAGGAAGAGATTGGACAAAAATCTTACACCTATGGATGAAAACAGGGGTTGAGGTAAGGGCATGGAGTGGAGCTGGGAATCAGGTGGAGGGGAGGAGGGGGGAAAGAGGAACACCTGTAATAATCTGAACAATAAAGACTTATTATTCAAAACAAACAAACAAACAAACAAACAAACAAACAAACACCCCAAAGGTTAAAACTAGACATTTTAGGTTTATGATATTTGCATATATTAAAAAGTATAAAAACACACATTAAAGTGATATTCATGTCTAGAAAATAAGGATAACTTCTGGAGAGAACGTAACCTATGAGGTTAATGGGGTTTTAGAGTAGTATTTTATTTATTTAAATGAGAGATGTGGAAAAAATATGATAAAATGTTTATATTTATTTAATCTGGGTGGAAGAGGTCCATGAATGTCTATTATGTGCATTATCTCTGTGGTTTTAATATTTTATAATTTAAAATATAAAACATACACCAACTTGACATTTCAATAATTTCATCATTCCATTTAAATAAACAATTCTACATAATACTACAAGTTTTGACATAAACTTAATAAAGTAAGGAATTGTTTAAGCCCAAGTGAATCAACCAAATGGCATTTTACCAACTGGGACTGTGAATAATTTTTTCTCCCATAAAGGTTACCTAATAAAAATTGGGAAGGCACAGGATTCCTACTCTCAAAGTGTTCATTTTTTCAAGTGGTGGCCTCCAGTACAAAATTAATAAAAGACAGTCAGCTTCTCATACAGTTCTACTCTCCTACAATTCTATAATGATTTAATTACCTAAAATATTTAATGTTTTAGAGTTATAATGCCTAAGTTTTTTTTTTCCTGAAATATAAGCATCTAACTTTTCAAGTAGTTTTCGACATTCTCATTTCCCAGTCCATCACTTCAACCTGGTGAATCTATGTTTTTTCAGTACATGAAGAAGGACAAGCCCTGCTGCTCTTAGTCGCCAACACAATCGTGCAATAAAAGCATCAAACACTTGTTACCTATCCATGTTCATGTATGGTAAGTGTCTATTACCCACACATGACAATCCACTGGGTCCTGCTGATGAAGGAGTCCTGCCTTCCCCATTAGAACGCATACAAGTAGAGAAAAATGACTCTGGGAAGACAATCTAATGTGGCTGATGGATGATTAAAGCACTGACATGAGCTTATTTTAGAAAGATTAAGGCTTGGTTCATTGGAGAATGACAGGTAGGTCCATTGGCTCTGATAGATCTGGAAGTGCTAGCGGGTTGTTGACTGTCATGTCCCATCTTTATTATATTCTATAATGTTGGAATTTCAGTCTTCTTACAAAGTGCCTGTTCTGCTCTGAATAGCAGTCAATAGATAAATAGGTTCTGGGTGTCTGTAAACTTAGAATCTATTTTACCATCTAATGGCTTCTGACCTCCAAATCTTTAAACAAAGAAGAAAATAATGCCAAAGCTTCATCAAAGCAAATGGGCTAGAAACAAAGTTTGTGGACAGATCATGGACATGACTCATTGCCCCATGACAAGCCCAATGCCTCCTTATGGAAATGTGTTATCACTGCCAATGGGGGTTGGTACCCCTGGGATCCTAGGATTAATCTATAAGGGAGACTCATAGCCCATATCAAACCAAATAGGTTACTAATCTCTAAGCCATGGTTTATTTTCCAGAAGTAACCCATCATTTGTGCTGTACTAAAGATCTCATTCTTCAAGATGGTGAAGTCATCCTCAGCCCAAACCTTAGAGGAAGTTTCTCTGCACAAAAAAAAATAGACATCCAAACCAAGCTTTTGGGCCAATAACAAATGCAGGTAATGTGCCATGGGATCTGGAATCCCTGAGGTGCAGCACAGAAGGTAAGGTGAACCTATTCCCAAGACCCAGAACATGTCATTTGTGTTTAAATTAGTTTGTGTGAGTGTTGGTCAACATACCTGCTGGAGGTTGAATAGCTTTGACAACAAAAAGTTGATAATTAAATTCCATTTGGAGCTGAGTTATGATGTTTGTCAATCATTCACTCCCTTCTGAGTAAAATAAACATACAGACATGGAATTATGAAATCTGGAAAGGACTTTAAATATCATCTATTGTAATCCCTCACTAGTTGGAGAAGTCACTTTTAAGTTTCACTAATGGAAAGTCTGAAAGAAGACCATGTTTCTCAATTTCTCTTTTCTCTCTCTTTTTATTTTCCTCTCTCTTCAGACTCTTTTTAAATCTGTCTCTGTTCCAGTCAATCTCTGTCTCTGTCTGTCTTTCTTACTCTCTCTCTCATACACACATACACACACACCACCACCAGCATCCCATTACCACACACCTGCATTTTTCTGCCCCTGTAATATGGTTCACTTATTTTTTTAAATATATTTTATTGATTTTTCACAGAGAGGAAAAGAGAGGGATAGAGAGCCAGAAACATAAATGAGAGCGAAACATGGACCAGCTGCCTCCTGCACACCCCCAATCAGGGATGTGCCCACAACCAATGTACATGCCCTTGACAGGAATCAAACCTGGGACCCCCAAGTTTGCAGACCTATGCTCCATCCACTGAGCCAAACCGGTTTCGGCATGGTTAACTTATTCCTTGTGTGTTTATTAATTTCTGAGAAAGGAAGAGAGAGGTAGAGAGATAGTAACATCAGTATGAGAATCATTGATCGGCTGCCTCCTGCATGAGCTCTGCTGGGGATCAAGCCTGAAACCTGGGCATGTGCCCTGACCAAGGGAATAGGACCCTGACCCTGGTTCATGGGTTGATGCTTAACTATGGAGCAACACTGTCCAGGCTGTGGTTCACTTATTAACTCTACTGTTACCACATTAAATAACAAAGAGAAACATTTTTTCCTCTTTATTTTGCATGATAGTTCTTCAAATATGGCATTTGGATTTACTTTCTTCTAGCTAAATGAGCATTCCCTTAAAGCTTGCTTTCATGTCTTCATTATCTCAGTTAGTTCTCTCTGGAAGCACTATAATGAAAGAAGGAAAACATTCCTAGTTGATGTTATTTCAAGATATTTAGAGGTTTGCAATAAAATGTCTGTGGAACCAAAAATGGCTATTAATTATGAATATTCTCTTAAATACAAATTAGGCTCTGCATGTATTTGGCCATGTTTTAAGCATAGTTCAGCTCTTCCTCCTGTATTTCATAAAGTGTAAAAAACTCACTGATGTGTGGCACTGGGTACTCCAAACACAGATAGGCCTTCTTGGTTTTAAATTTAGAATCTGTATATGAGGACCAGGTTAGAGTTTCCTACTAATGGTTCCTTCCCACTGCTAATGTTGAGAGCATTAATAGTGTTAGCCATTTCCTTTAGTTGCTGCACAAGACACAAAATGAGTTAGACACAGTCTGACTTCAAATAAACTACCATCTATTCTGGGACAAATGCAAAGAAGAGGTGAGCAGATATTTATAATAAGGCAAAATCAAAAGCTGCACTATGCAATTATCTTAAATGTTATGCGTATTTTCAGTTTGTTTTTGAGCACATATAACAGTCCAAATCTACCATTTATCCTCACAAGAGTGAGCAAAATGTTCTTCAAAACAATTTACATCTAAAAATGAATTCTGGGTATAGTGCCTACTCAGAGCTCGTCTAATGATGCAATAAATACCTCAGTTGATTTTGCATGGGTAGAAAACAAGCTAATTGACAAAGAGCAAATCACCAGGCAATGGCACTTTACTCATTTAAGCACAAGATTATCAAAATTATACCATTTGGGGGAGATTCTTCCTAAAACATCCCATACTCATTTGGCTTCTTAAAGAAATAGTTTAACCTTTCATGGGTGACTCATTGTCAACATTTCAAACATCAGCTCAGACTAGGTGATAATGCAGCTACACAGTCAGAATCCACAGAGAAGATAATACTATATTTGTTATAATTTGGACTTTGGTCCTCATAGTTTCAGCTTTTGACTTTTTATAATGAGCCTTGAGTTTATTGATTCAATGTACTTTCATGTAGAATATTCTCAGCCTCTTCTCTGAAGTGAGATTGCTCCATGTCCCTTCTCACAGCAAGCTTTATGGATGCTGACAAGGCCAAGAACTCTCCTAAAGCAGGGTTATCTGAAAAGCCTTTAGACAATCACCACACATTTAAGGAACACTAGATTCATGGGAAAATATCATTAAGGAAAATGTTTTGAAAGAGCATAATGCAATCTGAACAGTGCCTGTGGGCTGGCTTATTGTCCTTAATGCTTCTCCCCCACCTCACACTAGTCCTAGACCACAGGTGTGCTGGACACAAACCATTGAGTTATTTCTCTTTATTATTTTTTTAAAAAATTATTTTTATTGATTTCAGAGATGAAGGGAGAGGGAGAGAGAGATAGAAACATCAATGATGAGAGAGAATCATTGATCAGATGCCCCCTGCACACCTCACACTGAGGATTGAACCCTGCATCCCAGACATGTGCTCTGACCTGGAATCAAACCTGGTTCACAGGTCACCACTCACCCACTGAGCCATATCAGCTGGGCATTGCCCCTTATCTTATCCATGATTCTGCTTTTCAGAAGAAGTCACTCACTGCTCAAGATTCCTGCTGTCTGAATGATTGATCTAGCCAACATTTGACTGCTAGAGAAAATATGCCTTATTATTACTTAGAAAATGTCTTCAAAGTTGAAAAATAGTGGTTTTTAAATCATGTCTTATTTTCAAAGAAAAATAAAAGATCAAGTTAGTATATCAAATGTGACTATCTATAGTCATTCAACATACATTCATTAAGGTTCTGTGACACAGAAGCTGAGACACACAGAAGAGTCAACAATAGTTTCTGCCCTTGAAGAACTAACAGACTAGGAAGGAAAACAAACACATAAGCCAACAAATACAATTTAGTGTGTTAAGTGCTATAATAGGCATGAAATTGAGCTAGGAAAGCATGGAGAACAGAAAATATCAAAAGGAGAAAGGAAGGATAACTTGCTAAAGGGATGGAATGGAATTTAAGCAAAGAAGATGGGATTTAAGGTTGTTTTTAAAAGATGCATGAAGGTGGAAGAGCCAGGAGGAAGGACAATTTTGATAAAAGCGACAACAGAAATAAAGCACAACAGAACCTCTGCACCACAACTGTGAAGAGGTTTTTTGAATGAGTTTAGAGATTGAATTGGAGTTAAATAAATGCCATGCTAAGAAATTTGGAGAATTTCAGGGTGGGGTGTTATATATTTTAAATTAGGAGAATGACAAGGTAATTTTTCATTTAAAAAATTGAAAGCAGTATGGGGAATGGCCTGAAGTTGAAGAAACTGGAAATAGAAGCTAATTAAGCAAATTGGAATCATTTACAAAAGAGATGAGGAGGGTCCAATATACAGAGGTATCAGGCTTGCAGTGGGGGAATGAATTCTAGAGAGTTGGCTGGGCTTGAGCTGAAAATTAAGATGTATTTTAGGATAACTGCTCGTTTTCTGATTTGTGAGACTATAACACAGTCTGAGGGAAAACGCCAATTTATCGTTCTATGTAAAAATAGCATTGAGATGCCCATGGGGCACATGTGTTGCCAGTTTTGGTTGTCAGTTGAAAATCTGCATGTTCTGGGAGTGAGGTTAAGTGACCAGAAGCATGGACCAGGTAGAACAGGAAAAGATGAAACAGAATGACAGGCTATGAACCTATGTTTGAAACAGACATAGGTCCAGTGTAAGTTTAATGGCCATAGTTTCTTAAGCCCCAATTTATTCTGATAAGCATATATGGACTTCCAAGTATGATGGGACAGATCACTCTGAGTATACTGTACCAGAAAATTATGTTCATACATTGCTTTCTAAGTGAACAAACAAATGGTTAAAACCAGAGAAGCAGTGAGGCTGAGATGACCCTGGGCTGGGATAGGGATGCTCCTCCCACCCTCTCTCCCCTCATCCCACTCAGAAGTAAAGCGTTCCTAGGAAAATTTCAAAGGCACAAATGATGTAAAGAAGTAATTGCCATTCATTTATGTGAAAACATTTTTGAGCATTCTCAGACCAAAAACTCAATGCACCTACAATGACTTTATTTCATTTACCACCATTGAAACAATTATGTCCAGTTTTATGCTAAGCAGAACACCCTTACAAGGTCTTATTAGTGTAGTTTCTGGGGAAGGAGCCTGGTGGGCAACTCCCACTGCTGGGTCAGGGGTGCTGCTGCCTTCTTAAAAAAAATTACTTTTTACTAGAGGCCCAGTGCATGAAATTCATGCATGGAGAGGCTGTACCTCAGCCTACCCTGCACCTTCTCTAATCTGGGACCCCTTGAGGGATGTCTGACTGCCCGTTTAAGCCTGATTCCAGTAATCAGGCCTAAACGGGCAGTCAGACATCCCTCTCACAATCCAGGACCACTGGCTCCCAACTGCTAGCCTGCCTGTGTGCCTGATTGTCCCTGACCACTCCCTTGCACCCTGATAGATGCCTAACTGCACCCCTGCCAGCCTGATTGCCTTTAACTGCCCTTCCCTGTGGACCTGGTCCCCCTCAAATGTTCTCCCTTGCAGGCCTGGTCACTCCTGACTGCCCTCCCCTGCCAGGCTGGTCACACCTAAATGCCCTCCCTTACTGGCCATCTTGTGGAGGCCATCTTGTGTCCACATGGGGGCAGCTATCTTTGACCACATTGGGGTGGCCATCTTGGTGTTGGAGTGATGGTTAATTTGCAAATTACCTCTTTATTAGATAGGATTAATTTTTAGAGAGGAAGGGAGAGGAATAGAGAGATAGAAACATCCACAGGACAGGAACATCATTGATTGGCTGCTTCCTGTGTGCCCCACGTTGGGGATGGAGCCTACAACCCAGGCATGTGCCCTGACTGGGAATAGAACCAGTGATCTCTTGGTTCCTGGGTGGATGCTCAACTACTGAGCACACTGGATCAGCAGTGCTGCTACCTTTATAAGGGCTGGCTGAAGATAAAGGCTGAATGCTGTTTTCATTTTTCACCTCATTTTTTATAAAAATGAAAATCCTTGTTGGGATTCTTACAGTTAGTGAAAACAGGTGCTAGTATAGATCCTTCCTAAAAGCAAAGCAGCTTATTTTCAGAGAATGTGTTGAATTGGTTACCACTCCTGTCTCACAAATGTGCAGTGATAATATTCCTAGACAGTTGTTTCTATAGCACCCACCATAATTTACTTAATCTCCCATAAGGTGGCAGCTGCTCAGGAGGGAGTGTGCAGACCCAGCTTTTCCTCCAGGTTGTGGCTGCTGCAGCTGATGCTTTGAGTCCTGGCTGATTGTTTAGGCCTGTATCACTGAATTTCCCAGAAAGCTTGCCTTTTCAACTACAATGACCTACTTTCTTTGGCACAACCAGTTGATTATATATATATATATATATATATATATATATATATATATATATATATATATATAAGGCCCAGTGCACAAAATTTGTGCTCTCAGCCCAGCCTGCACCCTCTCTAATCTGGGACCCCTCAGGGGATGTCTGACTGCCAGTTTAGGCCTTTTCACAATCTGGGACTGCTGGCTCCCAACTGCTCACCTGCCTGCCTGCCTGATTAGCCCTAACTATTCCCTGCCAGCCTGATTGATGCCTAACTGCTCCCCTGCTGGCCCGATTGTCCCTAATTGCCCTCCCCTGCTGGCCTAGTCACCCCTAACTGCCCTTCCCTACAGGCCTGGTCCCCCCAACTCCCCTATTTCTCCTTCTCCTGCATCTCCTGCAGGCCCGGTTGCCTCCAACTGCCCTTCCCTGCTGGCCTGATCACCCACCACTGCTCTCACTGCCAGCCATCTTGAGGTGGCAATCTTGTGATGACATCAGCAGGACCATCTTGTGACCACATGGGGGCAGCCATCTTGTGACCACATGGGGGGCCATCTTGTGTGATGGTCATTTGTATATTACTTCTCTATTATTATACTTCAAAAATTTTCTTTCTTTTAAACAACTCAGCTGTAATTAATTGGAAGAAAAAGTTCTGTGGTTTTACTATTGTCTTTTTGGCTTGGACTTTAAATTTTGGAAATATGATCTAGCTTTTTACTGGATAGAAACACAGGTACAACAGTCAGCCCTCATCCTCAGGAAGGAACAGGGTTTTGGGTGCTCACTCTGTTTTAACAAAATATTCATGGAATCTGTGCCGAGAGGCAATCGATTTTTAGTGTTGTTGGTATCTTCAGTGCCGGATGGGCTAAAATATGAAAATCTGCCACGTAGCTTGATAAAGCCACAGGAATCAGACCAGCATATACCTCTGCCAGCCCTTCTGAGAATGAAGCTCCTACACGCTTTACCGAATAAAAGACGATTCACAACCCAGGAAGCCACAAACAGCATTTTTTGTTTGCTTGTGAAACATCTCTGTGTTTATCAGGCTCTCTGAGGCAGGTATTCTTTATCACAAAATGCAAATGTCAGAAATGTGATAGCCAAGTCCCCATGTTTAAGAGAACCAGCCACCAATGTGAGGAGGAAATTAACATTCTAGTCATGGACTGCAAGTAGTTTATTCTGGAGTTCATTCTGAGAAGGTAATGACTAGGAAAATGACAAAGAAAACTGTTACTGACCATTAGTGAGCAATCACTCTGTCATCTTAGAGAGATAATTTAGATAAATGGGGGGTTTCCGCTGTCTCCCAGGGAGACGGGCTGTTGACGTTTCTGATAATGGCTACCCACTTACAGGTTGCTTTTGACAAATGAGTTTTTTCATTAGGCAGCTGTATGCTAGTCATGTCTGCGTCTGTCTGTCGGGTGTAGTAATAGCTCCTTACAGAAGTTTGTAAAAAAAAAATTTTTTTTTAAGTGAAAGTATGTCAGTTGCTGCCCAGAGAAAAATGCAGAAATACCCCTCCAAGGCTTTTTAACCACAGAGGAAAGCAGTTTGGAAACATAAAGCATTTAATATATGAACACCAGGCATACCATATTTTTGTTCAATTGACTTCTATTATTTTAGCAGCTGCTAATTATGCACTGCTGTGATTTTGAGTTTGGTACCAGATTCTCTCTTCCATCTGGGTAAACTGGTTTTTACAGAATGGACTTTCTCCCCACCCCAAATTAATAGAATTTTTGTTGCTACATTTTGAGGGCAATGATCAATTTAAAGAAAGTAAGCAGATAGCACTTTTCAAGGGAGATAAAATTTACCTAGTGTTGTTTGCAAAATATTTTATTTTATCTTTGATGTCATAATACACTTCGACATCATTTAGGGCCAAGATGTAAAAGTGACTATGTCTATTTTCAGGGGACTTAACAGGTGGGTAAACTCTGTGAATATTTTACTTTAAGAAAATATTGAGCAAATATGGCAATAGGGTCCATTCTATTTACTAAGCAGTTTATAGGAACTGCACCAGGCATGAAATCCAGTGTTTATTCATAGTGGAATGGAGTAGGCAGGAGAGAGGAGCTGAGTGTGGGGCTCAAAGCCAGCAACAGCAATGCACTAGATGTGCGAACAGGAGTTCAGATCTTCTGAAGTTTGGTTTCCTCATATGCAAAAACAGGTGAAAATAGCATCTTGTTTTCAGGATTGTTGTCAAAATAACATAAGATAATGACTGTATAGGTATGTTGACAATAATGACAATAATGACTTTTAAAATGTGAAACCCACCTTGGAATAACCAAAGGTAGTGGTTTTACTTGCTATGAGGCAATGTCTTACCTGCATGTCCTAATAGATAGGAAGGCAAAGAGCTAACAGAAAGGTCAATGATTAGCTGTCATTCTCTTTTATCAACTATTTTGCTTTTTACTTTGCCTTTGGACACACAGCACACATATCCTTTCCTTGCACAGGGGTGTTTCACTTTCTATTGTGGTTAACTGAAATGCTTGCTAAGGGGAGTGGCTGCCTCACTGAAGAGGGCTGGGCATTGGGGCCTGCTGCCGAGGAATGGGAGTGGAAACCAGCAACACATCTAGGCTTGTCCAGTCCACCAGTGTGCACGCTCAGTCACTGTGTTAGTCTCCTAGGGAGGCCATAACAGAATACCATAGACTTGGTGGATTAAACAACAGAAATGTATTTTCTCATAATTCTGGAGGCTAGAAGTCCAAAGTAAAGGTTCTAGCTAATTCAATTTCTGCTGAGATTTCTTTCTTGGCTGTAGATAACCTTCGCCTCTCTCTAGGTGAGTACATAGCCTTTCCTTGGTGCCTGGCAAGGAGGGATCTATCTCTCTTCCTTTTCTTATAAGGCCATCAGGTCAGGTTATGGCCCACCTTCATGACCTCATTCCACATTGATTATCTCCTAAATATCCTATATATCTCTAAATATCATCACAATGGGGATTTGGGCTTTAACATATGGATTTAGAAAGAGAAGAGGAGATACAATATAGTCCATAGCAGTCACTGTCAAAGAGCAGTCACCATCACATTTTCAAAAATCCTAAATCCTTACTTAAAAACTACTCTTAGAAACTATAAATAAAATGCAATGCAAGGAATTCCCACAGCTCTATATGCTATATTGGAGGAAAAATATCATAAAATTTCCAAATCCATCTTTCTTTTTTGGCATAATGTCTGATGATATCTTTTGTGCATTTTATACATATTCTTGAAATTTAATTCTTTTAATCTTAAATAAAACATGGTGAAGTTAAAACTGTGGTTTAAGTTCAATAAGCCAAAGATTTTGCCTCCAAAACATCTAATGTAGAATTGTTCATTCTTGGTAGCACATTACAATCACTTGAAAGGTTTATTTCTTTGCCCTGGTGTGTGTGTGTGTGTGTGTGTGTGTGTGTGTGTGTGTGTGTGTGTGTTTAAAACTAATTTTGAGCTATTTCCAAGGTCACTTATATCAGGATCTCTGGGGGCAGGTTCTGGCTTTAGCAGGCTGTAAAAATCTCTCCAAGAGAATGAATATTCAAATTTATTACCAGATTGAGAATGATGATATAATTTCCAACTTTGCCTCAGTTGTGTTAGGGCAAGAACTTAATTTTTATGGGAAAAATCAATATTTAATAAAATAAACAAATAATTATATAAACTTTCCATACAGATAGCAACACTGCTGACCTGTACAGTAGTCACCTAAAATGTTTCTCTCTCAGCTAACCTATAAAAACCTTAATATTATATTTGTAGGACTCCAAATCCCCCCTGGCTCCTGGCTCAGAGTAAAAGCCAAGATACCTATAGTGGCCCATAAGGGCTATACTCACTTTGCTTCTGGTCTCTGATGTCATCTCTCCTACTCTCTGCCTTGCTGTCTCTACTCCCGCCAACTCACCTCCTTATTCTCTCTACCTTGAGTCCTTTGTATTTACCATGCTCTCCTCTGGGAATGCTCTGTCTAGATATGCACCTGGCTAAGGTACTCACATCCTTCTAGGCTTTCATTCAGGTGACACTTGTCTAATGAAAGCTCCCCCGACTCATTAAAGAAATGAAACACACACCCCACACAAGCCCATGGTACTTCTTGTCCCTATCGCCATACTCTGCTTTTTCCCATACCATTTCTCAGCTTCCAATACATTATAGCATTAGTAAATTATCATGCTCTTTTGTACGCTTCTGGTCTCCTACCACTAGAATATATGCCCCACAAAGACAAGGGTTGCTATTCCACTGAAGTGTCCCAACCGTCTGGAAAAGCTCCTGTAACACAGCACCCACTCCGTACATCATTGTTAAATTAATAAATGAAATACTGCCCAGATTCTTTACTTCAAGTCTTGCTCAATTCCTGGACAGGACCTATGGCCAGCCCTGCAATGATTTCAGGCTTCCAGACTTCTGACTTCCAATATCTGCTAAGTCTGGGAGGGAACAATGAAGGACAGATCCTAGCCTACAGCAACTCTAATTCTGTTCTGGTATTCCATTGACAATATAAAGATGAAGAAAACTAAATCCACTTCCCCCTACAGAAGAAATGTAGACATTTATCACTACATCCCAGTGGCTTGATTATAGTCTGTTTTATATATTACTTACTTACTTACTTACTTACTTACTTATTTATTTATTTATCTTTATTGTTCAGATTATTACAGATGTTCCCCTTTCTCACCCTTCCCCCATAGCTCCCCTCCACCCAGTTCCTATCCTACTCCAGGACTTCCCCCAGCCCCACTGACCTTGTTCATAGGTGTAAGCTCTTTGTAGAATCTCTTCCTGCATCCCCTATAATCCCTACCCCTTGAGACTTGTCAGTCTGCTCCCTTTCCATGAACTTGATTCTATTACATTCACCAGTCTATTCTGTTCATCAGGTTTTTTATCCATTTGATTTTTCGGTTCACTTGTTGATAGATATATATTTGTTGTCAATAATTTTTTATCTTATATTTTTCTTCTTCCTTTTCTTAGAGAATACCCTTCAGCATTTCATATAATACTGGTTTGGTAGTGATAAACTCCTTTTGCTTTATTTTGTCCGTGAAACTCTTTATTTGACCTTCAATTTAAAATGAAAGCTTTGCTGGGTAATCTTGGTTGTAGGTTATTGCTATTCATCACTTTGAATATTTCTTGCCATTCCCTTCTGATCTGCATAGTTTCTATTGAGAAATTAGATGACAGTCATATGGGTACTCCTTTGTAGGTATCTAACTCTTTTTCTCTTGCTGCTTTTAAGATTCTCTCTTTATCTTTTGGCTTTGGAATTTTAATTATGATGTGTCTTGGTGTGGTCCTCTTTGGATTCCTCTTGTTTGGGGTTCTCTGTACTTCCTGGATTTGTAAATCTATTTCTTTCACTAGGAAGGGGGAGTTTTCTGTCATTATTTCTTCAAATAGATTTTCAATATCTTGTTCTCTCTCTTTTTCTGACACCCCCATAATTCAGATATTGGTACACTTGAAGTTGTCTTAGAGCAGTGTTTCCCAAACTTTTGACATATGGGTACCCCTTCTATAATTTTTGTAACACTGAGTACCCCTCGTCAAAAAGAAAAAGGATGGAGGAGACTGAAAATGGCGGCGTTAGGTAAACACTCCTAAACAGCTGCTGGGCACAACAAGTCCATGGGAAAACAACAATAAAACAAACATCTATCTCCCAGGAACCAAACAAAAGCTGACTGAGAGGAAGCCCTACATCTAGACTGAAATGAAAGAGGAGAATCCAGGACACAAGAACTGAAAAACCGAGGTAGGGAGGACGTGGACACGATAAGGGCTGACAGCGGATCCAGGCTGGCGAATGGCGGTGCTTGCTTCAACCAGAGGAGAGAGGAGCACCCGATCTCTCTGAAACCCAGTTTCTAGGGAAAGGCTAGCCGCTAGACTGTCTGCCATCGAGTCAGAAAGTGAGGCACGTTGCTTGCAGAACTGGAATTGTTTACTGTGCTGTGGTGCGAGACAGGGGGAGAGGCTGGGATGCCATCTGAGAGGCAGCCATCGCTGTTGCCATCCCTGTTGGCCACGCCCCAGCCTAGTGAAGCCCTGAGACTCTGCCCCTCACAACACATCCTTTGCCCAGATGAAGCCCAGCTGTGAAGCAAGGCAGCTGCTGCTGCCAGGCCTTGGGCCTTCTTTGGGAAGCTCTAGGGCTTTCTGACCCAGCTGCAGTTTGACAGGTTTTTAGGGGGAGAAAGAACAGGCCATTCATATGCAAAATCCAATGCAAACAGCTTGGGTGAGGTGGGGTATCTGGGAATCACCAGGGCAGAGTAAACAGCAATGGCTGCCAATCAGTCCTGTACTGGAAAAGTCCCCAAGTCTCCGCATCCCAAGTCCTCTTGCAGGAACAATGATTGCTGCAGCACCTCTGAGAAAAAGCCTCCCTCGCATTCCTGCCCAAAGCCAGACAGCCCAGTTTCTCCCAGTATGTGTTTGGGTCCCCCAGAGTCTCACCCAGAACTGAAGTTCAGAGCAAGTGGGAGCTTGTATCTCCCTCCTGATTAAAAGACAACTCATCCAGGTGCCAGCACTTTCCTGGCCTCTGCACCTCTTACCAGTTTCAATGCACTTTCTTCACTTCTCTAGTTGTGGAACTTCCACTTAGCCAGCTTTCCTGTGGTTCTGGGTGATAGTTGCCTTTTAGTTATAATTTTGATGTGGTTGGGAACTGCAGCAAGTAGAGGTGTTTAACTATGCCGCCATCTCTCTATATATTAGATCTTGCTTTTTGAAGGAGAGATAAACTTTCCTCAGACCTCTTTTAACTATTAGTAAGGCAAGTAGAAATAATGATCTGATATTATTTATGCTTATCGTTTACAGCTCTTAATTAAATGTTATTCAGATGGACAAAATTTTCACCAGACAATGTATTACATTGCCTGATTTTAACACTAGTAAAAATGTTATGGAGATAGACAAATCTAAACATTAATCCTCATTTCCAATCACTTTGATTTAATAGCTTTTGCCTCACCTCCTGCTTCTGCCTCACATTCATCTCAAGAATTTACTACATCAGAACTCCTGGGTCAAAGAAGCAAAATTATCCCTCTCAGGAAAACAAAAACAAAGTCTAATTTGAGGATTCTGTTTGGTTTATTTTTTCCCTTTTCCATCTTCAGAATGAAGGCTTATCTTCAGACAATACAATGATGTCAGAAACTAATGGGATCTCATTGGGGTTTTCCAATTTTAGAAAATGATTTTGGGAGGGAAAAAGCTGTCATATACACTTATCTTTAGCAATATGAGTAATGGAGGGGAAATTGCAGTCAGAGGTAAATGGCTTTGAGTCACATATTCTTTGAGTCACATATTCTTTTTGCTCCCCCAGGTTTCACACATTATAGAGCAGACTTTCAGTGAAATTACAAAGCTTTCATGCTGCCCTCTCCTACCTGGATAGCTTGTGAGGGGGGAAAATTACATGCAGCTATCAGGCACTGGCTTTTTCATCTGTGAATTATCTTATTTTTTCTTTTATATAGCTATATTTGCCCATATCTTTTGTATCTTTCATCCTTCACTTAATTTGTTGGAAGTAATTATTCAGGTCATGGGGAAAAGGGAGGAGGAGGAGGAAGAAAATACTCTTATTAATAAGGCTGAAAATTGAAACTGAAAATGAAGTTGAGCTATCATTATCTGTACAACAGACCTGAAAGGTTCTGGTTCCCAATGAGCTCAGAACAGCCTAGTGTGCAGAAATAATATAGAAACAGAAGTCACGCCATGTGTGTGTCTCAAACTCTAGCAGACAAGTGAGCAATGAGTGCCTTCAGCTGCTGCCTCTGCCTGTTAGGGAAGAAAGGAACTGACTCTTCAAATTGCAAGTGAACCTAAAACATGTAAATTCCTATTTGCAGATGGGAGGGCGCCTTCTTCTATAAGAGGAGGCGATTTTGACCAGCTCTTCCTGTTCTGCCAATGGCCTTGGAAAATCTTTCCAGTTCTGGGGGAATTGTGAAATGTAGGTGAGGCTGGGTTTGGAGTTTTCTCATTTATCTTTTGAGGAGACCTGAGTCCTTTCATTGGCTGCCCTGCTTTTATCAGGGTCAGCCCCTTATTGTGTTGGAACTGGGCCCTATTTAAAATGTAGTCCTAACTAGAGGCCCAATGCACAAAATTCATGCAAAAGTAGGCCTTCCTTCCCCTGGCTGCTGGCACTAGCTTCCCTCTGGCACCCTGGATCAGAGCTTTCCTCATAGCCCTGGTTTTGTCCAGAAGGTTGTCCAAGAGGACATCCAGAAGGATGTATGGTCTAATGAACATATTATGCTTTTATTATTATAGAAGGTTTCATGTGCTTCCCTGAGCCTAGCCCTCCTCAGGGCATTCTTGATGATGGGATCACTTTTGGAGGCCCGATGTCTCCTGGCATCACCCCAGGGCAGAGTGAGGGATGTTACAGTGAAGAGGCTTTTATAATAGTGCCTCTCAAGTCACTGCAGGTAGGTTGCCACCCTATTGTCCTACCACAGGAGCTGTTAACAGAGCATCAAGTGAGTCTTCCACCAGACAAGTTTTCTCTCTATTCTTCAAAGCTATGCTGGTGACCTCAGCTTCCATTTGCTACAACAATCTGATCCAATAAAATTGTCCCCAGGCACCAACACTCCACAAATGACAAATTTTAAGGACAACAATAAATACAACTATGGCAAAAGTTGTTAATTCAAAGTATTAGAAAAATTATGTTCTGGGTGATCTCCCCTCTGGTTGGCTCAAATATATCCAGAGAATGAGATACCACAGGGAAACACACACACACACACACACACACACACACACACACACACACACACACTCCCCTCATATAATATTTACTAAAGGAAGGAAACAATAAATCTGGTTTTACTGGTTTAAGTTGAGAAATGAAATAACTTTCTCAACCAGCCTGGTTATATGTACTAATTCAAGTAAGAACCCAGATTCCCTGAACACTTTTGTGTCCATTGGTTGTACTTATATGCATGTATACCAGTCCTTCGGTTGATCTCTTATCTCCCCCAGATCTCCCTACACCCCTCCCCTGCTGTCATTTGACAGTCTGCTTGTTGTTTTACTGTCTCTATATCTATCTTTCTTTTTTTTTTTTTTTTTTTTTTTTAGGCCCAGTTTAATACTTTATTAGACTATAATGAAATATTAAATAATATTAACATTTACATTATGGAAAATATGTTATTTTTAAGTGAAAAGCCGATGTCTAGTTATATCATGAATAGTTTCATTCAAATGAAACAGAAACTCATCAAGTTTTGTGTTTCTAGCCAAAGCAGAGGAACAGGAAAATGCTATGGTATTATTTAAGATGTATTATGCTACAACACAATACACCTACACATAGTAGGTGTGCTACACATACTCTGCTGTGTTCTCACCAGCCATATGGACATGCATGTCTTAATTGCTCATAGTTTGGAATGCTTCATCTGCAAATTTGTGGTAATAATAGTACCTAATCTCTAAGGCACAATATAGGATTACATGAGATAAGGCATGTGATGCAATTGGCAGCTTAGTGCCTGCTTCACAATGAATATTTAAAAGTGTTTTAAAGAGATACTTGCATGGTTCTTATCAAACTTTTTTGTTGTTTAAGTAGATGTGTTCTGGAGGCTTGCTGGTGCATTTAAGAGAAATCGGATTTTTTATTTTTTTATTTTTTTATTTTTTTTATATATATTTTTTATTAAGGTATTATCTGTGTACATAGCTTATCATTGCCCCCCCCCCCATAGATGCCCTCCCTCCCCAGAGTTTTGTGTCCATTGGTTGTTCTTATATGCAAGCATACCAGTCCTTCGGTTGATCTCTTATCTCCCCCAGATCTCCCTACCCTCTCCCCCCCCCCCCCGCTGTCATTTGGCAGTCTGCCTGTTGTTTTACTGTCACTATATCTATCTTTCTGTTCATTCGTTTATAATGTTCTTTAATATCCATAAATGAGTGAGGTCATGTAGTGTTTCTCTTTCATTGACTGGCTTATTTCACTGAGCATGATGCTCTCCAATTCCATCCAGGTTACTGCAAATGATGAGAATTCCTTCCTTTTTATGGCAGCATAGTATTCCATGGTGTAGATGTACCATAGTTTTCTGATCCATTCATCTGCTGACGGGCACCTAGGCTGTTTCCAAGTCCTAGCTATTGTAAATTGTGCTGCTATGAACATAGGGGTGCATATATCCTTTCTGATTGGTCTTTCTAGTTTCTTGGGGTATATTCCTAGTAGTGGGATTACTGGGTCAAATGGGAGTTCCATTTTCAGTTTTTTGAGGAAGCTCCATACTGTTCTCCACAGTGGTTGCACCACCCTGCAATCCCACCAGCAGTGCAGGAGGGTTCCTTTTTCTCCACAACCTCGCCAACATTTGTTGTTTGTTGTTTTGTTGATGTTGGCCATTCTGACAGGTGTGAGATGGTACCGCATTGTTGTTTTGACCTGCATCTCTCGGATAATTAGTGACTTGGAGCATGTTTTCATGTGCCTCTTGGCCTTCCTTCTGTCTTCTTTTGGGAGGATTCTATTTAGGTCCATTGCCCATTTTTTAATTGGCTCATTCATTTTCCTTTTATTGAGTTGTATAAGCTGTCTGTAGATGTTGGAGATTAAACCTTTATCAGTGATATCGTTTGCAAATATGTTCTCCCATACAGTGGGTTTTCTTGTTGTTTTGTTGATGGTTTCTTTTGATGTAAAAAAGCTTTTTATTTTGATGTAGTCCCATTTGTTTATTTTCTCCTTAGCTTCCATTGCCCTAGGGTTAGTATCAGTGAAGAAGTTCTTTAGGCATATGTCTGAGATTTTGCTGCCTGCGGATGCCTCTAGTATTTTTATGGTTTCCTGTCTTATGTTTAAGTCCTGTATCCATTTTGAGTTTATTTTTGTGTATGGTGTAAGTTGGTGATCTCGTTTCATTCTTTTGCATGTCTCTGTCCAATTTTCCCAACACCATTTATTGAAAAGACTGTCTTGGCTCCATTGTATGTTCGTGCCTCCTTTGTCAAATATTAATTGAGCATATTGATTTGGGTTGATGTCTGGATTCTCTAATCTATTCCATTGATCAATATGTCTGTTCTTGTGCCAGTACCAGGCAGTTTTGAGAACAGTTGCTTTGTAATACAGCTTGAAATCTGGTATTGAGATTCCTCCTACTTTACTCTTATTTCTCAAGATTGCTGAGGCTATTCGGGGTCTTTTATTGTTCCAAATGAATTTTTGGAGAGTTCTTTCTAGGTCTGTGAAGTATGTCCATGGTATTTTCATGGGGAGTGCATTGAACTTGTATATTGCTTTGGGAAGTATGGACATTTTGATGATGTTGATTCTACCAATCCATGAACATGGTATGTTCTTCCATCTGTTTACATCTTTCTCTATTTCTTTTTTCAGTGTCGTGTAGTTTGCTGCATATAGGTCTTTTACCTCCTTGGTTAAGTTTATTCCTAGGTATCTTAATTTTTTTGGTGCGATGGTAAACGGGATTGCTTTTTTAGTCTCTGTTTCTGTAAGTTCACTATTGGTGTAGAGAAATGCCATTGATTTCTTGGCATTGATTTTGTATCCTGCTACATTGCCAAATTCGTTTATTAAGTCTATTAGCTTTTTGATGGAGTCTTTTGGGTTTTTTATGTACAATATCATGTCATCTGCAAATAGTGACAGCTTTACTTCTTCTTTTCCAATTTTGATGCCTTTTATTTCCTCTTCTTGTCTAATTGCAATGGCGAGTACTTCCAGTACAATGTCAAAGAGGAGTGGTGAGAGTGGGCATCCCTGTCTTGTTCCTGTTCTTAGAGGGAATGGTTTTAGTTTTTGCCCATTGAGCATGATGTTGGCTGTGGGTTTATCATATATAGCTTTTATTATGTTGAGGTATGATCCTTGTACTCCCACCTTGTTGAGAGTTTTTATCAGGAAAGGGTGTTGGATTTTATCAAATGCCTTTTCTGCATCGATAGATATGACTATATGATTTTTATCTCTCAATTTGTTTATGTGATGTATCACGTTTATTGATTTTCGAATATTGTACCATCCTTGCATTCCTGGAATAAAACCTACTTGGTCATGGTGTATGATCTTCCTGATGTACTGCTGGAGCCGATTTGCTAGAATTTTGTTGAGGATTTTGGCATCTATGTTCATGAGGGATATTGGCCTGTAATTCTCCTTCATTGAGTTGTCTTTATCTGGTTTTGGTATTAGGGTGATGCTGGCTTCATAAAAGGAGTTTGGCAGTGTTCCTTCCTCTTGAATTTTTTGGAAAAGTCTGAGGAGGATAGGTTTTAGTTCTTCCTTGAATGTTTGGTAAAACTCTCCTGTGAAGCCATCTGGCCCTGGGCTTTTGTTTGCTGGAAGCTTTTTGATGACTGCTTCAATTTCTTCCCAAGTTACTGGTCTATTGAGATTTTTAGATTCTTCCTGATTGAGTTTTGGAAGGTTGTATTTTTCTAGGAATATGTCCATTTCCTCCAGGTTGTCCAGTTTGTTGGAATAGAGTTGTTCATAGTATTTTGTAACAATCCTTTGTATTTCGGCTGGGTCTGTTGTTATTTCACCTCTTTCATTTCTGATTTTGTTTATTTGGGTCCTCTCTCTTTGTTTCTTGGTTAGCCTGGCTAGAGGCTCATCAATCTTGTTTATCCGTTCGAAGAACCAGCTCTTGGTTTTGTTGATCTTATGTATTGTGTCTTTGGTCTCTATGTCGTTAATCTCCGCTCTGATTTTTATTATTTCCTTCCTTCTGCTTACACTGGGCCTTTCTTGCTGTTCTTTTTCTAACTGTTTGAGTTGTAGGGTTAGATAATTTGTTACCATTCTTTCTTGTTTTTTGCAATAGGCTTGTAGGGATATGAACGTCCCTCTCAAAACAGCTTTTGTTGTATCCCATAGATTTTGGATTGTTGTGTTTTCATTGTCATTAGTTGCCATGATGTTTTTGATTTCTTCCTTGATTTCTCTGGTAACCCAGTCTTTGTTCAATAGCATGCTATTTAGTCTCCATGTGTTTAATTTCTTTGGCTTATTATTATTGTAGTTGATTTCCAATTTTATGGCACTATGATCTGAGAAAATGCTTGATAAGATTTCTATCTTCTTGAATTTGAAGAGACTTTGCCTATGTCCCAACATGTGGTCTATCTTTGAGAATGACCCGTGTGCACTTGAGAAGAATGTATATTCTGTGGCTTTGGGATGAAATGTTCTGAAGATGTCGATTAATTCCATCTGGTCTAGTACGTCATTTAGGATTGACGTTTCTTTACTGATTTTTTGTTTAGATGATTTTTCCAGAGGTGACAGTGGAGTATTAAAATCTCCTACTATGATTGCATTGCTATTAATCTCTCCCTTAATGTCCTCCAGCAGTTTCTTTATGTATTTGGGTGCTCCCGTATTGGGTGCATATATGTTTACCAGGGTTATTTCTTCTTGTTGGATTGCTCCCTTTAGTATAATGAAGTGGCCTTCAATATCTCTTTTTATGTCCTTCACTTTGAGATCTAATTTGTCAGATATAAGTATTGCTACCCCAGCCTTTTTTTCATTTCCGTTCGCCTGGAAAATCTTTTTCCATCCCTTCACCCTCAGCCTGTGTGCATCTTTTTTCCTGAAGTGTGTTTCTTGTAGACAGCAGATATATGGGTCTTGCTTTCTTATCCATTCTGTTACCCTATGTCTTTTGATTGGAGCATTTAAACCATTTACATTTAAAGTTATTATTGATAAGTAGGTATTTGATGCCATTTTTATTCTATACCCCTGTGTTCCTTCTTTGCTTCCTATTTCTTCATTTTTACAGTAAACCCTTTAGCATTTCTTGCATTGCTGGTTTGGTGGAGATAAATTCCTTTAGTCTTTTTTTGTCTGTGAAGCTCTTGATTTCATTTTCAATCTTGATTGATAGCCTTGCTGGGTACAGTATTCTTGGATTCAGACCCTTCCTTTGCATGACTTTGTATATTTCATCCCATTCCCTTCTGGCCTGATGAGTTTCTGTGGAGAAATCAGTTGCTAGTCTGATGGGGGTTCCTTTATATGTAACCTTCTGTCTCTCTCTAGCTGCTTTTAAGATTCTTGCTTTGTCGTTGTTGTTTTGCACTTTAATTATAATGTGCCTAGCTGTTGGTCTTTGGGGATTCATTTTGCTTGGGACTCTACGAGCTTCTTGTATTTGTATGGTTTTTTTCTTCTCTATCTCAGGAAAGTTTTCTGTCATTATATCTTGAAACAGTTTTTCTATGCCTTCCTCTGTTTCCTTTCCTTCTGGAACCCCTATTATTCTAATATTGTTTTGCTTTGTAATGTCCCAAAGTTCCCGTAGGCTCTCTTCCTGCTTTTTAATTTTTTTTTCTAAAAGCTGCTCTAATTGGGTATTTTTTTCCATCTTGTCTTCAAGCTCACTGATCCGGTCCTCTGCTTCATCTAGCCTACTTTTGATGCTTTCTATTGAGTTCTTTACAGTAGCTATGTCATTTTTCATTTCTTCTTGGTTCTTCTTCATTTCCTCTTGGGTCTTACTCATATTGTCAAATTTGTCTTCCATTCTTTTTAGCCATCCCATGATCATTACTCTGAATTCTTGCTCTGGTAGGTTGCTTGCCTCTAAATCGTTTACTTCATTTTCTGGTGATGGCTGATTTTCTTTCATAGGCGGGTTGTTTCTTAGCCTCCCCATGATCTATCTTTTTAGGACGCCTGTTTATGTAGTTCTCTCTGTCCTGCTTAGATTTAAAGGTACAAAATACAACACAACCAGGTACAACACACAAGGCACTGAACAGAAAAGTGTTTGCAATAATAATATCCTCCAATAAAGGTGACTAGAACCCAGCTAACAAAATCATACAATCAAATAAACAGAATAAGCAAACCAATCTTACAAAAAAGCATAAAACTTTGATATAGTTAGCATTTAGCATACAACTACAAAGGGGTAGAGAGAAGGATTTTTTTATTTTTTTTTTTAAGGACAGTGACAAGGTAGGTGGGAATGGACTTGGAGTAGGGGGTTGGGGGTTAGATATACACTGGAAGGGTGAAATTTAGGAGGGGATAAATAGAAAAAAATAGGGAAAATCTAGAGCAGTAAAGAGTTAAGATAAGCAGGGCACCAAAGGGAAAGGGTTAGGAAGAGAGTGATGGCATAAAGGTAGGGTTGAGTTAGAATAGAGCGTTGGAGAAGGAAAGGTATAAATAGTCTTTTGAATAGTAATCCCAAAGGGGAAAAAAAGAGAAAAGAAAGAAAAAGAAGAAAAAGAGAAAGAAAAAAAAGAAAGAAAAAAAAGGATTATAATATGTCACTTAAAAAGTAGTAATAAAAATAAACAAAAGAAAATAAGATAAAAAACATAAAAAAGGTAAAATAGTAGTAGTAATAATGTTGATTGCCTATAAAAAATGAATTAATTAAAAAGGTAAAATCAAGTGAGGGCAGATGAAAAAATTTCTTGAGTAAACTTTGCAATTAAAGTAGGTAAAAAACAAAAATTAAACAGTTAAAAAGTAAAAATTGAAAATTAAACCAAATTTGCTGTAATGAAGGTCATTCAGTTTCTGTGTTGTTCTGTCTGGCACGCCTGTTCCCCGTCTGGGCGGTAGTTGCAGATCCCTGTGTTTCACTGTTCCTCCGTGTTGATTACAAGTCCTGATTTTTAGGCCGATCTAGAGACCATATGTGCTTTAGCCTCTGGGTGGCAGTGTTTCTGGATGACTTCCAGGACTCTAAAGCCTTTCTATCTTTCCCCCCCTCTCTCTGTGTCTCTGGTCTATGGAGGGCTGGGGGTGGGGCGGTCCCGAGCTGGCTGCACTCCCTGTATCTCTGTGGACACTTCTTGGATTCAGATCCAGATGTGCTGCTCCCCAGATATCCCCCCTCCTAGGAGCCTAGTCCACAGACAGGCTCGCCTCCAACCGGAAACCCTGGGGCTTCCTGCAAATCCAGGCCCAGTCCTTCAGCCTCGGTGCAGTGCGCCTGGCGCTGCGCGCGAGCTGGTGCGCGAGAACTGGTGGGCGGGGGTTGCTGCGCCGAGTGGAATTCAGTCAGAACTACTGGGCCGAGGGGAACTCACCCACAGGATCGCTGCGAAATCTGAGCTCCTCTGAGATCAAGGGCTCGCGCCGACTATGTTCAGTTGGTGTTCCTTGGGTCTGTGGATAATCAGGCCTCCGACTCGAACCTCCTCCCTTCCAAGATGGCGAGATCTCCCCGTGCGCGCCGGCAAGTAACTCCGGTAAGGGACCCAGCCGCGGGTGGTCAGCTGTCGGGGGCTCCCTGATCAGCAGACCCCAAATTTCCTCTGGTGTTTGCCCGTCTCCTGGCTTGTTGACCAGCACTCCTAGCGCGATCCTCCGCTGCTCTCTCTCTCTTCCTCGGGACAGGACTCAGAAACCGCCCATCTGCTCTTCCGCCATTTTCTCTCTCCCAGACCTCCGGATTTTTTATTTTTATTATTATTATTTTTTTTACCCATGAACAGCTGCTATTTATCTTAACTCCTTTTCAGATATCTTAAGTCTTTCTCGCTTTCCTGAAAATGAAGGCACAGGCCTGTATAGTTCTAGCTCTGAATATGGAGGTGAGAATGGAATGGAACATCATCTTCCTGATTCATTTTCCAGAGTTAAGCATTCTTCTGATCACTCCAGTGAAGCAAAGAGCACAGAGGCAGTTTACAAAGACTTTTTTGGCCAGAAAGAACCTGTGTGAGATCCTCCTGGATGGGAGACTTCCATACCCCCTATATCTATCTTTCTATTCATTAGTTTATAATGTTCTTTAATATCCATAAATGAGTGAAGTCATGTGGTGTTTCTCTTTCATTGACTGACTTATTTCACTCAGCATGATGCTCTCCAATTCCATCCAGGTTACTGCAAATGATGAGAATTCCTTCCTTTTTATGGCAGCATAGTATTCCATGGTGTAGATGTACCATAGTTTTCTGATCCATTCATCTGCTGACGGGCACCTAGGCTGTTTCCAAATCCTAGCTATTGTAAATTGTGCTGCTATGAACATAGGGGTGCATATATCCTTTCTGATTGGTGTTTCTGGTTTCTTAGGGTATATTCCTAGTAGTGGGATTACTGGGTCAAATGGGAGTTCCATTTTCAGTTTTTTGAGGAAGCTCCATACTGTTCTCCACAGTGGTTGCACCAACCTGCAATCCCACCAGCAGTGCATGAGGGTTCCTTTTTCTCCGCAACCTCGCCAACATTTGTCTTTTGTTGTTTTGTTGATGTTGGCCAGTCTGACAGGTGTGAGATGGTATCGCATTGTTGTTTTGATTTGCATCTCTCGGATGAATAATGCAACATTTTAAATAAATAATAAAACAAGAGTAAGCTCTGTGTTTTGTGAACAAACAACTGTAGACATACTTTTGCCTACTTCTATATTGGCCATGCCCAAAGGCCTATTATGAGTCAACCAAGATTTTTTTCCACAAAGAACCAAGAATTTTGCAAAACAAGTCATCCTAAGGAGGGGGAATTAGGCCCCATAAGAGGTCTAGTAAGAATACCTTATGTTCTAAGGGAAAGGGTGATTTTTCTTTCAGCCAATTAATATCTTTCAACTCAATCCTTGTTGATTAATACCTGAGCTTTAGGGAGGAAACAGAAGTCTCAAAAAATTTACTAAGAGCAAAAATCAAGGAACAGATGTCTTCCCACCTTATTTTAGGGTGTCACTGGCATAGTACAACTCAAGTTCATGGGTAAGAAAGCAGCACTATTCATTCTTTGTATCTTATCAATTTGAATGCTACAACCTGGAGTTGTGTGGGGCATAGACTGTGCAGCCAAATACAAGGGCCTTGTCTAGAATATTAATCCTACTCACTGGTGGACTAGGAGACACAAATGATGGAGAAGAAACACTCAAAACCAGGAAATTTGGTTTTGAAACATCAATTAGTTCCCAATAACTGAGAAATCTTAAGAAACATTATTTCAACTTTCTGGACCTCAAAATTTGTATCTATAAAATTGATTAGTAATAAATTCTCTGGATTTTAAATTATATGACTAGTTTATCCTTCTATGCTTTTTGTCATCATATAGTAAGAAGTTGCTGTGTTCAAGAACCCAAGTTTTGGGGTAACACTTTGGGTCATTTGAGAATTTTTTTTGCATCTGTGGATCATTTCTCAAAAAGAACCCTCCTAGGACAGACATATTTTACACAAAATCCAGAGTTTCAGAGTGATGGCTCAGCCACAGTATTTCACAATAGACCTCTGATTAGAATCATGGAGTCATGAGCTGGGGCTGAGTCAGCCATACTTCCTTCTAAATATTGATATGCCCTCTTGTCAGATGATGTGTTCAATTTCATGTTCCAAAGCATGTCTACTGGGAAGGGAATGCTGCATAGCATTCCAATTTACATGCCCATTCCCCTTGGAACATGAATTTTGCTCATAGAAATGTCGCTTAGGATATTAGCATGAGGAAAGAAGACTAATCCTTAAATACATTCAACAAAAAGATACTTTGCTGTTACTTAAAATGCGCTAGCAAAATGATGGAAAGCTACCAAATTATCTTTTATGAAGCCAGAATAACAATAATAGCAAAATCACTCAAAGGTAAAAAAGAAAAACAATACTCACTTATGAATAAATATCAATGGGGAAAGGTTAAGTAAAATAATATTAAATAGAATTTATCAGTAAACTAAAAGAATAGTACTGTAGGACAAATGGAGTTCAATATAGAGATTGAGCTGGACTCTGGAGCTAGATTATTTGTGTGCGAATGCTGGCTCTTTTAATAGCTGTAAGATTTTGGGCAAGTTACTAAATATTTCTGTGCCTCCATTTCCTTATTGGTAGAATGGGGGTAATTACAGTACCTACCTGGTCAGTTGTTGTGTACATCAAATTAGTTGCTATTTATGAAATGCTTAGAATAAGGCTTGACACATATAAGTTAGCCTTTATTTTTATTACTAATGCTCCAGGAATACACAATAAAAAATTTTATTTTTCCAAATAAAATGACCATCCATTCCAGCACAATTTATTAAATAATATCTTATTTTCTGACCTATCCTATCTAATAAAAGAGTAATACCCAAAAAAAGAGAGTAATATGCAAATTAACCATCACTGTGACAAAATGGCAGCGCCCATAGCCACAAGATGGCAGCACCCAGTCCTCTTAGCCCCGCCAGAGTCCCCCAAGTCTGCCCAACGGAGGCAGTCCAGGGTGTCCAGCTGGGAGGCGCCAGCGTCCTGTGCAATTCCCTGGCCAGCAGCGGAAGCCTTTGCTGGGGTCCCAGGCCTGCAGGGCCTGCACCCAAGCCCAAGCCACGGGATCCCCCGGCCACAGGGGCAGCCTGGGCTGGGGTCTTAGGCTGGCAGAGCCTCACACCCAAGGTGTTATTCTGTGGCGGCAGCCTGGGCTGGGCTCTCAGACCTGCAGGGCCATGAACCCCCACTATTCGATCTTCAGGACAGCAGTGGCAGCCTGGGCGAGGGCCGCGCACCCCCCACCTCGAGATCCCTGGCCAGGCTGAGACAGCAGCCTGGACTGGGGTCTCAACATGGCTAGAGCACAATCCCCTTCCAGCAGTGGCAGCCTGGGGTCTCAACCATTGAGACACACCAGCCAGGCAGATCTGGAGAAATCTTAAATATTTCTTTTAAAATACATATATATATTTTATTGATTTTTTTTACAGAGAGGAAGGGAAAGGGATAAAAAACCAGAAACATATGTGAAAAAGAAACATTGATCAGCTGCCTCTTGCACACTCCCCACTGGGTAGTGCCCTCAACCAAGGTACATGTTCTTGACCAGAATCAAACCTGGGACCCTTGAGTCTGCAGGCCAATGTTCCATCCACCAAGCCAAACCAGTTAGGATTGTCCAATATGCTAAAGAAAAAACCCTATCTAATAAAGGGGTAATATGCAAGGGAAGGCATTTGGGGGTGACCGGGGTGTCAGGGGAGGGCAGTTGGGGACGATCAGGCTGGCAGGGAAGCAGTTGGGCATCGATCAGGCTGGCGGGGGAGTGGTTAGGGGGGGTGATCAGGCTGGCAGGCAGAAGTGGTTAGGGGCAATCAGGAAGACAGACAGGTAAGTAGTTTGGAGCCAACAGTCCTAGCTTGTGAAAGGGATGTCTGACTGGGCCTAAAAAGGCAGTCAGATATCCCCCAAGGGGTCCCAGATTGGAGAGGGTGCAGGTTGGGCTGAGGGACACCCCCCCACCTCCCGTGCATGAATTTCGTGCACTGGGCCTCTAGTTTGAAATAACATCCTTTACCATGTTAATAAAATCATACAATGACTACCATTTGTTAAGTGCTTATTCTTGACTTTATAGAGGTTAAGTAATTTGTATAATGCCCCAAAGAAGTAGATGTCAGAGTCAGGATTATAAACCAGATTGCATTGGTTCTCATCAGTGCTTTAAACATGTATTTGGATGTCTTCCTTAGACATGGATTCAGACTCCAGTGCTTGCTCTTTGGAGAGCATGTCTAGTTGATGAAATGTTTAATTATGTAGACATAAATGATTTATACAGTGAACTACAGTAAATCCTCATTTAACATCATTGATAGGCTCTTGGAAACTGTGACTAAGCAAAACAACATATAAGGAAACCAATTTTATCATCAACTAAACAAGAGTTAAGTTCCTGTTGTATATTCCTGGTCACATAGAAAATCACCAAATTTCTAAATAAAGACCCCAAACACTTCTAATATTAAACAGAAAGGAGATAAATAAAAGCAAATAATAAAATTCTTTCCCACCCCACTTATTCCAGTGCAGGGTCATGGATGGCTGGATTTTCTGCTGGCAGCTCCGGACCCCACCCTGGACAGGACACCTTCCATCACAGGGACAAATACACACACACACACACACACACACACACACACACACACAACACACACAGCCCATACTCAGTCAGCCTGGGAAAATGTAAACACACTGTTAACTAACTTGTCCCTCTTTTGGATGTGTGAGGAATCCAGTGAACCCAGAGAAAACCCACACAGACATGGGAGAATGTGCTAGCTCTACACAGATAGTGGCTCTAGCCAGGAATAGATTTTTTCCCCTCATCAATATTATAACAAACTGACATAGAACAAAATGGTGTTATTCAAGGACCTGTTGTAAACAGTTTGGAACTGTTATTCAGACTTCTGTAACATCCACAAGGTCTAGGGAAGAGCAACTACCAAATCAGTTACTTGCATATTACCCTGCAGGGCAGGGTAGGGGAAAAAATGTGCCTCTCATCATCATAAAAATGGATGCATGCAGAAGACTTAAAAAAAATTCAGACTCATCATTTCTTTCAAAATCCAGTCTGCATATCTAGTTGCATTTCAGAATGTTGGCAGTCGTTTTTAGATTGCTATGCTTTCTTTTTTTTGCCTCTAACAGTACAGATAATAGAAACTTTACTTAGATAAGCAAAATCATCTCTATTGTGACTTCAAATGTGATAATCCGCCAGCCAGTGAATATTAACTAAATACTTTATCCCTCCCTTGCCCCAAAATACTGCTTACTTCAGAGGAGAGGATTAGACACTTGCTACTTGAGTTCTTGCCTCATGATACATATGTTTTGTATACCATAACTTATAAATGGTATACATTCTGGTAATGGTATACATTCTACCAACTATATTCAAAACAGTACTTAATGATGACAAAGAATTAGACATATACTACATGACATTAGAGGTCAAGCCCTTAGAAAGAGGCACAGCTTCTGCTAACTCCACAGTTTGATTTTTTTCCGCCCTGATCAGTACACAGCTTATGTGTGCACCAAGCCTATTGAAGATTTTAATTCTGGAAAGTCAATATCCAAGGGCATATTTTAAATTAATCAAACCTGTTTTTCAGAGATAAGCTAAATTAGTTCTTTAGAAGGAGAATGTGCAATGCAAACTTATGTATTCATCATTATATTTAGCTTCTTTAAGAAATACCCTTACATAACCCCAAAATGTATTTAAGTGATGACTAAAATCCAACTTCAGGTTTGAAGTTGCTATAAAATCTTTTAAAAGAATATGCTGTCATAACTTCCAGTGTCAGATAGGTTGCATTGCTTCTGACTGTTTTATACATTAACATTCTAATTTATATTATGGGAGTGGTCTTGAGTCAAGTCAATAAATACTTACTAACCAGATGTAGAAACTATGGATATAAAAAGGTAAGATATAGTTTTTCTACCCAGGGAGTAAAATCTTGCTGAGGAAGAGAGACTTAGACACATGGAAACAATCATAATTAAATTAAAAGTATATGGAAATGACTCAAAATTCATGATTTCCAAAAGTTATGATATGTCCTTAAAATCTCTGTTCTTTGCTCCCTCATTTGATCACAGCCCAAAGCTTGGCTCTTTCCAATATAACTGCAGGCTACAGAAACCTTAGGTAGAAGCCTGTTTTCTTTACTGAATGGGAAATTACCCACCATTACCCTTGGTTTGAGCGTCATTTTAAGATAAGAGTACAGCCTTGAGCAGCTATTAAAAAGAAGAGCTTTAGAGAAAATGAGTATGGTATCTAGAGCTATTTAATTTATAGTGAATCTCCTTCTGCAAATACCCTCAAATCTGTAGGTATCTATTGTTTCCTTACCCAAAAGGAATTTGAAGATTTCTAGTCTGCTGACCCTTTAAAGGAAGATAATTTTGCCTGGCTGGCATGGCTCAGTGGTTGTGCATCGACCTATGAATCAGGAGGTCAGGGTTTAATTCCCACTCAGGGCTCCTGGGTTGAGGGCTCTATTCACAGTGTGGGGTGTGCAGGAGACAGCCAATGAATGATTTTCATCATTGATGTTTTTATCTCTCTCTCCCTACCTGAAATCAATACAAGTTTATGTTTTTTAAAAGAAAGATAATTTTTATATTGGTTGGCCCAGCCCACTGAAGTACTTAGCATATACTAGTCAATATTTTCTGCTTGCTTGATAAAAAAAGAATAAATGAATAAGTTTCTTTTTTTAGAGTAATGTTAAAATACAAGATTAGTTAACACAGTATAAGTTTGGATAATAAGCTATCTTTTGATTCTTCTAAATAAGCAAGTGATTACATTTAAAATAATTTATGAGGTATTTCCCATGTTTGCCTTCCATAGTTGGCTTCACCATACACCAACAAATTGTTTAATACTAGAGTAACAATGTTTTAAGAACTACAGTATTCTCCTGGATTTGTATGTATAAATAAAAGGATTACGGTATTATTTTTTTTTTACAAATGTAATGAGGAAGATTATTAAAAATGTGAAGAATAAAAAAGAACAACACTTCTGATTTAAGTTTAAAAAGGTAATTACTTCTGGCCTTTCCCCCTGATTTCCAGGTGATAATTCTGTATGGAAGTTTTATTTTCAGAGTTGCAGTCTCTCATCTTTTAATTATGGTTGTCAATGGAATAGATGCTCTCATAAAATGTATTGTTGAAGTACCACTAGTAAATTTTAATATTATCACTCTTGAATAACAAATTGTTTCTCATAAGAAATAGAAGTGACTCTTCCAAATCCAAAAGGAGACTAATACTTAGGTTATCAATGAAATTAAAAGATCAATTAATGATTGCAGATTTGCCATAAACTGAATATTTGTCTCCCCTCAAATTTAGATGCTTAAACTTAATTCCTAATGTGACAGTATTTCGAGGTGGGGCAATTGGAAAGTGATTAGGTTACGAGTGTGAAGCCTCATGAATGGGATCAGTACCCTCATAAAAGAGACGCCAGGTCCAGCCAGTATTGTTCAGTGGTTGAACTTCGACCCATGAAATAGGAGGTCATAGTTCAATTCTCAGTCAGAGTACATATTCAGGTTTCAGGCTTAATCTCCAGTAGGGGCAGGTAGGAGGCAGCCTATCCATGATTCTCTCTCGTCATTGATGTTTCCATTTCTCTCTACCTCTCCCTTCCTCTTTTTGCAATCAATTAAACATATTTTAAGAAAGAGACCCCAGAGAGCTCCCTTGCTCCTTCTCCCATGTGAGGACACAGTGAGAAGATCAATCTACACTAGTTACTGAATATGCTGGCACCATGATCTTGGACTTCTCTGTCACGGGAACTATAAGCAATAAATGTTTATTGTTGAAGCCACTCAGTGTATGCCATTTTGCTATAACAACCTGAACACACTAAGACAAGATCCATGTCGATTTCTTAATCCCACCTTGACCATACAATCTATAAAAGCTATTTTTTTTTCTGTTTCATAGCAGGCACTATGAGCCGCCACTTCCACAATCAGAATGAGCCTCAGAAGTGAACCCCGGCCAACTTCACTGTGGGTGATTCAGAACCACAGGCAAAAATTATAAACAATTGCCACCTGGAGGCCTGGACATTTTGAAAGCATGTCATTACAGGAAACATTATCGTGGAGGTTGCTATGGTTTCTGTGCTACCCTTTCTCATTTCTGTATAGTTGGATGATTCAGTTAATCAATGGCAAGCCACAGTGTAATCATTTTCTCTTCAGAGAACACAAGAAAAAAGAACAACCCTGGAATCTCTTGTACAATGTCACTGCTGACAGTTATTTTTTTTTTGGCTACAAAAGAAAGACATGTTCTTATTCTAAATGAACAGCAGAAAAGGAAAGTTGAGAGAGAACTGAAGTCACTTTCCAATCTATGCTAGCTTTTTGAGCAGCAGCAGAAAAGCTATTCTCTGAAATGTTCTTCTTAGAATATTTTTATTAGGATGCTCACACAGGAGAATGTGAGAAAGAAACAGTCCCCTCTTAGAATTTTCTTATTCCCTCTGCAAGAAGTCTGGGAATGGGAAAGTCATAGTGAGGGCTTATTATTGTTCTACCTAAAGGCAATCACGGTTTTAGGTTTTTACAGTTTGTTTACTGGATATTATTAAGAGGAAACGCCACTACTCCACATGGTGTTAAATACAAATAAAATATGGGAAAGAATCCTATTAAGAGAAACAGAAAATCACTACAAGTAAAACCACAAAGAAGGCTTAGGAGATCATTCAGAAAGCGGAATATTTAAGAATTGACATCAACTTTCCTTTCTAGTCCCAAGATTGAGGGGTATAATCTAAGTTGTCATTCTCATTAGATTACTGATGTGTTTAATAAATTTAAATTTGGGGGCAGACATTGCATGAGGCCATCTTCATACAGAGTCCATTCCATTTGCTCTAACCTTAAAGAGTGAAAAGAGCATGTGGGCCCTAGCCAGTTTGGCTCAATGGACAGAGTGTTGGCCTGCAGACCAAAGGATCCCTTGTTCAATTCTGGTCAAGGGCACGGACCTTGGTTGCAGGCTCTTCTCTGGCCTGGCTCTGGTCAGAGCACATGAAGGCAGCAACCAATTGATGTGTTTCTCTCACATCAATGTTTCTGTTTTTCCCTTTTTCTCCCATTCACTCTAAAAATCATGAAAAAATATCCTTGAGTGAGGATTAAAATGCATATATGTTTTTAAAAATAAATAAATTAAATAAAAAAGCATGTGCAAGTCACTGGGAAGCCCAGGAGTAGTTCAGAACATTTGGGTTATAGCAGTGGTCAGCAAACTCATTCATCAACAGAGCCAAATATCAACAGTACAATGACCGAAATTTCTTTTGAGAGTCGAAAATCGACTTCTGCGCATGGGCCACAAAGTTTCAATTGCACTATACTTGCGTACCTGCACGTGGTATTTTGTGGAAGAACCATATTCAAGGGGCCAAAGCCGCATGTGGCTCAGGAGCGGCGGTTTGCTGACCACTGGGTTATACCATCAAATGACATGAGGAATGGAAATTACAAAGAAAGAAGGCCAGGGGCATATTTTGAGGAATTTGGCTTTTGCGTGTAGAAAAGCCTAGGTTCTTCAAAATATGAACCTTGCCTTGCTTCTTTGTAATTTAGAAACTCTTTCTAATTAAAAAAATAAAACAAGCAAACAAACAGAAAAACACATAGAATCATAAAGTTCAGTCCATTTCCTGTTAAAATGTTTTCAGAAGCATCAAGGCCAGGGTTCTGTGGTCTTATATAAACAAGTCACATCATCGCCACTGTTCTGATTTGAAAGAGTATGTTTAATTCAATCTGCATGATTTTAGTTCATATTTGGAAACAGGCCCATTTTCATTCAAATAGCTTCAGCTCTCTACAAGAAGGCTGTGTTCCTTGCCTATGCAAAGAGAAATTCAGTCTTAACACACACCATTAGATATTTGAGAAATAATGAAGTTACAGTTGCAAAAGAGAATGTGAGTTTAGTATAAATACTATTTTTTTCTTAATTTCTCTTATTTTAAAATAAAGTAGAGATAATTTAAAATTGTAATACTCCAGGAAAGTAGATTAATCTGTTAGGAATAGAGGCTGTTCTTGGATTTAGTTGTTACCATTGCATCTGGAAGCCTAAACGCTGTTATTTTTAGGTTTGGCAATATGGTGCATAGCCTTGACTTTCATGAGAAAATGGGATTTTCGCCCTGGCTCATCAGGCAGGCTGAGAACTCATCAGGTTTTGCAGAAGTGAGTTTCTGTTCACAATGGCTGACTTCCTTTGATAACTAAAGTCACAACAGCTATTCCAACTGAGATTCCCTTTGAAGTGTAGAGAGTTCTTTCATAAAACATACAAACCATTCATGTGGAGGTCTGCACTCTTTTTAGCACTTTTGATGAAAACACATAGTGTGCCGCATAAGTCAAGTTCATTTGTAAAATATAAAAATCAACCAACCTGGGTTCCTTTCAAATGCATACAACTTGAAAAGGCTATGCATTCAAATAAATTTTCCCCAAAGGAATACAAGATGGAGAATATTGTCCACACTTCTGCTTGGGTTATTTTTTCAATAGTCTTGAATATATTTTCATTGATATTTTTTAACTACTTATAAGAACAATTCTTGATTGTTTCAGACTATTTAGAAAATAGAGAAAAGTTTAAAAATGAACATTCAAAGTTACCTAGAGCCCTGTCTGGTGTTGCTCAGTGGTTAGAGGATTGGCCCACACACCAAAGGGTCTCAGGTTCTATTCCCAGTCAAGGGCATGTTCCTGGGTTGCAGGCTCAATCTCTGGCCCAGGTCAGGCCGTGTACCAGAGGCAACCAATCAATGAGTCTCTCTTACATTAATGTTTCTCTCTCTTTCCCCTCCTCTATTCCTTCCACTCTCTCTAGAAGTCAATGGAAAAAATATTCTTAGGTGAGTATTAACAACAACAGCAAAAAGTTATCTACATTTACATCATTCAGTAATTACTACTATTAAAATATGGCATATTTTCCTTAAAATTTTATATATACTTATATACATACATACAAATACAAACATAAATACAATGAACTACATATAAATGATTTCATACCCCATTTTCTCATTTAATAGCATGAACATTTACTCATGTTATTAAATATTCTTCTAAGATGTTTTGTTTTGTTTTTTGTTAATCCTCATCCAAGTATATTTTTTCCATTGATTTTTATAGACAGTTGAAGGACAGGAGTGGGGTTGAGGTGAAAGAAGGGAGAGAGAGAGAAAAAAAAACATGGATGTGAGAGAGACATAATGATTGGTTGCCTTCTGCATGCACCCCAACCAGGGCCACCAATTGAACCTGCAACCCATGTCTGAGCCCTTGACCAGGAGGAAACTGAACCTGAGACCCTTTGGTGCTCAGGCAGAAGCTCTAGCCACTGAAATACTGATCAAGGCTCAGATATATTTTATATGGGTACATAATCTTCCAACATGTGATGTATTATAATTTAATCATGTCAATTTTTTATATTGAAACATTTTTGTTTTTTTCTATTATTGTAAATGAATTGCTAAGCATCCTATTATATAGGATAAGGATGCTTAGCAAAAATATAATAAAAGGCTAATATGCAAATTGACCAAACTGCAGAACAACAGGTCATTATAATACACACTAATCACCAGGGGGAAGATGCTCAACACAGGAGTTACCACCTGGTAGCCAGTGTGCTCCCCTAGGGGGCATGCCGCTCAGCCAGAAGCTGGGCTTATGACTGGGTGGGCTGGCGAGCTTAACAATGGTGGCAAGAGCCTCTCCCACATCCATGGCAGCACTAAGGATATCTGCCTGAGGGCTTAGGCCCACTCCCCAGGCCTAAGCCAGTAGTCGGACATTCCTCGAGGGCTCCTGGACTGCGAGAGGGTACAGGCCAGGCTGAGGGACCCCCACTCCCCCTGAGTGCCTGAATTCCATGCACTGGGCCTCTAGTACATAAATATGTAGTCATATTAATAATGAATATTTTAAAAAAATAAAGGATTGAAATAAAATATATTGGAAGTTCTTTACATTTGTTTGCATAATGTTGCTTTATACATTTTGAAAGATATAATTGTCATTTCCACTAACAGTTTTTGAATGTCCCTCTCGATCTTCACTAGCAATTAATATATTAAATAAACATTTTGGTGTTTGACCTTTGAAAAATGATATTTAACTGTCATTTAAATTTATTTCTTGAATTATTGACATAGTTGAGCATCTCTGCCATTTTATTAATTTGTACATTTTCTTTCTTTCTGATTTATTTGGTCATAACTGTTCATTTGTTGCTGCTATTTGATGATTATGTTCTTATTCCAAGGTATTTTATAGTAAGACTATTAATCTTTAGTCTCTCACAGTTATTATAATTGTTTTATTATTTGCCATTAAGCTTTTAGTTCTTAAGAATATTAATGTACATGACTTATATTTTATATAATTTGTTCTAAAAAGTTACCCAGTGTATTTATAAGATTATACCTATAAGCAAGTATAATCCTTCCCTCTAGGATACACTGTGGAACTGCCTCAGGAGCTGCTAGGTATTTTTAAATGTATTTTTACTAGAGGCCCAGTGCATGAAATTTGTGTATGGAGGGAGAGGGTCCCCTCAACCCAGCCTGCACCTTCTTCAATTCGAAACCTCTTGGGGGATGTCCAACTGCCAGTTCCAGCCTGATTCCAAGGATCAGACATCTCTCTCACAATCTAGGACTGCTGGCTCCTAACTGCTCAAGTGTCTGCCTGTCTGATCACTCCTAACTGCCCCCTCCCCCCTCTGCTGGCCTGGCCACCCCTCACAGCCCCCCTCTGCTGGTCTGATTGTCCCTCACTGCCCCCCACCCCCCTGCCGGCCTGGTCACCCCATACAGCCTGCTGTTTAGTTGTTTGGTCATTCCTCACAAACACCCCTGCTGACCTGGTTGCCCCATGCAGCCTGCTTTTTGGTTGTTACTGTGAGGGCATCATGACCAATTTGCATATTACCCTTTTATTAATATAGATAGATTTCAAAGAGGAAGGGAGAGGGAGATAAAAAGATAGAAACATCAATGATGAAGGAGAATCATCGATCAATTGGCTTCCTCCTACACACACCCCACTTGGGATTGAGCCCACAACCCAAGCATGTGCCGTGACCGGGAATTGAACTATGATGTCCTGGTTCATAGGTCAACACTCAGCCACTGAGCCACGCTGGCCAGGCACTTGCACACACCCTTTAAACAGCTCTTGACTGATAAACCAAGAGCTGCTTGTTTTATAGATGGCAGTCAGTTTCAGGATGATCAGACTGCATCCTGTTTGAAAGACTGTGGTGCTGATCAATGACAGTAAAAATAAATTAGCTCAGTACACTGAATGGCATGGTATGTTTGCCTATATTAATATTTAAAACTTTTGTTTTCATTAAATGACACTTTAAGAATGTGAAAAGAATAGAAAATGCCAAAGACTCCATCAAAAAACTACCAGACCTAATAAATGAAATTGGCAATGTAGCAGGATACAAAATTAACACTTAGAAATCTATGGCCTTTTTATATACCAATAGTGAACTCACAGAAAGAGTAGAAGAAAAGGAAGGGGAAAAAACATTTTCCATTGCACCAAAAAATATTAAGATACCTGGAAATAAACTTAACTAAGGAGGTAAAAGATTTGTACTCTGAAAACTATAGGACATTGAAAAAAAGAGATAAAGGAAGATATAAACAAATGAAAGATTCATGTATTGGTAGAATAAACATCATTAAAATGTCGATAGTACCCAAAGCAATCTACAGATTCAATGCAATCCCATTAAAATACCAACGGCATATCTCAAAGATCTAGAACAAACTGCAAAAATTCATCTGCAATAAATAAAAGACCCCGAATAGGCACAGCAATCCTGAGAAAGAAGAACAAAGTTGAAGGGAATCACAATACCTGATAGCAAGTTATATTATCAAGCCACAGTTCTCAAAATTGCCTGGTACTGGCACAAGAACAGAATATAGACCAATGAAATAGAACAGAGAACCCAGAAATTGACTCAAGCCATTATGCTCAATTAATATTTGACAAAGGAGGCAAGGGGATGCAATGGAGTCAAGACAGTCTCTTCAATAAATGGTGTTGAGAAATTTGGAGAGATACATGCAAAAAAAAATGAAACTAGATCACCAACTTACACCATACACAAAAAACAAACTCAAAATGTGTGAAGGACTTAAATGTAAGATGGGAAACCATAAAAATTCTACAAGACTCCATAGGTTTGAAAATAGCAGACATATGTCATAGCAATATCTTTACTGACACTGGTCCTAAGGCAATGGATACTAAGGAGAAAATAAACAAATGAGACTACATCAAAATAAAAAGCTTCTGCACAGCAACAACAACAACATGAAAACCCACTGCATGAGAGAACATATTTGCCAATCACATTTCAGATAAGGGTTTAATCTCCAAAATTTACATTTACAGAGAATTCATACAACTTAACAAAAAGAAGATAAATGATCCAATCAAAAAATAGGCAAAGGACCTAAATAGAGACTTTTTTAAAAAAGACATTCAAAAGGCCAAGAGACATATGAAAGCATGCTCAAACTCACTAATCATCTGAGAGATGCAAATCAAAACAATAATGAGGTACCATCTCACACCTATCAGAATGGTTATCATCAACAAATCAACAAATAACAAGTGCTGGTGAGGATGTGGAGAAAAAGAAACCCTCCTTTACTGCTGGTGGGAATGCAGACTGGTACAGCCACTGTGGAAGTTAAAAATGGAACTTCCTCAAGAAGTTAAAAATGGAACTCCCATTTGACCCAGTAATCCCACCCCAAGAACTATATCCCAAAAAAACCAGAAACAAAAATCAAGAAAGATATATGTATCCCTATATTCATAGCAGCACAATTTACAATAGCTAAGATTTAGAAACTGCCTAAGTGCCCATTGGCAGATTAGTGGATTAAAAAACTGTGGTACATCTACACAATGGAATACTACACTGCTATAAAAAAGAAGGAACTTTTACCATTTACAACAGCATGGATGGAACTGGAGAGTATTATGCTAAGCAAAATAAGCCAGTTGGAGAAAGATACATATCATATGACCTCACTCATATGTGGGATATAATGATTAACATAATTTGATGAACAAGAATAAAACCAGAGACAAATGGCAGGGGAGGGAGGGATAAGAGAGCAACCAAAGGACTTGTATGCATGCATATGAGCATAACCAATGGACACAGATACTGGGGCGGGGAGGGGGGGCACTTGTCCAGGGTAGGAATGGCTGGAGTGGGGGTCAATTGGGGAAAAAGGAGACATATGTAAGACTTTAGAGAAAAAAAAAGAATATGAAAAGATAAGCCACGAATTGAATAAGTTAAACATCTATATCCAGGAAGAGACTCATATTCAGAATATTAAAGAGTTCTTATGTATCAATTATAAAAACAACAACACCAAAATGGATTAAAAAAAAGCAACAAAACAAAAAACAACAATTCCCAAAAGAGGCAGTAAGGATAGCCAATATAAAAATGAAAATTTCTCAACCTTATCAATTCAGGACAATGCAAACAAAAACCACAATGAAATACTCTTTGATAGGAATAAAAATCAGACAATACAAATATTAGGGAGTTATAGAACAACAAATGTTAACATACATGTGGGGAGAAAGTAAATTAGTACAACTGTTTTTGCTAAGGCACCTGGCATTATTTAGTACCTACCCCAGAATAACTCTCTGTGTGCTGTCTGGATGATTTTCGTTTGTAGTAGCAAATGCCTAGAAACAACCAAAATGCACATTGATAGGAAAATGAAAACAATAATGCATGACTGGCATACAACTCTGGAAATGAATAGTATACAGCTGTATGTACCAATATATATGGTATATACATATAATTTTTGAGCCAGAAAGTGGCAAAAGAATATATTCAGTATTTTTAAATTCAAAATATTTAAAACAAAACAATATAGTCCTCAGTGTGGTGAATTGAAAGGGAATCATGTAGACAAAAATTCAGAAAAATTCTGGATGGGAGAGGAGAAAGGAATAGGTGATAAGCAGGTAGGGGCTTCAAATATATTATTAATGGTCTATTTCTCTAGCTGGATGGAAGCTATATGGTTGTTCACTTATTTTTAATTTTTACAACTTAACTAAAAAGTCCATTATTATTTTGTATTTATGAATTATTTAATATTTTCCATTTTTAAAGTTCAGAGTGTTTTCCATGCTATCAACAGATTTAACTCCTTCAGCAGATACTTTGCAATGATGGCTACCCTGAGAAATTTAGTAAAATCCACATCACTATGGCTCACCAAATTTTCATCACAAAATAATGGGTTAACAACAAAATATTCATTCACAGAAAGGCACTTTTACCTTTTTTTGTATTACTCTGGAATTAAGCTTCAAGATAATATTCTCCAGTTATAAAGAATCACAAATATCACATCTCAGTGCTTACACAGTGCCTTAAACACTCTCTTCAATTTTATCAGGCCCATCTCAAAATGCGGTAGATGCTGCCAGTACTAACATCTCATTTATTGGGTATAATTATCATAACAAGTGCACTACTAGTAAGTTCCTCTCATGCCCTAGTATTTCTGTGCGTGAGCTCAAGAAAAAATGATAGCATACAAAGTAGGAGGAATAAACATTCGAAAAATGGGCTATTAAATCACTGGTTGTCTGATCACAACCACATCATGCACAGAGGTAAGAGTCATCAGCATTAAAGAGAAAGGTATAGGCAAGATAAAAATGACAGTTCATCAGCAGATTTATGTAAAACATGAACTGAAAGCAATGACTAAATAGAAATATAAGCCACATTTCATAAATCATGTGAATAAAACTATTTTCTATCAGAAAGTATTTCATAAAAGACCTTGTAAACTTAACTATTCTTACTTGAATAAGTAGCAAAATCAAAGAGAGATTTTTCCCCCTCCCAATTTATCTTACACTGACTATTTCAAATCAACTAAAGCCTTAGAAAACATTTAGATATCACCCTGTTTGTGAACATCACCCAACACCTTCTCTCTGTCCCTGATATAATACCATTGACCATGTAGTGAAAATCATTATACGGCCATTTAGTTTTGGACCCCTTTCAAGAGAATCTGTTATCTCATTAAAAGCTGGGCCTGAAGGCTTGTGGAGCCAGTGCATGTGTATGCTTACCCATCTGTGTGTGTGAGGGAGTGTAATGTCTATTATAATTGAAAAATTTATACATATTTTAAAATAATCTCATTAGTGTCAATAAATTATGGGAAGAGATTAAAGATCATTTTATTTTCTGTAGTCTTTTCAATTTTAGCCATTTCTCTTATGTGAAATCTGTTTCCCTTTTTCTGTCTGAGCTCTCTTGGCTGGCGAACATCCGCTTATGTCCATACCAATGAGGACTGTTATTTATTTGACTTACATGAGCAGTGTACATGAGTAAAATATGAAAACGGATCCTGTCAATAAGCAATTTGCAATGTTCAAAGATCATATGAATCCAAAGAGAATATCCTTAAAGAAAAATAGTTTTTCATAGTAACTGGTCATCTGTGACTTCCTCAGCAAAACACAAAGCTAGTTTGCTCATGCGTGAATCTGGGACACTGATGTCCCCACAAATATGCCATGTCAACTAGCCAAAGGGCTTGCTTGAGTCATTTATGCCCTCATTTCAGACCAAAAAGTACATACATCTGGCATGGTTATGCTTGACTGGTGCTAGCTTGTGGCATATGAACAGCTGAGGAATAAATTTAGGGACATTATTAACCAAGACCAAAAAGGAGCCACTCTATTTCACTGGCTTAAAATAACAGCTCCTATTTTTCTAAAATGTAGTCATTTTAGCATTCTAGTATGTATATATATATATATATATATATATATATATATATATACACACACACACACATGAAACATCGATGAGAGAGAAACATTGATGAGAGAGAAATATAGATCAGCTGCCTCCTGCACACCTTCCACTGGGGATGTGCCTGCAACCAATGTAAGTGCCCTTGAATGGAATCAAAACTGGGGCCTTTCAGTCCGCAGGCTGAGGTTCTATCCAGTGAGCCAAACCAGTTTCAGCTATAGTATGTACATTTCAATATCAGTACATTTATAACTAAATAACTCAAACATGTTAATCATAATATGAATGTATCTATCTTCCTGGAAACTAAAAAAAAATAATAATAATTCAGGAGTTTTAAATGTATAGTTTAAAAGGCTTATAAGGCCATTTGAATTTGAGGGAGAATGAAGCTATTTTTGTGTCACAGTTTGATGATGCAAAATAAAAACCCTCTAACAAACATTTTTAAGGTTTTCCATGAGCAGACACCATTGTACAACCTAGGGGGTATAAAAAGGCACAGGATTTTATCTGTGTTTCCAAAGAATATACAATCCAGAAGAGGAAATTATCTATCTCATCATGGCTTGTGCCAGATCAGCAGGAGTGAAGAGATGAAGATGGATACAAGAGGAATTCTATAGGCAGAAAGACCAGAGGTTCACTGGGTGCAGAAGAAGCAAAGTATAATAAACAGATTATGTCATGAGACAAGAAATATAACATCAGTAGGACACGGACAAAGTAGGATCAAGTTCTGGTGGAAAGTGTGGTGTTTGTGCTTTGAACCTTAATTGGTTTTATTTCCCTTGCCCCAAGTAAAATATCTGAAATTGTGAGAGATAGGATCCTACCTGACTAAATTTTTATGTATCTATATAACCAGTCAGTAGGATTTGACCATTTGAACATTTCCTTTTTCATTTATATGAAATTTCCCCTTCAAACTTCCATATACTTGCTATATACTAAATTAAAATAGTTTTTACCAAGACAAAATGCAGAAAAAAATTAAAGTAAAAGCTTTCAACTCCAAATCTATTGAACAAATATTTAGTTTGATATGTACCAACATAATCAGATAATATGTAAATTAATGTTCAAAATTCAATCTAAATTTCAGTCCTTGGAACTATAGTAACTGGTTCCCCCTCCACTCCTGCACCTTGTGCTCTGGGTTGAGAGGACTGATGTGCAAGGGAAGTCGCTTCTTTCATTTTTGCACCGGTGGGGTGATCAGAGTTAAATTACTGTCTTACTTTTCAATCTCTGTTTTTATCACCCATTGTTAAAAGTCTCCCTTTCTCTCACAATTTCAGATATTTTACCTGCTTGCCTGCCTGATTGCCCTAACTATATCTGCCTGCCGACCTGATTTCACCCCTAATTGCCCTCCCCTGTTGGCCTGATCTCGCCCCCAACTTCCCTCTCCTGCTGGCCTGGTTGCCCTCAACTGCTCTTCCCTGCCGGCCTGATCTCTCCCCCAACTGCTCTCCTCTGCAGGCCTAATTGACCCTAACTGCCTCTGCCTTGACCCCCACCACCTTGGCTTTGCCTGGAAGGAAGTCAGACAGACTGGAAGATGGCTGGTTGGTCCAGTCTAATTAGCATATTACCCTTTTAGTAGTATAGATAAATTATGGATAGGATTGCTTAAATTGGGGTGGAGGGGAAAGGAAACCCTTTTTCATCAGGAGGAGATGCTCTTGGCAGACAAAAATGCATAATCCCTATATCTGGACTGATAGCCAGCCATATGCACTATACTGCCAAACCGGTCATTAAAAAATTGAACTGCTTTCTTATACCTTACACCAAACAGCTGTTGCCCTTAAAACTCCTCGTCAGTCCCCACCTTAGGTTCTGCCTTTGTAGTTCACCCAGATTTGGTTCTGTTTGGTCAGTTTCTATGCCAGTTAGTATCAAAAGCTACATCTCCTAGGCAGCCATTGGCTCCTCTAAGCTCACCCAGATTTAGTTCTGATTGATCAATTTCTATGCCAGTCAGTATCTCCAGGCCTACCTCTGGCCTGATCAGAGAGGCAGAGCTGATCAGCAGCCCCAGGGGAGGCCCAAGAGAAAAAGAGGCATGGCTGCTGCCCAGGCCTGGAGAGAAAGAGAGAGGCAAGGGCTGATCAACAGCTGCCACCAAGGCTACAGATCATACACTGCTTCTCTTACCAGCCCTATCTTTGGGCCAGATCTGCAGCCTCCTCTGCAGTCAGTGCTGGGTCTGGGCACCTGCAGCAGCAGCAGTCAGTGCTGGGTCACCACAGCAACCTAGCACTGACTTCCAGTTGGTCAAACCTTTGGTTGTTATGGATCCTGGCTCTTTATAGATAGATAGATAGATAGATAGATAGATAGATAGATAGATATGTACCAAATTTTAAGGTGTACAGAGGTGTGTTAAATCCTTCCAAAAATGGATTCCTCCCCCATTCTTAGACTGAGCCAGTGGCAGGAACTGATGGATTTCAATCAAAAGTCATGATGAGGTTTCTTTTGCTACCTGTGTCACTATTAGGCAACAGAAGAATGGCCAAAATGTGAGGCCTCTTAAGCTTGAGGCTACAGCCAAATGGCTCTCACCCCCCCCCCCCCGCAGGTGAAGAAATGAATTTGGCCCAGTGTTTCCTCACTGGCAGGTGTAAGAAGAGGTCATTATAAAAATGGTATGGTATATTTCTACCATCACCAAGAATGCTAAATTAACATTTTATTTTGAAGATTTTTATATATGTACATGTTCTGAAGTCAAAGAGCTTAATTTGTGCAAATTATGATCTAAATGATAAATGCATATTCAACTATATATGTATTCATGATTATGGCATTTCATCTTATTAATTCAGTCAAAGAGCCATGAAATGCATACTAGAATTTTAAAAAGTATCTGTAGTCTTCCTCATGGGCCTACCTCTCATCAGAAAATATAAAAGTAGTTAAAAATACTTCCTTAAAATACTGAGCAATAATTACTTTCTATTTCCTCTAAATCAAATTAATGTTATCCAAATTATATGATTAGTCTATGTTAGGCTCTTAGCTCAGGAAAGATGTTCAAACTTTGGACACATGTTAAAACTGGTAAGCTAACCACATTTCTTTTTTTAAAAAATATAATAAATCTTTATTGTTCAGGTTATTACAGGTATTCCTCTTTCCCCCCCCCCATAGCTCTCCTTCACCTGATTCCCCACCCAACCCCTAGTTAAGGGCACATTTCTAGATAAGTTTCTTAAGTACAATATATGGAGAAATAAGAATGTGAAGGAAACTGAAGGAACTGAATTTTCCAAATAATGATAGCAAGGAAATGGGTAAAGATGTGGTTTAAAAAGTGCTTCCTCCTAAGATAATTTGATGAAACATTTGTAGTATACTAACAGTCATTTGGGTATTGCTCAACACTTCTTGACCATTGTGTCTGTCTCTTACTCTCACTCTAAGTAGAGGAAGAATTTTGCTACCCCTAAATTTTAAATGCTTCTTCAAATGCTAGAGCACAGGAAGGGTACTTCTAAAGAATTTCAAAAGTGCCTCTAACTTTTTCCAAATTTTCTAATTTGGGTGAAGCAACTAAATCATGCTCCTCAAACTGGAAATTCTGTCTTCAGAGATCCTCAATAGCATTTCTCAGCATGAAGACCCATGAGTTAGGAACATATGTATAATTTTTATCTTAAAAAAATATAAGAAAACTAGAAAAGGGAGTATTAGTAATAGCAGTGATAAAAATCCTATATAATATAAAGGTAATATGCAAATTGACCATCACTCCAACAAACAACATGGCTGCCCCCATGTGTACACAAGATGGCTGTCATAAGATGGCCATCAGGGGAGGGCAGTTGGGAGGGACTAGGCTTGCAAGGGAGGGCAGTTGGGGGTAATCAGGCCTACAGGAGAGGACAGTTAGGGGTGATGGGGCTGGCAGGAGAGCAGTTAGTCATTGATCAAGCTGGCAGGGGAATGGTTAGTGTGTAATCAGGCTGGCAAGCTGAAGCAGTTAAGGACAATTAGTTAGAGAGGAAGCCAAGCTGTTGGGAGCCAGCAGTCCTGGATTGTGAGAGGGATGTCCAACTGCCCACTTAGGACCTATCGGGCCTAAACTGAGGTGTCCCAGATTGGAGAGGGTGCAGGCTGGGCTGAGGAACACCTCCCCACCCCCCATAGGAATTTTGTGCACTGGGTCTCTATTAGTAGTAATAACAGCAATAGTGATAGTAGCATTAAACCTCCACTCAGTGCTTACTCTGGACAGGCAATGCTGAAAACTCTATGTATGACTTTGTGTGATCCTCTCAGTAACCGTATGAAGTGCATAATGCTATGACCACCATTTACTGAGGGACAAATATCAGTTCTATACACAGGGTCACTTAGCTTTCAAGTAGCAGAGTATAGTACTGTCTCTCAGCATAATCAGTGATATCAAGTTCTCTAGGGTTTGTTCTGTTATAAGCTATGTACTCAATATTACAAATCAATTGATGTTTATTCATAATACCCTACATATCTTTGGTACTTTTCAATAAATTATTATATATTTTAATGCTTATGTACTATATGCAAATCTCTGGCAATAGTCATATTTCTGGAATTGACTATTATATATATTTTCCAGTTAAGTAATTACTCTAGTATTAAGACTGTCTTTAACAGTAAATGAAATTAATATTGGAAACACCTTAAAACAAAAGCTATAAGCTGTAAATATTACCTCTGATTTCTCAAAGTTTTAAGTGGATGACTAGAGATATCCATGCCTCTCATAATCATAGGAACCATTGCAATGAATCAAAACCCATTTTTGCAGTACACTTAGTTTTCATTTCCTTTGGGCATCATAAGTACCCTCACCTCTTATAGCACAGCAAGCTGTTAGGTTTCCAGATCATCACAAGGCTATAAACCACTTGACAGTGTCCTGAGGTCCAAAATCCAGCTCCATTAATACTTCTGAGTCTGCTGACCTCCTACAATAGTAATGTCAAGATTAAGTAGCAAAGTTTAGAATTTAACCTTTTCATCCAAAACTGCTAGGAATTTAGATGGTTAAATTTTACTCCCCCACCTCCTTTTAAATATTGAAAAGCAATATGAATCCATTTAAAATCAGATCAGCTGTTTCTCTGGGAAATGAGAAATGCTCCCTGGAGGTCATTCTGTCTTTCTAGGATATGGACAATGGTGCCGTGGGAAATGCTTAGCACTAAAATGCACTGGACACCATTACAGGATTTCCCATGTAATAAATTGGGCTAATTTGTTTGCCTTTAATGGAGAGAGATGGAGACAAAAGAAAGCACATTCATGGAAATAGGGCTCCAACAAATTAAGGCACTTTGAGGTTAGCAGCTGCTCCTCAGTAGTTGGCTGTGCATATTTACATAGAGCCAGGCCTTGGGAAAATGAGACTGGCTGCTAGCCAACACACTGGACCCGGAGATATGGACCCCAGAGGCTGCGTTTATTCTCACAGCCCCTTGGAGTATTCTAATGCCCGAACTCGAGGCCTGCTGCAAGGAAGGAAACTGGAGTTCTGGGCCCCACAGTCTGAGGTCAGCTCTCTCTTAGCCCCATCAGAAGCTCCAGCTGAACTCAGAGCAGCAGAGCCACCCTGGCTGGCATTAGAGCAGTTTTCTGCTCTGAGCCACAAAGGACTGACTGGAGAACACCACACAATAAGTGATTGGTGGTTTGTTTCTGTCCACTTCCATTCAGAAATATTTGATGAAGAGAATAAGGATAGTAAAATAGCATTGACAGCAATAAAATGAACATCACCCTTTTGGGTTTTACCTTATAAAAAGGAAAATTCTACCCTACAAGTCATTAACATCAACTTAATGAATGGAGCCCACACAGGTACCTTAAAAACTATCTGGAAAATAAGTGCTTTAAATTTACTCCTTCATCTCTAATGAATCAAGGCCAAGTTAAACAACAAGGAAGTGTATCCTTGTATTTCTCAGCTTTTACATATCTCAGCCATTTTACACTTTCCAATCCCTCACATATGAGCTGATTTGATCTTTACAGCAACGTGGTGAATCAGCTACCACAGGGATGACTATTGTTCCCATATTTCAGATACCAAAATTGAGACAAGAGAAGGCTTGTTGATGGCTCACAGTCAGGTAGACCTTGAGGTCCTAAAGGACTTGAATCTGCAGCTGGGTCTCCTGAAATCGAGGCTTGTTCCCTTTCCCTTCACCAGATGGTTTCAATATTTTTCAGTGCAGGTAATACAATTTTAAGGCTATATTCCCACTATATGAAAAAGCTACCTGGAAAAACCTGAATATCCTAGTTATTGTTTGCGGAACCCTCAGCCCACTAATCTGAATCCATTTAACTCATTCAACAGATATCTGTGACTCTTGTGCTCTTTTTCCGCCTCAAATTTACAACCTACCCAGACATCCATGCTAAAAATTCCCCAAAATCATTACTCTGAGCCTTCAAATAGGTCTTGTCTTTTTCTTTATCAATGACTAATGATCCACATGCTTTTGGCTTTTCTTATTTTTTTGATTCCTCATATTTTATAATGCACATGGCCTTGAGTACAGGCTTGCCTAAGGAAAAATTATTGGCTGTTCATCTTCTGGCCATCTATAAATCATCTTCATCTTCCCAGCTGCCTTTTTGTTTATCCCTAAAGGTTCTCTCTGCTTTCTTTCTAACAAATACTCCTCATCCCTTCAACTCCACTCCAGCCTTTGGTTTTATTGATCAAATTGTGGCTGAGTAACTGTTGTCCATCTCTTTCCTGGACCTAACACAAATGATTTAAAGAAAGTGTGCTTTGATCAGAGTACCATTGCTATTTTAGCATACAACTAAGGCATATGCATGGGCATATTCCTCTTTTGAAACTCTTTCTGTCAGAAATGCTGGTGGTATGAAACTCAAGTAATATTTTAGAAATGTTATAATTTAGCAGTTCTAGCTGCTGTCAATAAATCTGAAGGATCTGATTTCAGGTATATCACATTAAGCTAAATGAATGTACAAATAAGTAGGTAAATAAAAATATAAATGTAATTCCACAAAGCAATGACTAAATGGTGAAATGAGTGGCTCCTGAACTATTCCACAGGAAACTCTCTTCTCTATCACACCCTCATGCAGATCCCATGAAGGCTGTTCCATCTGTAGCATTTCTTTTGTTTGGTCTGAGCTTTTTACCACTAACCAGATACTTTCTCACATGGTGCCCCTCTTGTATGTGGCCCCCTAGGAGGTAATGTCAGAAATTGAATGTAAGCATCTAGACATTTTAAAGCAACTTAATGATAATTGAGCCTAATTCTAAAAATATATTATATTGTGCATGGTTTTTTTTATTTTAAAAATTCTTTCTGTATTAATTCAAGATTTATTTTATAATAGCTTTGGCTTGTGATGAATTGGACATAGAGCTGCACAGGGAGACAAGCCAGAGAGTCTCACTGAGGAGGCGACATTTAATCTGAGGCCTAAAGAATAAGAATCACTGATGTTCTTAAGACTGAAAGAAAAGAGATTCCTGAAGAGGAAACAGCAAGTGCGACACACTGTGAGGAAAAGGAACCCTATGTTCAAGCTGATTGAGGCTGTGCTGCTTGTGTTGCTAGAGGCAAGAGATAGAGTACCACAATAGGAATGAGGGTGAGACACAATAGGAACGCTATTGATAATTTCTGTAGTTTTCCTAGCCACCCAAAATATATTACATCTTTCTTTTTTTATAGTTGAGGAAAACGAATCTAGAAGATAAATGATTAGACTGAGGAGCTGGAGCGACTGGAGGGTGACTCTAAGCATTGGCTCCAGGGCTGTCTGACTCCAATGTCCTTCTCCCCCCCCCACCCCCGCCCCCAACCACGCTGTTCCCTCCCTGCAGTTCTCCCAACCACCAAAGCCCTAGAGCATGTACCATGTGAACTGATTTGGTGACTGGAGATAAGACTAGATATCACAGCTGGCTCCCCAGAGAAATGTGTTATTTGGTTTCATGCAGGGTGCAACTCCATGCCAAAGAAATGTGCCAGGAGCTTGTTTATTGAGAGAAAAAACAAGGCCAAAGGTCCACAAAGACCTGGCATAAGAGGAAAGGAGAATTAGACAAGTGCCTTTGACATGGAAACATGGCACAGACTGACAGATCTCAGAGGGAAGCAGGGAGGGGGGTGGGCAGAGATTAACTACATATGCATAACCCATAGTATTGTGAAGGCCTGGGTGCAGAGGGAACCAGGTGGAAGGGGGCAATGGATAAAAATTAGGAAGATCTACAATACTCTCAGCAATAAAAAAGAAAAAGAAAACGAAAAAGTGCCTTTGAGAATGCCGAGTAGCCTAGACTGCCAAGTATGACTTTATCTGAAAGGGTTATTACTTGTTTTACAATTATAGTATACATTCAATATTATTTTATACTAGAGGCTTGGTGCACAAAATTCATGCATGGGGTGTCCTTCAGTCCAGCCTGCACCCTCTCCAATATGGAACTCCTCATGGAATGTCCAATTGCCCATTTAGACATGATCCTAAGCCTACCTGGACTGGGTCTAAACGGGCAGTCAGACATCCCTTTCACAATCCAGGACTGCTGGCTCCCAAATGCTCTCCTGCCTGCCTTCTTGATTTCCCTTAACCTGATCATCCCCTAACCACTCCCTTGTAGCCTGATTGATGTCTAACTGCTCCCCATCAGGCTTCTTCCTGACAGCCTGATAATCCCCTAACCGCTCCCCTTGCAGCCTAATTGATGCCTAACTGCTCCCCTGACAGCCTGTTTTCCCCTAACTGCAGGCCTGGTACCCCCCAATTGCTCTCCCTGCAGGGCTGATTGCCCACAACTTCCCTCCCTTGCAGATCTAGTCCTTCCCAACTGCCCTCCCCTGCTGGCCATCTTGCGGCGGCCATCTTGTGTCCACATGGGGGCAGTCATCTTTGACTACATTGGGGCAGCCATCTTATGTGTTGGAGTGACAGTAAATTTGTATATTGTTCTTTTATTAGATAGGATAGAGGCCTGGTACATGGGTGGGGGCCAGCTGTTTGCCTCGAAGGGTGTCCGGGATCAGGGTGAGGGTTCCCTTGAGGCATGGGGTGGCCTGGGTAAGTGACCTGTGTTGGTTTTCAGGCTGGCCATGGCCCCCGGCCACCAAAGAGGAGGCCCTGGTGTCTGGGATTTACTTATCTTCTATAATTGAAACTTTGTAGCCTTGAGCAGAGCTAAGCCTCCTGCTTGCTCTGTGGCCATAGCCATTTTTGTTGGGATTTATTTATCTTCTATAATTGAAACTTTGTAGCCTTGAGTGGAGGCCTGGGCCTTCCAGGGTGTGTGGAAAGCTTGGCTTCCTCCATTGCTGAGAAAAACCTAAGCCTGCTGCTCTCTCCATGGCCACAGCCATATTGTTTGGGTTAATTTGCATGCTCGCTCCTGATTGGCTGGTGGGGATGGCTTGTTGGTGTAGCAGAGGTATGTTCAATTTGCATAATACTCTTTTATTATATAGGATTAGTGTCAGATGTACAGCCTAGTGGTTAGAAAATCATGTGGTTTACACAGTGGTCCTCCAATGTTTCAAGTATCCATAGAAGGGTTATTATTTCCGCACTTGTAAATATGCCAATATGAGAAATGTTGCTTGTGAAAAATGGCTCACTAGTCCAAATTTCAAATGATGGACTAGGAAACAGAAGCATGGCAAAAATGGGACTTTTAACATTCTCAAGAGCAGGTGCCCATTGAACAGGAACACACATGGGGCAGGGAACACAGCCTATTTATTTAGCCCCTCTTTTGGTTCCTCATTAACTGAGTACTATTTGGTCACATTTTCCCTAAAGTCAACAGGTCTTACTGTCTCTCATTAGATTATTTTAAAAAAATGGGCTGGGACCTTTTCTAGTTGCCTCCATCTCTCTTTGCCTGTGGGAATCTTCCTAGGACATGTGCCATCAGCCATGTGTTCAGCTCATACCTTAACCCATCTCCCACATCCTGTTTGGGAAATTCAATAAACAACTGGTCACATGCTGTTTCTTTTATTATGAAGATAAATTAGAGGCATGTTTCTTACATTGCTGACTTCATTTACTTGGCATTGGGAACATCCCAAATTAATATATATATATATATATATATATATATATATATATTCCATTATTTAGTATAATTTAAAGATAAATTATTATCATATTGGTTCCAAGTTAATAAACATCTAATTTAATGTCCAGTTGAGGATGTGACCTGATGTCTCGTCTCACCTGGCACTACAGTGACCTCCAGGAAAGGGATGCTTGGGGTCTGGGTTGTTCTCACAGTCTGATAAAAAAAAAAGCTGATGGAAATAAAAGGGACAAGTACTCTATTTTGGACAGCGCACACATAGCAGATTTAAACGGTGATTTCATTTGGTTCTTTGGAAGGAATTTCTCATGATTTGGTGACCTTAAAAATGCTCTTCTGGGACTTAAAACAAAAAGAAACATACACTAACTAAAAGTAAATAATTTTCCCAGAAAGGAAGTGGAAACAATATAATGGAAAAAAAACATGAAACAAATATGATGAGTGAAATGAGTATGTTCAGCACCTTGATTTATGCTGCTGGTTCCTTGCATAAGGCAGGAAAATTTAAGCTCAAATGGGACACAGCTGTCACCAGGAAGCAAAAATGTGTCCCATTGAAATACATTTCTGAATATCTCCCAAAATATCCTTTTATTTGAATGAATTCATTTCTCGAACAGAAAATCAAATGTGACTTTACCAGAAAACATTTTCTTTCCTGACATGGAACTATCCTGCCTTTATTTTGCCAAGCTTTTCTCCCATGGATTCCCATGATGCCAGTTTTAAAATGACTATTGTTTTTGCCACTTGCAAAAATAGAAATAATTTTTCTCTTGGTGCAAAATCCCAGTTATAAGACATTATGTGTGATAATTTATATTTCTAATGATAGACTAGAACATTTATATTAGGACATACTTAGAAAAAGAAAACCTCCATGTCATTCATCGTTCAGGATTCTACAGGCCTTTTTTTTTTCTGTACTTAATATAACTCACTTTCCTGGACATCTTTTCTTAAAGGGAATGCTTCTCATAATAATAATAAAGGGGGTTATCAGACAGCTAATCATCCATTGTTTTATGGGGTCAAATGGATTGTTTCCTTAAGAACTGAAAAATTCTGTTAGTCACTTACCAGATGGACAGGCGCTTTCTCCAAATTGGGATGGCGACTGAACCCATAGTCCTAAAGGTTAATTGGATATGAAAAGAAGAAATGCAAGAAATTGTAAACAAAGCTTTTCCAGGCAGTTCCATCTTTCTGAGAGTCTGTTTCCATGTTCCCAGTCTCGGGCACCCTGAGGAACAAGGACACCAGCCTGAGCAAAAGGTATGTGTGCAGCGTTGGACGGTGCCTGTGTGATGTCCCAGTGCAATGGACATTGAAAGGGAATATGATGGCCAGCTCTACTCTCCATTTGTCAGGACCCCAGCATATACCATCTGGGTGGGAAAAGGTGGCCAAATCACTTTTCAGATCTTTAGGATAAGTCTGAGCTTTACACCAAGGTGCAAGACCAACAGAGATCAGAACTTTGTCATATTCACCACTGAATTTGTGCCTAGAAGAGTACTTGGCACAGAGCAGCCCCTCAAATACTCAATAATGGGAAAGAGGAATGGAGGGAAAATCTATCAGTAGATTCATATTTCTCAGGTTGACCGGTATAATTGCTACTATTGCTTAAATAACATTTGTTGATGCAATGTATATAAAAGAAAGCTAAGAGGGTATTTATCACTGCTGCCACTGTGTTCAGGGCTGGTCAGAAGCAAAAGCCATGCTGAGAAGACATCAGGCATAGGTCTTCTCTATTCTTTTTGTTTAGGGAGACTAAAGGTTGTTGCTCAGAGCTGGGTCCCTGAAGCCCCACAACCACATAGACCTGCTCTGAAGGGTCTCACAGACTAGTAAGTGATCCAAGGCTTGTACATAAGTAACCAGAACATAGGTTGGTAAAGGCATCAGAACCCTAGATGCCAGCGTCTGGTGAGATCATGTCTACTGCTTCCTTATGACCTGTGGACTGTTACTGATTAGCGTAAGGGGGTGGGGCACGGGAACATTGGAACTTGCCTGAAATGGAAACATTTGTGCCAGGAAAGCTGAGTGTAGAACTAAGGTACTGCATCTCAGCCCCTTCAGAGGCAGTCATTGTCAGACTGACTTCATCCTTCTCTCACCAGGTGAACGATGATTCAGGGAATAGGCAGAGGGTAAGAGAAAATGCCCCGAAACTCCTGCCTGCCTGAATTTCTCTATGTCCCCCAGCAGAGTCAGAAACACTCATCGAATTCTTAAGTTCTCTTCAACATTTTGTCTCTTTGGAACAAATAAACCCCAAACCTCACCATTCCCTTGGTCTTGATTTGATAGCACATATCAAAGGCTGGGATGTTAAGAGGCACAAGAGAGAGAAACTAAGTCACCCAATATCCCAGTCAGTGTCTTGTGAGATCAAGTCTATTGCTTCCTTATGACCTGAACAATTTCCATGTTTCAGTTACCTACCAGGTTGACAGGGACTTCTCCAGCTAGGGGCCACCATTTGATGCATTGTGCTAAGGGTTATTGTGATAATATAGAGAGGAAATTCAAGGAATCTCTTTGTAAAACAATGTAAGTCAATTTGTCATCACCAAAGATCTTACAAGTTTTGGTATCATCATGACTCCTTAATTATCCTAGTTTAATATTATATTGAGCTTTATCTGGTGCTTAACAGTTTAAACCTAAAGCACACTAAGTAGAAAAGCAATAAATGGGAGAATGGAAAGTGGGTTTGGGTTTTGCTTCTGAGAAGGAAAATGTGATGAGTCACTATTTTAATGAATTCATGGATCTTTGGGAAGTTTTAAAATGGACCATTAAATTGTGTAATACTGAGTCCTTAACTTCATAATGTCTGGAAAAAGGTATTCTCTGTGAAGAGGTGGGCAGGGGATGCTACCATGAGATACTGATATGAGAACAATAGCTCTAAATGTGAGCAGGGAATTGGTGTGTTGGATTCAGAAGCAAATTGCAGCCCTCGGGAGCAAAGAGCTGTGCCTGAGGAGTATCTGTCAAGCAGAAAGATGTTGTCAGTGCATTTGTGAGAATGTGTGTATATTCTCTTCACTTTTGGGAAAATATCTTGACCAAAAGAATGTCCTGAATATAAAAATCAATAGTAATGGATCCTTTGAAGCCTTTTTTGCTTTTATCTTTTTTTCCTACTGAGAACTGTTTTCTCAATTCTTTTGATGACCTGTTCCAGGTGGATTAAATATAGTGTGACTTTAAAGCTGTGATTCTTGCCGAAACCAGTTTGGCTCAGTGGATAGAGTGTCAGCCTGCGGACTGAAGGGTCCCGGGTTCGATTCCGGTCAAGGGCATGTACCTTGGTTGCGGACCCATCCCCAGTGGGGGGTGTGCGGGAGGCAGCTGATCGATGATTCTCTCTCATTGATGTTTCTAACTCTCTATCCCTCTCTCTTCCTCTCTGTAAAAAAATCAATAACATAAATTTAAAAAATAAAGCTGTGATTCTTAATGAGGGTGATTTTGCACCAACACCACACTACCCCAGGAGACATCTGGCAAAGTTTGGGGGACATTTTTGGTTGTCACAAGTGAGAGGGTGCTACTCGCTTATACTGAGGTAGAGGCCAACATACTGCTAAACAGCATACAATGCGCAAGACTGCCCCCCCCCCCAGCAAAGAATTATCTGTCCCAAACAATTGCATTGAGGTTAAGAATTGATTCTGGTTTATGACCAATTCTTTTATTAAAGTGTCCAGGTGAGTCATATTTATAATGCCTCTTAAGACCAAAATAGAAGCCTCCACCTATAAGTAATCCACACCTGTGGTATATATTTCTTGCAAATTTATGAAAAACATTTTAACTTCCCTAAATCAAGAATCACACAACACTGTTATCACTATTTGTCTCATAATTTTGGTTGTTAATCATCACCTGAAGATATTTTTTCCATTGGTTTTGAGAGAGTAGAAGAGAGGGTTAGAGGACAAAACAGAGAGAGTAAAACATCAATGTGAGAGATACATCAATTGTTTTCCTCCTTCATCTGCCCTAACCTGGAGGGGATTGAATTTTCAACCCAGGTACACGACCAGGCATCACACCAGTGACACTTTGGTGAATGGACTGAGCTCTACCCACTAAACCACTGGCCAGGAAAGTCTCATATAGTTTTATGTGAAAATACTAGAAGCCTGAGGCATGAAATTCCTGCAAGAGTAGGCCTTCCTTCCCCTGGCTGCCAGCACCAGCTTCTCTCTGGCACCCGGGACTTGGGCTTCCCTCGCAGCCCCAGCTTTGTCTAGAAGGACAGAAGGATATCCAGTCTAATTAGTATATTATGCTTTTATTATTATAGACTAGAGGCCCAGTGCATGAAATTCATGCATGGCAGGGAAGACGAAGGTGTCCCTCAGTGTAACCTGCACCCTCTCCAATAGAGACCCCTTGGAGGGTGTCCACTGCCAGACATCCCTTTCACAACATGTGACTGCTGGCTCCTAACCACTCACCTGCTTGCCTGCCTGCCTGTCTGCCTAATTGCCCCTAACCACTTCTGCCTGCTAGCCTGATATCCCCCTAACCATTTCCCTGCCAGCCTGATTGATGAATAAGTGCTCCCCTGCTGATCTGATTGCCCCAACTGCCCTGCCCTACAGAGCTGGTCACCCCAACTGCCCTCCCATGAAGGTCTGGTTGCCCCTAACTGCCCTCCCCTACAGGCCTGGCCCCCCCCAATTCCCCTCACTTGCCAGCCTCTTCACCCCCACTGCCCCGCCCCCACCAGCCATCTTGTGGTGACCATCTTGTGGCATCCATCTTGTGATGGCCAACTTGTGACAACATCATGGCAGCCATCTTGTGATGACACCACATGAGGGTGTCTCGTGACGACACCTAGGCTTTTATTATATAGGACTAGTGGCCCAATGCACAAAAGCATGCAAGGGCCTTGGCCCCAGCACCTGCCCATTGCTGCTCTGCCTTGTCCCTGCTTGCTGTGGCTTTATCTGAAAAGAAGGAGATCCAGAAGAAAGTCCATATTAATTAGCATATAAGCTTTTATTATTATAGATGTGATTCCACTTACATGAAATTATGATAAAGTACCATATATTGCATATTACTCCCTCTGCAAAGCAACATGACAAAACAACACAGCAAGAAAACATCAAAAAGATAATATCCATATATTCAGAATGATTTCTGATAATCTTGGACATATATCAAGTCTTTGTGAGATAAATGTATTTCAGGATTCCAGGAATACTAATAACTACACTGAAATATTGTCAAGAGTCTCAGAGAACATTCATTCAATGCACGTAAGATTCTTTGTTAGAGAAAGTAAGATGAGCTTAGAAAGTGGTACTTTCTAAGAGCTTGTGTTTATTAGTTTCCTCAGCAGTTGTTGTGATTTATTTTATTTAATATGAGTCCTGCAAGGCAGGTGTTAGTAGCCTTTTTAAAAAGAGATGTCTTATCTGAGGCTAGAGCAGTAAAGGAATCCAATTCTAGTGAATTCCAGTGCATAATATGCTTTCTCTATCATTTCATCCCCTTAGTCTGACAGGTACTGAGTTGGAGAAAATTGTGGTGCTTTTTGGAAAGGAACTGAACACAGAGAATCAGGTCGATCCTAGAAGGCGGGTGGCTACTCCTGCACAGTGAAGTACTACTTTTCTTCTCCATCTTCACTCTTCATGATAACACTGCCTTTTCCCTGGCCCCAAACAGAGGCTGGACTAACAGAATGAATTGTCTACAACCCTGTTGCAGGGACACGGAGTCCTGGGAGGCAGCCAGAAGTGCAAAGAAACCAAAGGCATCAGAGAGCAGAGAGGGTCCATGGAAAGCTTTCTGCCAAATGGGAAAGAAATGGCCACAGGGGGCGTCCTGAGAGACAAAAATTGGATCTCAGACTGAAATGCTCATAGGTTCCTGGCCCTGAGACTGTGATAGGGTACAGTGGTTAGGATCTGGGACTCCAGATTCAGCCACTTGGGTTTATATTCAATTTCTCCACTTGTCAGCTGTAGGATTTGGGCAAAGGATTTGACTTGTCTGTGCCTCAGATAGTATTCACTTTATTAGGTTGCTTTTATCGTATTTTATTAATTCCTTTTGGACTAAGGCTAAATGAGATTAACCTTAAAAGGTCACCCAATATTTACTAGAACCAAGAAGTAATCCCAGTGGTTTTAACTCAATGTTTGGATGTCTATCTTATACCATAAAAATGCTCCTAACAGGGATACTGCTGTGAAAGATAGTACGGACAGTGGAAGGGTGTGGAGGGATAAGGAACAGAAAAAATAATGGGAAAACAAAATGTATATTGAGAATGATGAGGAAATATACAATTAGAAGGAAATAAGAAGTAATAAAATGAGTGTCAAATGTGAACAGAAGGAGAAAATGTTTGGTGATTAAAAACATTATATTTATGCATCTTAGTGATCAGTGAAATGAAGCTTAGGCATTAAAATATTTCTAATTTGAACAACAATTTGTAAGCTACAAATGTTTATAATGATTGTAATTTGAAGATACTTATTTTTATGGGAATATAACTGATTCAAACATAAATCATTTTATTATTTTTACCTATCAAATAAATCTAAATTTCAGATAAAGACAGTTGCATTGGTATCTGGATTTGACATATAAAAAACAGGATATGCCTATATCATATATATTTATATGCCTAAACAACCACCCAACTGTTTGACCATCCAACAGGTAGCTATGGAAGGCAATGACCTCCAGGGATCAGATGCTGGAGTTGCCAAGCTGCTATGACTTGGCAGCTGGGTTCTCAGTTAACACACCCAGAACCAGAGAGGAGGGAGCCTGATTCCGGGGGGTGTCACCTGAGAACTGCCCTCTCACAATCTGGGACCCGTATGAAGGTGTTAAAGAGCCAATTTCAGCCCAATCCCCACAGGCCAGGCAGAGGGACCCCATAAGTGCACAAATCCATGCACTGGGCTTCTAGTTCTAGAATAAAAGAGACTAAAGAAAATGACAACTAAATGCAATACCTGATTATTGATTAGATCTTGGATTAAAAAATAGCTATAAAGTATATTATTTGGAAAAATAAATGTACATAGAGACAGTATGTCAGATAATGTTGTATCAGTGTGACTAAATATTTTAGTATATAGTGATATTGTCATTATATTAGAAAACAAGCTTATCCTGGGAGATACATACTGGAGTACTTACAAGAAAAGTGTCATGAAGTCTGTAATTTATATCTTCTTTCAGATGGTTCAGCAAATACAAAACAATTACACACGTACTCAAAGAGGGCTCCAAACATGGCAAAATGTTAATAATTAATGAATCTAGGTTAGGATATGTTGGTGTTTGTTGCAATATTCTTTCAACTTTTCTGTAGGTTTTTGAAATTTCAAAATGAAAAGTTGGGAAAAGTGCAGTTTTAATACTTACATGAACACAGATGAAAAATGGCTGAAGTTACTGAGGAAGTCATAGTTTGAGTAATTTAGTTGCTTTAGATATAAGCATTTAACTCTCTAATCCCATGAAAGAGAGGTGTAGGCAATCTATTCATCATCTTGCTATTTAACCAATTAGATGACTCTTTCATAATCAAGCTGATTCAATTTTGTGAAATGACAAGTCTTCTAGAGAAGAATAGAAGTAGAAATCATGATATAAAAAAATCAGCAGAATTGCCCTAAACAGTTTAGCTCAGTGGATAGAGCATTGGCCTGCAGACTGAAGGGTCCCAAGTTCAATTCTGGTCAAGGGCATATACCTTGGTTTCGGGCACATCCCCAGAAGGGGGCGTGCAGGAGGCAGCTGATTGATGTTTCATTCTCATTGATGTGCTTAACTCTCTATGCCTCTCTTCTTTGTAAAAAATCAATAAAGTATATTTTTAAAAATCAGCAGTTTCAAGGTGATATAGCCTATCCTATATAATAAAAAAGCAATAAGCAAATTAACCCTCACAAGATGGCTGCCTATAACCAGTTCGGCAGGGGGCTTAGTGAGGGACGACCAAATGACTGAACAGCAGACTGCATGGGCAGCCAGGCTGGCAGGGGTGCCATGAGGGGTGACCAGGCCAGCAGGGGGGGGGGCAGTTGAGGCCGACCAGGGTGGCAGGGGGTGCAGTGAGGGGTGACTAGGTCAATGAGTTGGAGGCTTTGGGGGGCAAGCAGGTTAGCAAGAGAACCATGAGGGGCGACTAGGCCAGCAAGGGGTGGGAAGTTGGGGGTGACCAGGCAGCAGGGGGGGCAGTTGGGGATGATTAGGATGGCAGTGGGGGGTGGGAGCAGTGAGGGGCTACTAGACCGATGAGGGGGTGCATTAGGGGCAACCAAGCTGGCATAGGGGGACATTTGGGGGTGACCAGGTTGACGAGGGGGGTAGTAAGGGGTGACCAGGTTGGCGGGGGGGGGGGGGGGAAGCAGTTATGAGCAACCAGGCCAGCAGGGAGGGAGCACTTGGGGAGAATCAGGCCAGCACACAGAGGCAGTGAGGGCCAATGAGACCTGTGGGGCAGGAGGTGGGGGGCTGTTAGGGGAGACCAGGCAGGCAGGAAGGTGAGTGATTAGGAGCCAGTGGTCCAGGATTGTGAGAGGGATGTCTGACTGTCGGTTTAGACCTGATCCCAGGGATCAGGTCTTAACCGGCAGTCAGACATCCCTAAAAAGGTCCTGGATTGGAAAGGGTGCAGGTTGGGCTGAGGCAACCCCCCTGCATGAAATTCATGCACAGGGCCTCTAGTGTTATATAAATAATACAAAAATTCTTAAAATCATGGAGGAAGTCAATACAGGGAAATACACAAACATATAATTCCAAGTTGTCAGTTCAGAATACTAGCACAGACTTCTCCCAGTTTCCATTGAAAAGTATTGCATAGATAGGTAAATAATCACAAAACCCAATCACACCATTTGAAACATATGTAAGAGCTGCCATGGAGAAATTTCCAATTTCAATATGGAAGATAAAAGCAAAATGCCTTCTTCAACATCATGCACCCTATCTTCAGAAGCAGAACAGGACAGAAAGCATTAAAGAGATAAGAAGTCTTAAATTAACTGCCTGTTAACCCTAACACAGAGATGTGAGGATGCACAGTGGAAATAGCAATCCTCAACTGTGCAGGGATTGTTTGTTTGTTTGTTTGTTTGTTTTGGTTAATATTAACATGAGAATATTTTTTCATTGATTATTAAAGATAGTTAGAGGGAAAAAAGAGAAAGAGAGAGACATGACCGGGAATCAAACCCAGGACCTTTCAGTGTGCAGGTCAGTGCTCTAACCACTGAGAACACTGGCCAGGGCATGTGAGGATAGTTTTATAATCTGGTCTTTTAAAAAAATATATTTTTGTTGTTGAAAGTATTTCAGATGGCCCCTCTTTTTCCCCTCTACTAACCCCCTTCCCCCATTCCCAGGCCCTCACCATACTACTGTCTATGTGCATGGGTCATGTATTATATGCATATAAGTTCTTTGGTTAATTACTTCTCACCCCTTTTCTCTGAGATTCTACAGTCCTTTCATGCCTGTTTTGTTTATTAGTTTATTTTGTTTACTAGATGCCACATATAAGTGAGATCATATGATACTTGTCTTCCTGTGACTGGCTTATTTTGCTTAGCATAATGCTCTCCTGGTCTTTCCACGCTGTCTCAAAGGGTGAGAGATCCTTCTTTTTATTTTTGTTACAGCTGCATAGTATTCCATTATGCAAATGTAACACAGATTTTTTTATAGTTTTTTTTAATTAGGTGTTTTCTGAGCTGGAAATTTTGCTTCACTGTAATCGGATCAATTAATTTTGTTGACTTCTCTGTGGAGAGCACAGTATGCTCTGAATGAAGTGTCACTTACAAGGAAATGTGGTTGATGGGTACAGATGCAGAAGAAACCCTGACAGTGGGGCCACTTACGAGGACTGTCTCTCAAGGTTTACCCCCAAACCAAGAAAAAAATATAGACTGCATCTTACTCTAGTGTAATCAGAAAATATAATGGCCAAAACAACCTTTTAATTCAGTGAAGTTTATTAAGTGATGAAATACTCGCTAATCATGTACATTTCTGTCATATGACCATCTAAAAAGCAAAGCCAGTTTACACCCAAATATACACAGAGGTGCTTAGGACAATCCTCTCCTTGTCTGTTGCCTTCCTATTGGAAAATCCTCAGCCAATACTCATCACCTCACCAGGAGCAGAATCTGTATTTAATACTGAGAGGGAGCATTATGAAAAAAATTCTGAGGAAAAGCATTTCTCTACTACAGTAGTTCAGGACATTTTAGAACTCATATCTTTGCTTCCCTCAACAAATTTGAAAAATAAATACCGTATTTGCCGGCGTATAAGAGACTGGGCGTATAAGACGACCCCCTAACATTTCCACTAAAAAATACAGAGTTTGTTATATACTTGCCGTATAAGACTACCCCCCACTTGGAGGCATATTTTTCAGGGAAAAAAGTCATCTTATACGCCGGCAAATACGGTATGAACAAGAAACTGGAAGACAAATGGGCTGAGACAAAGATGGAGATAAAAATAGAGAACTTTGAAGTTTAAAAATAAATGAGAGAAAACTAAAACTATGAGGTTGAAGTTAAAATTTGCATTATGCACAAAAAAGAATTTTAAACTTAAGAGAGAACACTTGAACATAAAATTAAACAACAATATGGTGTATGACTTTGGAAATTGGTTCATAATGCATAGAATAAAAAGCAAAAGTAAAAATAAAGGAAAAAATATGAAAGCATGTAATAATGCAAAGAATAGAGTCAACCAAATGATTTTTTCTATATAAATGCTTTAGAATTTTTTAAAAATATCAATCCACAAATTCAGAAATAGTAATTGTAATGAAACTGCAACAGAGTTTCTGAACTACCTGCACTCTAAAGAATTTTAATAGGACATATTTCAAAAAGAATATAGAAAAGGTATATATATATATATATATATATATATATATATATATATATATAGTTTTATTTTTTTAAAAAAAATTTTATTAAGGTATTATATGTGTACATAACTTACCATTGCCCCACCCCCCACCTCCCATTCATGCCCTCCCTCCCCAGAGTTCTGTGTTCGTTGGTTGTACTTATATTCATGCATACCAGTCTTTCGGTTGTTCTCTTATCTCCCCTCAGGTCTCCTTCCCCTCCCCGCTGTCATTTGACAATCTGCTTGTTTTATGGTGACTATCTCATGATCACATGAATAGAGTCCGCTCCTCCTCTGGTTCTCACTGCCCCTCCCCCTGGGTCCCACTGCTTCCCCTGGGACACAGGGCTCACCCGGGACACCCGGCCCCTTTGGGGACACGGCCCCCTGGGACACACGGCTCACCCGGGGCACATGGCATACATATATATATATATATATATATATATATATATATATATATATATATATATATTAACACTGCAATGATAAAAAAATAACTACTCAAGTTGGGGGGGTGTAGGTAAACATAATTAAAGTACGATAGAGATAAAATACAATACAACAATTGAATGTTAACTGGAAGGAATACTACCGGTAGTAGATTTGACTTATAGCATTCTAAGGGCTCTGTGTTATTTGAGAAGAGATACTGGATAACTTCTGTGTTTGAAATATGAAGGTTGAAATTCCAGGAGTAATAACTCGAAGAATATATCTCTCTCAATCCAATACAAAGGGGAAAACATGAAGAAAAACTAATATGAAAATAAATAAGAGAACTGGTAAAACTTTATTGGAAGATCTTCAGGAAGGCCTAAATAAATGGAGAGATAAATGATGCTTATGGCTCATCTCCTGAGAGAGAAGCTTTGTTTTATTCACTACAATCTACCTAGTGAACGCACAGTGCTTGGCCCAGGGAAGGAGCTCAGTAAATATTTTTAAAAATATATATATTTTATTGATTTTTTACAGACAGGAAGAGAGAGGGATAGAGAGTCAGAAACATCGATGAGAGAGAAACATCGATCATTTGCCTCTTGCATACCCCCCACTGGGGATGTGCCTGCAACCAAGGTACATGCCCTTGACTGGAATCGAACCTGGGACCTTTCAGTCTGCAGATCAATGCTCTATCCACTGAGCCAAACCGGTCCTGGCCTCAGTAAATATTTTTGAAATGAAAGAATGAATAAATGCATGGATGAACCAATAAATGTAAGAAAAAATATGGTAAAGATAGAAATCTGGGGAAAATTCTTACACCAAATAGGATTTATAAATTTAAAGCAATCAACTATAATACAATTAAAATAAATGGAGACTGCAGCATACTTTTTAAAAATGCAAAACCTTGCCATTTGCAACAACATAGAGAGACCTAGAGGGTATTAAATAAATCAGACAGAGAAAGACAAATACCATATGATTTCACTTACATGTAGATTATTAAAAAACAAACAAGTAAAACAAAACAGATATACTAGTAGACTCATAGATTTAGAGAACAGATTGTTGCCAGAGGAAAAGGAGGGATGTATGAAAAAAGTGAAGAGAAATAAGAAGTATGAACCTCCAGTTATGAAAAAAATATATAGGTGGTTTCTAGGCTTATTGTAGTGAACACCTTGTAAGGAATAGAAATGTGGAATCACTATATTGTGCACGTGAAACTAATATAATATTGTGTATCAACTATATTTTAATAGGAAAAATGCAGAATCTCAGCTTTTTTCCTGACAATGGCATTTAGATTTTTGGGGGTATTTTTAGATTTTATGCACTAACCTGCAATTTACATTAGTGTGCATGTAACAATGCACACTTCTAGTATATTCTGTAGAGCAGATTCTAATGATTATGAGCATTTTATATTTTATTGTCAATATTCTCTCAGTTGTTGTACTAACACCACTAACAGCAGTGCAAGACAGTTCCTATGTTTTTCATTCCTTGACAACATAGATATTAAAAACATTTTTACTTCATCTCTCTAAAGAAAATTGCTTTTTCCATGACTAATTTATTTTGTGTTCTAAAGTTGTAAGGTTTACAATTCTTGCAGAAGGGTAACTTAGATAAAATGGTTACATTTCTGGAAGCGCAGACTCCCAAAAATTAAATCATGAAGAGATAGAAAATCTGAACAGATGTATACCTAACAAGGAGATTGAATCAATAATAGAAAAATTCACAACAAAGAAAACGCCAAGATCTAGTGATTTCACTGGTGAAGTCTACCAAAAATGTGAAGACGAATGAACACCAATCCTCCTGGAACTCCTTGACCTGCTTATATGTAACTATTACATTAGAGCACATATGGGGCACATAGAGAATAAGAAAGCCAAAACACTCTGCTCTCCCTGAAGAGGTTAAGGTACTAAAGGATCCCAATGTGGGGAAGGAGGTGAGTGAAACAAAGACCTGAAAACAAGGCAGCAACTGAAAAGCTGTGGTGGAAGCCGTTATCCCCACCACTGTGAACAGAACTCAGGCAACTGAGTCTGCCTCCAGGCAGGAGACCAGAGGCTTCTGGGGTTCCCTACTCAGGTGACTGTCCACTGAAGAGATCCTCATCAGTCAGCAGGATGCTTCACCATTAGTAACACACAGAATTCTCATTCAGTTGTTCAATGCCTTGCTCTTTGATATCAGCAGGTATTTTTAAAATATCCTTCAACATAAGGGAAAAGATGAATATTAAAGAAGCAAGAGAAAAAGAAATGAGCAGGAGGACACAAAGAGAAGGGTTAGAAATTTAAATATTTCTATTTGATGATGCACAGAAATTTTTGAAATAATATTGTAACCATACAAGATCAGAATGTAATACAAATGTTCCAATGAAAGAAAGATGAAGTCTAGACAAGTCAAAAAAGATACGATGAATAATAGAAGATGAAAATAAAAGAGGCTCAATCTAGGAAATATAATATTTCTCTAATAGGCATTATAAAAGGGAGGAGAAAAAATTTAAAAATTAAGATGAAATCATCAAAGAATAACAGAAGAAAATCTTCCAAATTGGAGGACATAAGTTTGTAGACTGAAAAGTATGGAGAGTGTCCAGTAAAATAATGAAGGAGAGACCAGCCCTAGATATGCAATTACAAAATTTCTCCATACTAAGAATAAAGGAAAGATGTTAAAAGCTTTCAGAGGGCCGAAACCGGTTTGGCTCAGTGGTAGAGCGTTGGTCTGCGGACTGAGAGGTCCCGGTTTCGATTCCGGTCAAGGGCACGTACATTGGTTGCAGGCACATCCCCGGTAGGGGGTGTGCAAGAGGCAGCTGGTCGATGTTTCTCTCTCATCGACGTTTCTAGCTCTCTATCTCTCTCCCTTCCTCTCTGAGAAATATCAATAATATATATATATATATATATATATATATATATATATATATATATTTTAAAAAAGCTTTCAGAGCGGGAAAAAAGGGAGTGAGAGAAATAGAGACAGAGGATGAGTGGAGAGGGCAGGTGAGAGAGGGAGAGAGAGAGAGAGAGAGAGAGAGAGAGAGAGAGAGAGAGAGAGAGGGAGAGAAGCATCAGACATTTCAACCACAACCCTACAAGTTAGCTGAACATGAGAACATGAACAGTGAGTCCAGCCTAGGAGAGCAGACAGGAGAACACTCAAGATGAGCAGGATAGACCCCTGGAAAGGGATTTTACTTGGAAGGGAGGGGAGAGATGATGGGGAGAGTTGTGATAATATACCTAGAATTTTACTTTTCAAATTTTTTTATTGTATGCCTATATTTCTTATTGTATCCCATGTCACCAAGATAGTCCATATTCTTAATTATGGAATCTATTGCATTAAATCTTTCTTCTTAAAAATATTATATCACTTACTTCTACATTGAATAATATATCAACAGAAACACTGAGAGGATTCAAATTTTAGAATCAATCCACAGACAAAGCCTTCTCTCATCTGGGCAAGGCCTGGTGGAGTTTTGCAACACTACAAAGACAGAGAGAGACTTAGGGAACACCCTGTCCTTGGCTCTGGGTTAAACATTGTGGTGAATACATGATTTTCTATAAGCTTTCTCCTAATCCAATAGAAATGAGGACAAAGTAGCAACAATAGACAATAGCTGATCAGCACCAAATGACCCAGGAGGACAGCCACTCTGTGAGGGCGGCAATGGTCAGAACGACCTCACAAGGAAACTAAGTCTTAAGCTAAACGTTGGAAGGCCTGTAACATAAAGAAATGGAGAGGAAAGATGTTCCAGGAGAGACACCTTTTCTGGAAATGACCTATCAATAGAGAGGTGAATGGCCTGAGGGGGAAAAAGAAGAGCCAGCTGGGAATAGAAAGAGAAACCCTTGAATGGTTAGATGGAAACGAAACTATGGAAAATTTTGAGGCTCAGGCATGTAAATTTAGATTTGATGCACTGACAGGCTCCTGCAAAAGAGTTAAAGCTTAAAAGTAAGGTCTAACAGAGAGGATCAGAGCATGGCATAGAAAATTATCTTGGAGGCTAATGTAATAATCCAAGAATGGGAAAAAAGTTATTTATGTATATGGATTTTCCCAACCTTTACAACTTCTGGTCCAAGAAGAATGCCAAATCAGCATCTTCTTAGGATGCATAAAATCAGGGATACAGGGAGAAGGCTACAGATGAATATTGGACACTAAAGCAAAGTCAGTTTAAAAAAAATGTATTTTATTGATTTTTTTACAGAGAGAAAGGGAGAGGGATAGAGAACTAGAAACATCTATGAGAGAGAAACATCAACCAGCTGCCTCCTGCACACCTCCTACTGGGGATGTGCCCACAACCAAGGTACATGCCCTTGACCAGAATCAAACCTGGGACTTTTCAGTCCACAGGCTGATGCTCTATTCACTGAGCAAACTGTTTTTGGCAGCAAAGTCAGTTTTAACAGCTCCTGGGCCATAAGACAAAGTTGTTTTCAGTAAAAATTAGCATGATTATTTTTCTTGATGCATTCCTTATATTTAAAACAATTAACACTTAAAAGTGAAGAAATTTATATTTTAAAGATGTCACTCAGCTACAGTAAAATATATATTGTAGTGCATGCTCTTGCTCTGTTTTACTTTTAAATTTTAAACACAAATTAAAATTTCAGGTAGTTACATAGAATGCCAGAATTGAAGTAACTCAAGTTCAGTTTCTTTCTCTTAATAGTCATTGCTTATTTTAATTGTACTGTTAAATGCAGAAATATGCAATACCATAGAATTGGAGGTGAAAATTGTGCCCAAAGTGGCTGCATGATTGAATTCTCATGAACTTATAAGCAAAAGAACACATATATTTTAGTCATCTGTGTTGGGAATAAGAGGTCAACTGTGTAACGAAGTTTATAGAATTTATTTGGAGGTAGAATCCAATGTTGAGTAAATACTATGCTATAAAATCACAATAATATAAAGCTTATACACATTGTTGACTCCAAGAAGGAATATATCTTCCAAAAAAGAACTCCTATGGTTCTTGGGACATGGGGAAGCCTGGGAGAGGTGGTTTGTAGGCTGGCCATGGGGTGAAGGTTCCCACTGGGGGTGTGTGGCCAGCCTGGGTGAGAGGCTGAGGGCTGTTTTCAAGCTGGCAACACCCCCTTCAGGGTAGGGGTTCCCGCTGGCGTGCCTGGCCAGCCTGAGTGAGGAACTGATGGCTATTTGCAGGTTAGCCATGACCCCCAGCAGGTACTCTTACTCCTTGGGAGGATGGCCAGCCTGGGTAAAGAGCTGAGGGCTGTTTTCAGGCTGGCCATGCACCCTGGCAACCCAGGCTCCCAGACCCTCCGTTTTTATTTCCAACCTCTCCTTGAGCAGAGGCCAGGGCTAGCTGGAAGCCTGAGTCGCCACTGGTTTCCACCATTGCCAGGGGCAACCCAAGCCTCCTGCTCGCTCCAGCTCCATGGCTGCAGCTATCTTTGTTGGGTTAATTTGCATACACGCTCCTGATTGGCTAGTGGGCATAGCAGAGGGATGATCAATTTGCATGTTTCTCTTTTATTAGTGTAGATGTGTATACGTTATTAAAAATTCAACAGCAGTCATAGCAACTAGATCCATAAAAGATTGGGAAGAAGGAGGAAGTAATTTATCACTGACATTTTAAGATTTGCCAGCATATGGCAAAAATAAAAATCAAACTGACTTTCATTAGCTTGGTTATTGATATTAAGTTTTCTATAGTGAGAAGACCTCTAATCACCTGCACCTGGTAGACTGCTTTCACTATCCTTTCCTTGGTAGAAAATTCGAAAAACCTGAAAGGATTGAAATTGGGCTAGGAGATTTTTACATTGGAACAAGATAAGAAAAATGTCCAGCAAGTTGAAAAAAAAAATGGCCTGAGATATTGTGAGAAGAGTGGGCTGATTTCTAGAAAAGTTATTTGGGTCAAAAGCTGAGCATGAAGGAAGAGATATTTTAAAGAAAATAGCTGCTATCCTCTTTGATAGTGACAAAAACTAAAAAGAATTTCAATAACACTAAAATCCTATCTAATTAAACAGGAATATACAAATTGACCATCACACCTTCAAAAAGATGGCTGCTCCCATAGCCACAAAATGGGAGCACCCAGTCCCCTCAGCCCCACCAGATTCCCCCAGTCCTTTCAGCCCTGCTGAGGGTGACAGATGCATGGTGCCACTGAACCTACCCTCAAGTGGGTCCAGCCACTCCTTGTGCCTACCACCAGAGTCCCAAAGTCCTTTTAGCCTAGCTGGGGAGCAGCAGGCATACAGTGTGGCCAGACCCGCCTTCAGCCTCCCTAGCAACCCAGGGCTAGCCTGAGGCACAGGCAAGCTTCCAATGTCAGCTGCCCAGCCACCTAGGGCTGGCCTGAGGTATAGGCAAACCTCGAATGGCAGCTGGGGGCTGAGGAGACTTGTGGCTATGGGCACCACGGTCTTTGAGGGCATGGCAGTCAATTAGCATATTCCTTCCTTATTGGCTGTGGGTGCCACCATCTTATGAGGAAGTGATGGTCAATTAGTATATTCCCTCTTTATTAGATAGAACTCTTTCACCCTTTATCATTTCTCAGATGAAAGAAATGAGACAGATAAAGTGACTGGCAGGAATTGAGAGAACTAGTTTAACCCCAGGCTGTCTGGCTTCAGATCATCACACTTAACTATTAGACTGTGCATTTCTTGAGAGACTAAGTAAAGTTTTGAATTGTCATCAATTTTATTTTTTAGTCAGATTACTATCCCTCTAAATTGATGTAGCACAGAGACTCAAGTACATAAGGACAAGGCAATGAGGTTATGAAAATAAGATAAAAATAATGGAATCCAGAGATACTTTGCAAACTAATTATTTAGGATTTCATGGTGACTAAATAAAATCAGGAGATAAGACTCAAAGGAATTTCAGTAATGCAGAAAATGATAATGGGATGATAAGTGGGAAATATATGAGTGAGTGAATTAGTGAGTAGAAGGTTATGGTGAATTTAGCTTCAATAAGCAAGAATAAACTTTCAATAAGCATTTAGAAACCCTGCAACACTTGAGAAGAAAATTGAAAAATATTTCAGAAATAGTATCAAGATGACATAGGACACAGTGGAAAATCTAACTCTTGTTTTATATTTAGCCTGTGATGCACTGATTGAGTGCTCTATAGCTTGTTTTTTTCCAAAGGGAGTTGAGGCAATTTACATAAAGATGAAAAGCTATTGCAAATATATTTCTTTCATTTTTTAATTAAGGTATCATATGTGTACATATCTTACCATTGCCACCTCCCACCCCACTCCCATACATGCCCATACTCTCCACTGTTTTGCATCCATTAGTTATGCTTATATGCATACACACAAATCCTTCAGTTGATCACTTATCTCCCCAACTCTTCCTTATCTTCCCACTGTAATTTGACAGTATGTTTGATGCTTTACTGCTTCTGTATTTATATTTTTGTTCACCAGTTTATAATGTTCTTTATTATCCACAAATGAGATCATGTGGTATTTTTCTTCTATCTTCTGGCTTATTTCACTTAGCATAATTCTCTCCAGTTCCATCCAGGTTGCTGCAAATGATAAGAATTCCTTCTTTTTATGGCAGCACAGTATTCCATTGTGTAGATGTACCATAGTTTTCTGATACAGTCATCTGGTGATGGGCACTTAGGCTGTTTTCAAATCTTAGCTATTGTAAATTGTGCTGCTATGGGGTGCATATATCTTTTCTGTTTGGTGTTTCTAGTTTCTTAGGATATATTCTTAGGAGTGGGATTACTGGGTCAAAGAGTGGGATTACTGGGTCAAATAGGAGTACCATTTTTAGTTTTTTGAGGAAACTCCATACTGTTCTCCACAGTGGCTGCACCAGTCTGCATTCCCACCACCAGTGCACGAGGGTTCCTTTTTCTCCACATCCTTGCTAGCACTTGTCATTTTTTGATCTTTTGATAATAGCCATTCTGACAGGTGTGAGATGGTACCACATTGTCGTTTTGGTTTGCATCTCTTGGGTAATTAGTGACTAAGCATGTTTTCATATGTCTCTTTGCCTTCTTTCTGTCTTTTTTAGAAAAGATTCTATTCAGTTGCCCATTTTTTATTAGATCATTTATCTTCCTTTTATTAAGTTGTATAAGCTGTCTATAGATGTTGGAGATTAAACCTTTATCAGTGATAACATTTACAAGTATGTTCTCCCATACAGTGGGCTTTCTTGTTGTTTGTTGATGGTTTCTTTTGTTGTGCAGAAGCTTTTTATTTTGATGTAGTACCATTTGTTTATTTTTGCTTTAGCTTCCATTGCCCAAGGAGCAGTATCAGTGAAGAAGTTCTTTAGGCATATGTCTGAGATTTTGCTGCCTGTGGATGCCTCTAGTATTTTTATTGTTTCCCAACTTATGCTTAAGTCCTTTATCCATTTTGAGTGTATTTTTGTGTATGGTATAAGTTGGTGGTCTAGTTTCATTTCTTTGCACATATCTGTACAATTTTCCCATCACCATTTATTGAAGAGACTGTCTTGACTCCATTGTATGTTCATGCCTCCTTTGTCAAATATTGAGCATATTGATTTGGGTCAATATCTGAATTCTCTATTGTATTCCATTGGTCTATATGTGTGTTTTTTGTGCCAGTACAAGGCTGTTTTGAGAACAGTGGCTTTGTTAATACAGCTTGAAGCCTACTTTTATTCTTCTTTCTCATGTTAGCTGTGGCTATTCAGGATCTTTTTTTATTCCAGATGATTTTAAATAAATATATATATATATTATATAATTATTATTATTGATTATATATATATGTGATTTTTTTAATTATTATTGATTATTGGCCCATTCCTCTCAGACTCGACTATTGGTCAGCTTTCTGTCAGCGGCCTGCCAGTCAGGAATCCCATTCATCTGCACCTCAGACCCTGGTAGCAGGGAGGTGGGAATATGTCTAAAGAGCAACTATGGGCACAATGTAGTTCTGCAGCTGAAAGAAGGCAAGCGTCATCAACAGAAAATGTCTGAAGACCAACATGCCTCTGAAGCTGAAAGAAGGTGGTGGTGACAACAGAATATGTCTAAAGAACAGTTATCAACAGGTACTGCCAATACTGTAGGAACTGCCTTCAAAGTGAAAATGGAGTAAATGAGGATGCAATTATAAAACATAGTTGTGGTGGAATGACTGTTAGATGTCAATGTAGCAAATCACTAAATTTCTCTGATGAAAAACCATCTAATGGAAAATTTACTGGATGTTGTAGCAAAGGTAAAGTTTTTCCAAATAATAAACATTTTCTAGAATACCTGGCATATTTTTAAAAATTAATGAAAGTAAAAATTTCATGGAAAAATTTGTTCAGTAAATAGCTCTTTTGCTTTTGCTTCAATGGATGCAAATATTGCATCACCATCAGGATATGGGCCATACAGACAAGCTGATCACCATACTGGAACTTCACATCTTTTGGATGATGTTTCTCGGATGTTTGCTCAACATTATATTTTAGATATGGTCATAGCAATGAGTAAAAGTTTAGCAATGCCAGAAAACCAAGGCTGCTCAGAAAGACTCGTGATCAACATCAATAGCCTTATGCATGAAATAAACGGTTTAACAAAATCATATAAGCCGAAACTGGTTTGGCTCAGTAGATAGATCAGCCTGTGGACTAAAAGGTCCCAGGTTCAATTCTGGTAAAGGGCATGCACCTTGGTTTGCAGGCATATCCCCAGTAGGGGGTGTACAGAAGGCAGCTGATTGATGTTTCTCTCTCATTGATGTTTCTAGCTCTCTATCTCTCTCCTTTCATCTCTGTGAAAAATCAATAAAATATATATTTTTTAAAATCATATAAGATGCTATATGAGGTAGAAAAGGAAGCCTGATCTGAAACAGCAGCAAAGAGTATTTCTCCTAAAGATGTAACAGTAGCAATTAAATACCACTGTAACAGTGATCTGGTAGATATAATTATCCCCGCTTAACTAAAGTTGCCATTATATTCAGAAATGAAGATGGAGAACCTCCTATTGAAAGAGAGTTGCTCATTCATTGTAAACCAGATCCAAATAATCTGAATGCCACTAAAGAGAAATAAATCAGTATCCCGTTCCTGACATTAGATGCAATGACATATTCTGTATTTGTTTCACATGATGAAAAAGGCTGAGGAACACATATATTGCTTTAAGACTGAGAGACAACAGTGTAATCAATAATGTTACTAGACAAAATGTAAGGACATGAGTCACACAGATGCAGTGTTATGGATTTCATCTCTCTGTGCAGGACATGTTCAATCCTGTTTTAAATGCAGGAAAATTAATTCAACAGGTAATTGTCGATTCATATTCAAAAATGAAAGCCAATTGGATAAATTTCATTAAAGCCAGCCAATCTAAGTTGAGAGTTGAAAAATATAGTGGTTTGATGGATTATATCACATCTAGATCTGAAAATGACAATGTGCCGATTGGTAAAATGATACTTCCATCATCTTTTGAGGGCAGTCCCAGAAATAGGCAGCAGCGATATCAGGATTCTATGGCAATTGTAACAAAGTATGGCAAGCCCAATTTATTCATAACCATGACATGTAACATCAAATGGGCAGATATTACAAACAATTTACAACACTGGCCAAGTTGAAAACAGATCAGACTTGGTAGCCAGAATTTTTAATATTAAGCTATTACTCTTTTAAATAATATATGTAAACTCCATTTATTTGTCAAAATAATAGCTAAAATTCATATAATTGAATTTCAGAAATGTGAACTGCTTCACACTCACCTATTTTTGATATTAGATAGTGAATCCAAATTATGAATGGAAGATTACATTGACCTTATAGTTAAGGCAGATGAAGAAGACCAGTGTTCTCAACTTTTGCAAATTGTAAAATTAAATATGGTACATGAATCATGTGGAATACAAAACCCAACTAGTTCATGTATGGAAAATGGAAAATGTTCAAAGGGATATCTGAAAGAATTTCAAAATGTGACCATTGGAAATATTGATGAATATCTCAAATACATTAATAAAGTGCAAGATTGTGCAAAAGTTCAAATTTTTGAAAAAAATTTTAACTCATGATAATGATTGTACAAGACTTAATTGACTCCAGGTATGTGAGCGCTCCTGAGGCTGTTTAGAGGCTTTTTGCAATGCGAATGCATGATCAACCTCATGCAATCACAACATTAACTATTTATTTGCCAAATGAACAGAATTTGTATTTTCATACTGGTAATTTTCCTGAAGTTATAGATAGGGCTAAAAGGAATAACTCAATTTTGATGGCTTGGTTCTTACTGAATAGAGAAGATTCTGATGCACATAATTATTATTCTTAGAAGATTCCACAGCATTATGTGTTTAATAATTCTTTGTGTATAAAATGCTAAAAGAGTGAGAATAAAGTATTAGGTAGACTGTTACTGTGAGCTTTAGAAAACCAGAATGATATTACCTTAGACTTTCGCTTCTGCATGCAAAAGGTGCAATAAGTTTTGATGATCTGCAAACTGTAGGAAGTGTGATTTATGACACATTTTGTGAAGCTGCTAAACATGGAGGATTATTAATCGGCACTATCTGGAAAGATACAATTGATGTGATCATCCTTAAAGTGCCCAAACAAATATGGCAACTTTTTGTGTATATTTGTGTGTGTTTGGATGTCCTGATGCAGAGAAATTATGCAATGAGAATAAATCTCATTTTATTGAAAATTTTTTTAGTAATTAATTTTATTTTATTTATTTTTTTAAAATATGTTTTATTGCTTTTTTACAGAGAGGAAAGGGGAGGAAAATGGATAAAGAGTTAGAAAAATCGACCAGCTGCCTCCTGCACACCCCCCACTGGGGATGTGCTTGCAACTAATGTACCTGCCCTTGACCGGAATCAAACCCAGGACCCCTCAGTCCGTAGGCTGATGCTCTATCCACTGAGCCAAACTGGTTTAGGCAATTTTATTTTATTTTTTAATAAATATTTATTGTTCAGCTTATTACAATTATTCATTTTTCCCCTATAGCTCCCCTCCACCAGGTTCCACCCCATACTCTGCCCTTCCCCCCACCCCCGCACTGTCCTCATCCATAGGTGTATGATTTTTATCCAGTCTCTTCCTGCACCCCCTAAACCCCTTTCCAAGAATTGTTAGTCCACTCCCTTTCTAATGGACCTATTATTGAAGCTACTTTTGAAAATACTGTATCTATAGATAATGTTAAATATATTTTTAAATGTGTGATTCTTTGTTCAAAAAATAGCATATTCCAAAATTAAATGAAGAATATTTGGATAAAAAATATAGACTTCTTAAGCAAATCTATTTTCACACATATTTGAGTGATGATTCCATTGATTCAACAGATGATGCTGAAAGGGAAAAAATTTCCATCAAATTTCTTAATAGTATGACTCTTTGGGGAATGCCATGTCATAAATTAAAATTGAAAGTGGGTGCTACTGAGAAATATTAATAATAAATGGGGTCTTTGTAATGGTACTAGATTTATTATCAAAATATTGTGACTTAACATTATCAAAACTGAAGTATTAATAGGATCTTCAGAAGGAGAGGTTGCTCTGATTCCAAGAATTGATTTGTCCCCATCTGACACTCCTCCTGTTTAAATTAATTTGAAGACAGTTTCCGGTGATGCCAGCATTTGTTATGACTATTAATAAATCACAAGGACAAACTAGACAGAGTAGGAATATTCCTACCTGAACCTGTTTTTGCACATGGTCAGTTTTCTCTCCAGTTTGAAGAGCATGTTATATTAAAGTTAAATCTGTAAATATTTCACCACAAGGGAAATTAGTCAAGCACTCTTAAAGTGTTTTCACTCTTAATGTGGTATACAGGGAGAAATTAGAATAAGTTTAATCACTTTATCAGTCATTGTTCATATGAGTGTTGTTTTTATATCATGTTTTTGTTGTTTTCATGTTTTGTGGTTTTTATATCATGTCTTTGTTGTAATTGTTTATTTATTAATAAATTTATATATTATTTTATATATACATTTTACTAATTTTCTTTCATCTCTGATACTTCTATTATACAGAAAGGGCAAATAGCACTATTAAAATATTTCCTCTAAATCCCTTTTAATGTGCATGAATTTTGTGCACCAGGCCACTAGTAGAAATTATATGTTCGTATATATTTTTTCACAATGTATTTATACCTTTGTTCTCCTCTTCTGTTTTCTCAAAAATGGCTAATTTTTGCAGATTTTTAACAGAAAGTTTTGAAATCAGTTTTCCTTCTCCAGTATCTAAGAAACTAAGTGCATAAATGTGGCTTTGATTTAAGTAATAGTAATTATGGTAATAAATGTATCAGGTAAGAGAATTAGTGGATTAAATTGAGTAGAAATTTTGAATTCTTTCCTGTTAAACTTTAGTTTTAACAGAAGTTTATGTTGAACTAAGAATCTTTATTTTGTTGTTTAGTAAAATGACTATTGAGTTGGTAATAGTCGTTTCTGGGTTTTGTCCACTTCTTACCACAAGTCAATTGAGAAGAAACAAAATGTAGCACAGAAAAAAAAGAGCATTTGAAATGAGACATGTGAGACATATGTAAAATTTCTACACATATACAAAGGAGCTCTAGGAGAGGAGAAAGAAGATGAAAAAAGGAGAAATGTTCTAAGAGAAAATGGCCAAATATTTTTCAAAGGATTAAACACACACACACACACACACACACACACACACACACACACACACAAACACCAAACTACAGATAAAAGAAGCTCATAGAAGCTGAACTATGATAAATGCACAAGCAAAAAAAAAAAAAGAAAAGAAAGAAAAAAAATGCACCTAATTAACATTGTCAAACCACCAAAAGCAAAAGAAAAGAAAAAAATCTTTAAATAATTTTTAAAAAGCATATTACTAGAATAGATAAAGAACTCTTACAATTCTAATGATAAGAAAATAACTTGACTTTACTAAGGAGGTGGCAAAATGCATTAACAGGTATTTCACAATAAAATGTACAAAAGGTAAGAAAGCACAAATAAATATTCAGTATTATTAGTTATTAGGGAAATGTAAGTTAAAAGCACAATTAAATACCTAGACACAAACTAGAGTGGATCTAATAAAAAGTGGGACAAAATCCAAGAGGTTCTGAGAAAAGCTGGTGGACCAAAGAGACGGTTTCCACAGTGACCCCCTTTCTGGGTCAATAGTGTATTTCACCTGTAAGAATTTTAGTATGTACATGTAGTTTTATAATAGGCTTTATCTAGTACTACAGATTTTGCTTAGAGATGATCTCACAGGGTTCAAGTGGGGTGAAAAGAAGACTGAGGATGTGAGGACGAAGGTTAATAGCCTAAGAAAGTTTAAGAGAATAGAGGATAGTTATATTGATGTCATTTATAGTAAACTCATAGATGTCTTGGACCTATTATAAGGGGTCTATGAATCCATACATGGGCCAAACTTCATTTGTACACTGAAAAAAAATCTGCATACATATGTACCAATATATATTAAATTTATCTGGGTAAGGTTATGATTACTAGTTGAATAGTAACATAAATGCATTTAAAGATGTGATTAAATTTGTAGCATAGTGACTATAATTGATTTATAATAATGTATTGCATTTTTGAAATTACTAAAAGAGTACCTCTTATCACAAGTATTTATAACTATTTATGATAGTAGATGTTAACTAGACTGTGTTGCTCATTTCGCAATATATACAAGTATCTAATCATTATGTTGTGTGCCTGAAAATGTTATGTATCAACTTATCTCAATTAGTAGAAAAAATATACTTCAGGCTAAAACTAATATTCCCCTGGCAATGCAAAGAAATTTAGGGAATCTACTGATTGACCATCTGTGTGCATCATGGGGAAAATTCAGAACTATCTGAGAAGGATGTTGGCATAAATATCAGGTTCTCCTTCAGCTCATGTCAGAATAGGAGTATGAACTTCTAGTTAGGCAAGAACCCTTGTTGGATCTTTAGTTTCCATAATTAGATTTTAACTGACTCATTGATGATAGTTGTTAAGGCTTGGTTCTCCCCTGGTAGCAAAGAAGCAAATAATAGCTTTTTTATTTTTATTTTTCAAAAGCTTTCTAGAGAACCCAGCCTAATGCTCATTGTAGTTGGAATTCTTAAATATGTTCATGAATGGAGAGAGGCAAAAAGACAGATATCTAAACCACAACAATTTGACCCCTCACCTTTCTTTAAACAAATTGTGTTATGTGATGTTGTCATAAACCCATACAAAGGCCTTATAAGGCCCTCATTCCACCGGAAAGATGATATAATCTATGTTATCCATTGTCCTTTCATTGAGGAATCCTGGAGAAATTCCTGTCTGATCTTAAAACTAAAAAGATAAAATTTTCCTGAGCTGTTATATTCATTTTTATCTCATGCACTGTATAAATCAGATCTGTCCTTATTTCCTGTCTCGCCTGACTTTTGGAACACTGTCATGGGCTTTGGGGGTGTGGGGACCAATATCCCACTCCACCCCTTCCACAAGGAAGACCAGAAGCTCCAGCTCTGCTGTGGATGGAGTCATGAGATTAGTCCCAGCCAATGAGAGAGAGAAGAAGCAACATGACCAAAGCGTTTAATTGCTAATGCAAGATCCTTCAAAGCTCTCTTTCCCTCGGCCACAGTGTCTGACAGCATGAGAGACAGCAGCTGCTCCATTAGCATAGAAATTAAAGAGAAAGTGGAGAGCAGACCTCCAGTTCACCTGCAGTGGGTCTGCAACCTGAAAAAGAAATTAAAGCATAATTGTCATCAGCTCCTGAGATTTGGGAATTGTTTTTACCATAAGATAACCTATTCTACTCTGACCTTATGTAGGGCTAACTCTGCAGCCCATTGATGAAAGGTGTATATGTCATTGTTATTTTATGTATTTTAATCTAATTTCTTGGTCATTTTGCCTCAGCTTTTTATAAAGTAATGGATTTATATGAGTCCTAAAGAAAGACAATAGTATGAGTTGGAGACACAGCATAAACTGAAAATTCTAAGCACTAGCTGCTCTGGAAATTCTCCTCTTATAAGAAAGAGAAAATACTTACATAAGCAAAGAACCAGCAGCTGTTTTTTCAGAGGGATACACTAGAGGATGTATGGAGTTAGGCACAGTATTGACATAATTGGCCAGTGTGGGTGCCCTAGAAGGATATTGTCCAAGAATTTTGGTGAGAGTCTTTGTTTATTTTTCCATATTTGAAATTAAAAAAAAAATCTGTATTGATAGACTTTCTTTTCATGTATAGTCATTACTAGGCAAAATGATTAAATAATTGAAGCTTGCCTGTCTATAACTTTATTTTTCTATGAAATTCCAGAATTAAAGGGCATCTTACTTGAGTTTTATGGAGTCTCTGTTCTCACAGGAATTTTTTTTCAATGCAGAGTCCTACTCAAATTTGTTCAATGTTCTTTAGTTGTTGCCACTTCTTCCCTCAAAACAAATAGGTCCCAGCTTTCACTTCCTAGGAGAGCTCTGGTAAGTGGTAAGTGTGTTAATCTGGCAATCTAATTTGAGATAAAGTGCTAACAGCTGGCAAAACCTTATAACTAACCACACCCACCTGTCCAGATAAAATTATGTTTTAATTGACTATAATTCCAAAATCAAAGGGCCACACAGAATGTATGAAAGTTGTATTAGGCACAGAAGCTTCCAGATGTGCATAGCATAACCAATGTCCCATATGTACCCATGAGCCTAAATTCATAGAAATTTACCCATCATCCAGACAACAGTTTTTCTCTCAGTTGAGTGTCTATTCATTTAGCAAGTTGTTAGAAGAAACATGTCATAGAAGAATTTTGTTATTCAGATCCCCAGTGGGAGAATAATATATCTGGAGTTTTGGTATGTTTTGAGCTGTTTTTGTGATTGTTTAAAACTTTAATAATAGTAATAGGAATGGGCTTAGGGTTGAAATGCATATTATGATCTTCGCTTTTTAGTCAATAGCTTCCACATTCTCTCTTAAAGGAAAAAGTATAGAACAAATGAAATAACACAGATTTTGTAGTCAAATAAATCTGAATTTAGACCCAGGGAACCACATTATCCAGCCTTTTATATTCCTTAACTTCCAAGATGAGAATATCAATACAAATATCAAGGATTTAGGAAAGTTGTATGTCTTATGAAAAGTACCTGGAATATCAAGAAAATACTACCTTTTCTTTTGTTGAATATAACATGAACAAAATTGATTTAAATTGCATTGCTAATAAGACAATTAAAATGGCATTTCTAGTTAATACTAGAGGCCTGGTGCATGAAATTCGTGTACGGGGATGTGTGTCCCTCAGCCCAGCCAGCACCCTCTCCAATCTGGGACTGCTTGAGGGATATCCAACTGCCCTTTTCGGCTCAATCCTGGAAGGACATCCTTCTCACAATCTAGGACTGCTGGTTCCCAACTGCTCACCTGCCTGCCTTCCTTGATTGCTCTAAACCGCTTTTGCCTGCCAGCCTGATCACCCCCTGACCACTCCCCTGACAGCCTAATTGATGCCTTACTGCTCCCCTGCCAGCCTGATTGCCCCCAACCGTCCTCCCTTGCAGGCCTGGTCCCTCCTAACTGCCCTTCCCTGCTGGCCATCTTGTGTCTACATGGGGTCAGGATCTTTGACTACATGAGGGCAACCATCTTTTGTGTTGGAGTGATGGTCAATTTGCATATTACTCTTTTATTAGATAGGATAGAGGCCTGGTACACAGATGGGAGCTGGTTGGTTTGCCCTGAGGGGTATCCTGGATCAGGGTGGGGGTTCTCTTGGGGCCTGGGCTGGCCTGGGCAAGGGGTCTATAGTGGTTTTCAGGCTGACCACGACCCCCTCCCCCTGGGGCAATTCAAGAGGAGGCCCTGGTATCTGGGATTTATTTATCTTCTATGATTGAAATTTTGTAGCCTTGAGTGAAGGCCTGGGCTGTCCAGAGTGGGCATGAAGCTTGCCTTCCTCCATTGCCAGGGAAACCCAAACCTCCTGTTCACTCAGTGGCCACATCTTGGTTGAATTAATTTGCATACTTGCTCCTGATTGGCTGGTGGATGTGGCATATGGCCAATTTGCATATTACTCTTTTATTAGATAGTATTGGAAAAATGAAGCCCCTGATGGAGAGTACCAATAGTAGATTGCCTAAGGTTGGCAGAAGAATCTGGGTTTAGTATTAGTAACATAGTGAATAATCACCACTGTCCACTATATAAGGTCCTGCCATTCTGGTCCCCCAGTAGGAATGGGTAAGTAGAAAACACTTTAGCTGAATCTTATGTAAACCTTCATTTCTTTCTCAATTCTATTTTACTAGTATTACCGACATGATTCCACATTGTCAACTAATGGTCTGGTCATTGGCACAAATTCAACACCATTGGAAATCTCCAATTTGGGGTGCTTAGAAGAAGGAAATTTTATTCCATGTGAAACAGCTCACTTGGGATATAGTACAGCTGTGAAAAAAGCATGGCTGTTAGGCAGCCCTGGGACTAGATCCCTCTCCAGCTAGATGACTGTGCTGGTGTATTCCATTCTGCTCCCACTAGGCTTCTTTGGTCTTTTAGTTTAGCCAGGCAGATGCAGTTTTCAGTTTTTTATGGAAAGAGAAAGCACACTTCCAAGGCCAGAGGGGAGCTGGTTTATATAGACAGAAGACCCTGCCCCTGATCCCTCATGCAAATGACTCCAAATCCTCATAGGCACTATCCTGATTAGTCAGAATAGAGTTGCTGTGGGTGATTAGAGCTATGCTGCTCTGACTGGATGGGGAAAGCCTCCATAGCATTGGCTGAAATAGGATTCTTCATAGGGACTAACTCAGGTGGCAGAAACACAGTGCAGGCAGGTAATTCAGTGCAGGCTTCTTTCTGAAGTGCAGTTTGTGCGAGAGGAACCTGTGTAGAAATGGCACTAGGCTCTGTTTATTGTTGTTGTTTTAATAATAATTTGAGCCCTTCTAAAGAAAACAAAAATTTAGACCAGAATAGACAATATAGTTAAAATACTTGTGTGGCTTAGATATTATCTAAGGTTTATTTTTTCATAAATTAGTCTTTTCAACAGAATAACAAACTAAATAAATGTTCAGTTTTAGTGTTATATAATTTTCCAGGTTATATATTATTTTAGTCTCTGCCAAAAAAAAAAAAAATCCATGTGCCTGATTAAGTTTAATTACAAACTGTTACTTTCAAAATAACTACTTAAGTTCAAGATGCCTTTTTTTTAACCCAATTAGAATATGTAGTCAGAACCAATACGAAATAATAGATATATAGGATGAAAACTTTCTATTATAAGTGCCTGCTATAAAATGTATCTTTTTTTAAAAAAAAAGTTATTCTAGAAAATGATTACTGGAACATTAGCAACTCTAATAACAATCTAGGCACTCTTATCTGCAGAGTGAATTCAAAGGGAAATATGAAATTCTCAATTATCAAAATCTAATGTTTATTGTCATGGCTTGATCCTTTGCTACAAATATTTTATATTTTCATTAATTTCCTTGAGCCTTCACTGATTGTATTGGGTAATAGGTGATATATTCTTTTTATAGTTTTTGTCCTGCATCTCCATATCATTCTGAGGGAAGAAGAATAATTGTTATCCTTTCTCTAAAGAAATAAAGAGTTCTCGTCAAAGTATTAATGACCATCCTATTATGACACTGTGTTTGAACCAGGGATAGTAGTCAAAACTGATTAAAATACAACAATTAATGTGCACTTTCTTGGGTTTCACTGTAAAATATGATTTCAAATATATCAAATTTAGTTAGTTAAAGTTTTATGGCTACATTTTCCAAATCTTTATTTTTTATAACTTTGTATAACTTTGCATCATATATGTACATTAAATAAGGGCTCTTTCAGAGGATAATTATTCTTTTTCTGGTTTGCCAACCTTCTTAACTTTGCTGAGGAACTACCAGACTGAATCACCCCTACTCTACAGGCAGACCCCTTGGTCCTAGTTCTGAGTACTCAGTTTACTCTCCCCTCTCCATATTCTCTCCCCACATCTCCTGGATATTTTGTTCCTTTGTTTATTTAACCCTCAAGATTAGCAGAAATAGTGTGAAAATCTTAGTTACTTTGAGCAAAGGAAATATAAAAGCTATACAATACAAGGAATGCCCTGCTGGTGTGGCTCAGTGGTTGAGTGTTAACCGATGGACCAGGAGGTCACAGTTCAATTCCAGGTCAGTGCACATGCTTGGGTCGCAGGCTCAATTCCCAGTAGGGGGAGTGCAGGAGGCAGCCAATCAATGATTCTCTCTCATTGTTGAGTAAGAACTCTTGAGGAAGGTTGTTTTAAAGGAAGGTCTAAACTGTTGTTTTTCTTATGTGGGTTATATCAGTGTTTTTTGTTAGATTGATGGGTCATTATTGGTTCCATTTCTCACCCCTTTTGTTGGATAGTTGTGCATACTAAATCTTTTCATTTCTTACATACATATTTTCCTAACAATCATTTTATTTTCTCCATTTAGAATATTCTTGTCATCTCCATGTGCATGGCAAGAGTATTTGTGTACTTTTATCCTCTCCAACAGGTATAACTTGTTTTTCTGAGAGTGAAGGTTCCCAGTCACTCCCATATGTTGATATCTTTTGAGATCCTGCCTATACCTTGAGCTCAGCACTCACCCTGATGCTTTCAGCTGGGGGCAGATGGCTCTGTTGTCCATGACTTTATAGGAGGAGAGAAGATCCATTTGGCTTACAGCTCAAGGTTCATTTCTCCAATATTTACCCTGAAGATTTCCCTGAACCTACTCCTGTTCCTTGGCTTTTCCCCTGTATGTTTGGAGCCCCGCTGGACCTATCCTATCATATACATGATCCTGACTGATTTATATAAAAGATTCTTCAGATTTTCTGATGGTATTTATTATTAGATAATTCTTATTTCCCATGCTATTATGGATTGTTATCCTTTTAAACATGTTTTCATAGGATAATTATGGGGAATTGAGGAATATGCCCAGTCTGCCATTTCGACCCAATCTCATTTCTCTCTAATTGTGTCCCCTTTCACACCTGTATACCAGCTGCATTCATCTGATAACACTTATGGGTACATATAGGTTGCTTCTCTTCCTTCAAATCTTGCATCTTCTAGTGACACTCTCACTACATAATTTTTACCCATCTCAAGGATTTTCTATTCCTTAAAGATTTCCCTGATTCCCATGTCCGAATGTTAGTATTCTACTCCAGTGAATTCTTATGGTCCTTAATTTGTATCTGTTAAAACTAATTTATAACAAAGCAGGATTTATTATTTGTGAACTAATTGCTTATTCACAACCAAGCATGATGTCTTTATTATTTTAGTATTCCTACTGAATGTAACAATACCTTCCACCTAGTAGGGACAAACATCCGTGACTGAATGAAGTTGAATTAATTTGAAATTGTGGCCATTTCCCATTAATGAGAGAAAATTTATCTTTATACTGTGCCTGGGCTAAATATCAAATTATGTTTGTTGAAATGCACAATAAAATAAATTATGCATGTGATTAACTTTTGTCCTTAAAAAATTTAATTGATATCTTTCTCTCAAGCTATGTTTATATATTTAGAACCACAAAGAGATATTAAAACTACTTTTTATTTGTTCATTAATTATAGACATTAGCTGATACTATATTTTCTTAAACAATGCTATCTACTCAGCACACACACCCTTAATCTCTTGCAGAGGGTGCTACACTGACACATATTATATTTATCACAACACTGCCCCTAATCATTCACGCTGCTCAACCTCATCAGAGGTCCTTCCATCAAAGTATGTCACCATGGTAACGCAAGCCAGACTGGCCATTTGGTCTCTGTTTGGAACACAAAGGTCACTTGAGTATTTATGACATTTGGATTTTAGAGTTTATTTCCAAAACTTCACATTCTGCATGGTTTTGACATTTGGAAACACTCTTTATTAACAGTATTTTCCCTTGGTGTACATATATTTTTCAATTTGGAATTATATTTGTTTATTGGAAATAAAAGCAGCCAAAGTAACCAATTTTATGGAACTCATTTTTGTTTCTTCATTACATTTTTTCCAGAAAATAATGTTTTGTGCTTTAAAAGAATGTGAGATAATTGTTGTAAAATTTAAATCACTGAAATCTCTAAATATATCGTGAACTAACAAACTGCATTCCCTTTCACACCTGAAAACCAGCTACATTCATTTAATAACACTGAGTTATATATAAATTTTCTTTTATTAATCAATCGCTTGGAAAAATAAATGCATTTCTCATAGGAGCTCATTGAATATTTGCAAATTTACCAAAGATGTGTATTCCACAGACTAAAACTCCTGATTATTGATTATTTTATAATGTTCTCTTTTTCCTTAAAATATAATTAAATATTGAGTTTTTATTGACATGGGATAACAGAATTATTCAATTTGTCATTATACTACCTTTTTTATATCCAGAAACTATATAATTTGAGGATTAAAAAGAACAAATATGCCAAAAACTGGTTTGGCTCAGTGGATAGAGCGTCGGTCTGCAGACTGAAAGGTCCCAGGTTTGATTCAGGTCAAGGGCATGTACATTGGTTGCAGGCACATCCCCAGTAGGGGGTGTGCAGGAGGCAGCTGGCCGATGTTTCTCTTATTGACATTTCTAGCACTTTATCACTTTCCCTTCCTCTATGTGGAAAATCAATAACATATATATATTTTTTTAAATAACAAATATATTTTTATTGAAATAGATTCATTCACATCTAAATTAGAGATTGTCTAGAAAAGAAAAGCTTACATCTTTAATAAAATATTTAAATACTTAAAACTCTAGAATCTTGCAAAAGGGTATTTGAATATAGTAAAAATCATAGTTGTTTCTGGATAATAAGACTCAATATCATAGAACACATACTTTACAATATATATATATATACTAACACTGAGCACTCATGTGACTCATTCTGTTCTAAATACTTTATACATGTTAACTCATTTAATCCTCACAGCAACCCTAAGAAGTCAATGTCCCCAGTTTTACCAATGAGAACCTGATACCCAGACAGATTAGTAACTTGCCCATGGTTATACAATGACTAAGAACTCAAACCCAGGCAGTCTGCTTCCACAATCCAAGTGAGACTGCCTCCAGCTCTCTAAATTAAGAAGATTACAATCAAAATCCAAATAAGATGATTCCTTCAGAATTTTTAATGTAGATTTTTATTTGAAGAAACAAAGCATCTGAGAGTAGCTATGAAAAGTCTCCAACAAGAAGAATTTGCCAGATATGTAAATATTAAAAACACACACAACAGAAATTAGTTTAAAAACTAGTTTTAAAGATTATGGATTTTATTTTTCTCAACCATTTTCTTAATCAGAAACCTGGAGGACCTCTGGTGTCTCCACAATACCTTCCCGAGAAAACAAGCTTCCGTAGGGTCCTCATAGCCATGCTCAGTGAGAGACTTACTCTCAAGCTTGTTCCTTCCTGGTTGCAGATGGCTGTTCTCCATCCCAATTGCTGTAGGATTTCAGTTAACAAGAACGGGATGAGCAAGACCAAAAAGACAAGCCAGATGAGTTGTCCCCCTTAAAAGAGCTTTTCAGAAACCTCTCACATTGATTTTTACAGTTATAATCACATAAACCTGTTTCATCTCATGCAAATTGTGCTATTGTATATTTGTTTTCAACATTAACGAAAATTTAGATTACCATTATTGAGAAATTTACAGATATTTCTATAATGGGCTTTATGGTGGATGTCATGTGACTAAGATTCACAAGTCTGTCTTAAGCAAAACTATTTCATGCCAGATAAACTTCAGTAACAATATACATATGGGAATGTTAACGAAAAAACCATTGAAACCTGTAAAGGAATTTTTTGTGAGTTTATTTGAGCCAAAAACTGTCGACAATTGCCGGGAAGCAGAACCTCAACGGATTGAGATTATGCTCCGGAGAATGGCGGTTACATTTCTGTATTTATACAAAGAAATCAAAGGAGGGACATAGGTGGGTTACATGAATATTCATTGGTGATGGAGTAAGGAGGCGGGAGAAAGCAAGCCGGTGGGAAGGCCCTGGGATTGGATAAAAAGTAAAATGATGGGCATGAGCTTCTTTTACAGAGGCGGATACATTGCAATTAACTTGATAACAGTCACAATGAGAGAATGTCTCGGGGCCATTTGTTGTGCCCTGAGGGGTCCAGGGTAAGAAGGAAGTTACACAAGTTACCCAGACATCTCACAGATAGGTTATCTTAGAGGCAGGAAGGCAGATGGGCTCAGTAAAGATCAAAGCTGATCTTTGTCTGGGAAACTGGCCTAGAAAATGACTGCCCACTATAACCTGTTTGTAGTTAGATATTTAATTTTCAAACCATCCTTTGTGGTTACTTCAGGTCTCTCAGTCTGCAAGACTGCCACGCAGGCCTTCCCTGAGCTCATCAGGTCAGCAAATGGCTGTTTTCGTTCACAGGAATTTAGGGTTAATTATAAACCAAGAGGAGTTTTTGGTGTGTTTTTGTTTTGTTTTATTTAATACTCCAAGTGCTTTAATTGTCTTTCTGGTTATGCCTAGCTCAAAGAGTTGAAGATGTTAGCTCTCTGTAGAATAAATAACTTTCTGCATAGGATGATTAGATTGACAGCAAAAATATCTGTCCCTCCTCCATTTTTCTTATCTTGGGATTATAGCTAAGAAGGCTCCAATTAACTCCATTTGGTGAAGGTAGATTGGAAGATGCTCTTACTAGATATGGTTTCTTGGATTGGCCCAGCACTATAATGAACAACATAAACTGATGAACAGAAACAGATCCAGAGACAGAGAAGCATTGATCAGATGCTCAAACCTCAGAGGGAAGTTTGGGGTTAGGGAGAGAGATCAACCAAAGAACTTGTATGCATGCATATAAACATAACCAATGGAAACAGACACGGGGGGGGGGGGGGGGGCGGAAGCATGAACGGGTGTGGGGTGGGGGTGGGGGGGCAATGGAGGATAAGGACACATATGTAATACCTTAATCAATAAAGAAAAAAAATACAGTTCTAGAAGGGAGGCCAGTCAGACAGAGTGTCATGTCCAGAGCCTTTTGGGCCAGAAGTTAGGTACTCTGTGCAGTTGACAAGGTGTCAGGGGAGGGGGTACACTGAAGATAAGATCAGGGGCCAGAAGCCAGGGAAAGAGACCCTGTTAGGAGCCCCGGAGAAACTCCTCACACACAAACAAGCTGTATGTGAAGGAAGGGGCCAAGGACTCTCCAAGGCATGATCTTCAATTCATATCCTTGTCTACAGCAGCCCCTGTGGTATGGGAGTGCGATGGGGCCCTTAAGAGGTAAACAAAGATAGCTATTTGCAGCAGGTCTCTGAAACTTTTTAAGGACTCCTTTAAAAGGGCACAGTTCCTTTTAAAAATAATAAAAGCTGACACTACTTTGTGCTTATTCTAGCCTGGATGCCACCTAGTTTAGTCCTAACAACACCATGAACAAAGCACTATTATTATTACCCTCTGGTGTAAATACCAAGAAAACTGAGGCCAGCTTCCATCATTCTGAAGGCTGTTTCCAAGATTCAAACTTGAGCCAGGTTTTAACCACAACTACAGGTCAAGGGGAGAATGAACAAAATGATTCTTTTTTCCTTCAAGTCCTGATGTAAATGGAAGAGAATGAAGTTCCTCATTTTAGCTTGCAAAGACACAAGCTAGAACTTTAAATGCCAGTGCTCTTAGAGGGAAACTGGTATTAGCCTGCACCTCTGAGTCCCAAGTATTTTAAATACATTTTGTCAGATTCTCTTATTCTGAATTTGTCTTATTTACTCAGACCTGATTCTTCCAATGAATCAGTTTTACCGCTGCTCCATCCACAGGTTCATACTAAGGTCCGCTTTGTGGCTGCTTCTAGAGAAGCTTTGAAGATGGGGAGGAAAGAGGTTAGGAGGCCAAACCAGACAGCACGGGATATCTAATACTGGAAAAATAGGCTTATCAAGAAACGTGCAGAGTAGCCTCTGAAGTCTATGGGAAGCTGGGCCAGGATGACCAAATACAGAGAAAAGAATGATGTTTTTCTAAGCACTTTCTAGAAATGGAGCAAATTCCCTGACCTCTTTAACCGCTGTTCCCTCTTCTATTTAATAGGGCTAATCTGAAAGTCACCCTGTGCTGCCCTTGTGAGGATTGAATGAGACCATGCTGTCATGCCCTCCACACAGGGGATGAGGCTGAACAAGTTCTTAATAAATATTTGGCTTGAGAGAGAAAGAGAGAGAGAGAGAGAGAGAGGTAATACATATGAAAGCACTATATTAACCCAAAGTACTATACAAAGGTGGTTCTTATTTATTTATTTGTTTGTTTTCTGAGCATATGTTTTTTTTCAAGCAGAAAAATAATCCCACCAACTTGACTGAGGTGGTTGACCACATCCACGACTGCATCCACCTCCACACTGGAATCTCGTTGCTGACCCAGCCCCCCTCAGCTTTCTGGTCGGTCCCAGGTCTGTGTCTCTGCTTCCCGTCCTGTGAGAAAGGCGACTCTTTATTAGATACAGAGAAGAGAACATTGACTCAGCGGTGCATTGGGAATATGTAGCCATCTGCGAATATCCACTTGAAGCTGAACTATTGATATTGCTCCTTCTCTTTAAGGGTTTTATTTGTCATGCTTACCATAATATTATCTAAAAGCCACTTGGTATTTTCTATGCAGATGTACCATTGTAGAACTGAATAATAAAAGTTGCATCTTGGAAAACAATATGAAACATTTAAGCTAGTATTCTCATCTAGCATTGTGACTTGTTATCTTCCAACATCAATGTTTCCATTGTCACTCTGCTGTTTCAGATAACAATGCTTTCTGGACACTTGCCTGCTGGCCATTTAACAAATTAGGGGCTTATTTTTTTCTTCTTGGTTCACCACTGTGTTGATTCCCAGCTATACAGTTACCATTTGTAAATCATCAGAGCAGGAAATTAAGGACACACTGGCAGCCCTGCCTGTGGGATGCCAATAACAGTAAAGGTATAGAGCCGCCTTGCTGCCTTTCTGCTGCCCACAGTACATCCAATTAAAACACGCTCCTCCAAATAAGCATCATCATCGTAATCACACGGAGGAATAAATGAGGCCCAGTAATAATCAGATTAGGACATGATGAAATACATTTTCTGGATTTTAAACTAGTAAAATAAAGACCTGCTTTGAATGCTTGGTTTTCATGGTTTTGTTTTAATCTTAGGTGAATCTAGATTTTAACTTCCATGCTACCTGTGGTTACTCCCTCCCTAGGTTTCCTTTGAAGTGCGTATTCTTCTGCCCAAATGATACTCAATAAGCAGGAAACAAAAGAGGGGTTAGCCCTGGCCTGTGATGCTCTCAGTGGTTGGTGTCCTCCCATGCACCAAAGGTTGATTCCCAGTCAGGGCACACGCCTGGGTTGCTGGCTCAATCCCTAGTAGGGGGTATTGGAGGCAGTTGGTTCATGTTTCTCTCTCACATCCATATTTATCTCTCTCCCTCTTCCATCCTCTCTCTAAAATCAAAACATTTTTTTAAAAGGGGGGGGGTGGTAGAATTGAAGCATATTAACCTCCATCTTGGGTAAAAACTGCTGTTTAAAATTTAAGCCTGCTATTCTGGCTTCTGTAAACATTTGATTGTTTAAATAATAAGGAAAACAAGACTACTCCCATTCCAGAGAAGCCATAAACTATGACCCAGACAAATTGTCAGTGCTGGTGCAAGGCCAGGCCTTGAGATATGGTCTCATGGCCCTGTCCCAGCACACAGGACTTCTTTCTCAGAAGGTCCGGAATTTTCATTCTAAATTTGGAAAACAAAGGGCTGAAAAACATATAAATAGGAAAGACTTCCACAATATTAAGCTCCAGAATTTGAGAAGCAATATTCCCTCTGTGCTGGCTAGCATTAGCAAAATGAAAAGTACGCCAAAGAAATTTGGCTTATTGATTAAGACATCTTCTGATAACAGAATGTTGTTGAATAATATGACAACTGAGTGAGCTTAGTTTTTATTTTTGTGTGAAATAAATGTTGGTGATTTATAAATTTTAAATATCCAGTCTCCTGTCATAGAATCATTCTCAAATCAAAAGGGCCTGTTCAATATCACTAAAATGAAGGCCTCTCACTGCCTTTAACATTAATAGAAATCCTTAGAAAAACAATATACATTTCAGATTTGACAGTTTATCATGCTTTCTATTCTGAGCTCAGTTTAGCATATTTGAACTCAAATAGGAGGCTTCTGTTGACACAAAATATTTGCAGACTTATGATGCTAAACTGGTCATATGACAGATGGTGACAAAGTATTAACTGAAACTACCACATGACAATATGAAGGAAAGAAGTTTCTGTGCAGAGAAATATTTGAATGTTTCAAAAAACAGTAAATATTCAACATCTCAGAAGGTTTCAATTTAGTTTGTAGGAAAACTGCATAAGCTTTGGAATCAGGCTGTTTGGGCTCAAATCCCAAAAGGTAGGTAATAGCCAGATAAATACAAAATGTGACTTTGCTGGAAGCAATGTAAATTCTATAATTTACAGAGATAAATAGTGCTGGAAGGAGACTTGACTTGTGGTGGTGAACACACAACATACTATACAGATGATGTGTTGTGGAATTGTGCACCTGAAACCTGTTAAAAATTCAATAAAAAGTTAAAAAATCATTACAAAATAAAATAAACTTTATAAGCTTCAATTTCCTCATATGATCAATAGACATGGCCTCTTGTGATTTCAGTGAGGACTAAATAAAATATGTATGTATATACAGTATCTAGCATAGTCCCTTATCTATATGGAAAACAGGGTAAAAGTTATTGTTATCCTCATTTTTGTTTATATGTAATTAATAAATTTATTGTATTACATGTAATTAATATCTACATACTGTGAAGATATATGTAGGCATGCAGATGGGGATGATCAGAGAAAGATGGAAGAGACAAAAGCAGAAAATAAATGCTAAGTTACTCTCCAACCCCTAACATTCAAATGCTTTTTCTGTCCCTAATTATTCTAATCTCAGCAAATTTAATTATCATCTCCCCAGTTTCTCAACCCAAGTGTTTTGAAATCAGTCTTAATGTGCCCCTTTCCCTTGCAGCCTCCACACAATCCCAGCATTCTGATCCCAACGTCATCTCTCCCTGCTTTCTAGAAAGAATAGGCTTCCTAACTCTTCTCCTTGCTTTTACCCACAGAGCCCTCTAGTCCATTCTCCACATTATACCAGAGCCATCTTCTTAAAATACAAATTAGATATCTTTTCCCATCTGGAAAGCCTTCAATGACTTCTCACTGTACTTCCAATAACATCAAAAGACCTCCAGAATCCTGCATAATCTGCATCCTAACAATCCCTAAATTCCAGCTCCTCTCACTCTCAACACTTCTGTCAAGTGACAAGCCATGCTCCTTCCTCCGTGGCACCTCACAGTCCTTGCACATTTTGTTCTCTCTGCCTGGGACCCTTTCTTTGCCTATCAGGTCCCTTCCTCACCTTCAAGCCAGAGATTCAAGGTCATCTCCTCAGAGAGGACTGCTCAATACTGCAAGGAAAGCAGACCTCTTCACCTCAGTTTTCTCTTGACTGGCAGGCTGTCTTCTTAGTAGCCCATAAAATGATTTGTAATTATTTTGTTTTTCACTTTTTCCTTGTCTGTGTCTCCCAAAGACTATAAATAACTTGAAGGCTGGGGTCATATCTGTCATTCTTATTTTTAAAGCTCAGCTTAGGTGTTGTGCTTGGCACAGAAAAGATGTTTGGTAAATGTTTGCTGAAAAACATGATGAATTGAATAATTCAATCTTGTAAATTTCCATGGTTAAAACACCTTAGATGTATAATAATTTATTTTCACTCTTTAATGAAAGGCCAGTGAAAGAAAAGGTGACATACCACATTGTTATACGTGTACATGTATCCTTCAAAGGTTAGAAATAACTCACTCTATATGGAGCAATTGATTGAGAATTCTTTGTATTTTGGAAAGAGGTCCTGTTGAAGAGGCAAATGTAAATTCAGGAATTTTGCTCATTGTGTTTACTTAATTGACATTTTCAGGGCCACTGGGTCACATGAGTACATTTTCTAAAATCTCTAATTCCAGAGGAGCTCTCAGTTTGAAACCAACATTACAAGCACATTTTATAGAATTCACCCCTTTTTTCCTAGGGGTAGTCAAAGATTAATTTCTTTTTAAGTAGGTGTTTGTCATTTGGGGGCTTGTCATCTTCTCATAGGCCCCCAACTGATTATGTTCTGAATAATTTATCCAATGTATGTACAGGTGATTGCATTGGGTATGTGGTATGTCACTTGGATCCCCCCCTGTGGGATTCAGGCCCTCCTCCTCTGGCTATTAGAATGTAGTTGAAGAAAACTGCCTTGTCTAGGGTCATACTCTATGCCAGGGGATGGTCCTCATTTAATAACTGGCCGTGTGTGTGTGTGTGTGTGTGTGTGTGTGTGTGTGTGTGTTTGTGTGTGTGTGTGTGTAGGGGAAAGATTCAGGTTTAATTCTCTTGTAGGGGCACAATTCAGAGGGACCATTCCCATTCCAAAGCTCTGCGGGCTCAGCTGAGACCTTGATGCAATTGCACTGAGTGCATTAAGTCTGGCTTTTCCTTATGCCCAATTCTACTCTCTTTACTCCCCCATAGGTGCTGGTCCTGAGAGCACTCCCTAGAAAACTTCCTGCACCCAAATCTCTACCTCAACATGGAGATGGTATCTCCTTCTTAAGAAACTGACCAAGTTGATTTGATGTCACTTTCCCCGACCAACCCCTATTTCCTTGTCATGAAAAAACTCCCCTGCCCATCTCTCTCTCAACAACAGATAGTATCTGATGCAGGATTGGTAATGATAACACAATCTGTTGCTGACCATCCCCAAGCCTAAACCAACACTTATCTCCTCTCCCTATTCCATGGTGCATTTTCAGTGCATAGAAAAATGTAATGGGGACAACTTCCTTCTTCCTAATTAGCAAGAAACTAACCATGAGTACATACTCTGATATAATCATCCTACAAAAATGTATTATAGACTGGAGGCTCCCCACCTCCAGTCATATGTTAAAGTCCTAAACCTCCCCTTCCCCCAGTATCTCAGAATGTATTTTGATATGGGATCTCTAACGAGAAAATTAAGTTTAAATGAGACCACTTAGATGGACCCTAATACAATATGGCTGTGCCGATATGAGAAGAGATTAGAACACAGATATGTGCAGTGAAAGACCATGTGGGAAAAAAAAAGGTCTATTTTTGGAAGCCAAGGAAAGAGGTCCCAGAAGAAAACAACCCCGATTGACACCTTGATCTCAAACTTATAACCTCCAGAATTATGAGAAAATAAATTTCCATTGTGTAAACCCAGTGCGCAGTGCTTTGTTATGGTAGCCCTCGCAAATTAATACAACATGTAATTGTAAAAGCTGTGGATTTTGTTCCATGCCTTTTAAATGCATTCTGTGCACCTAAGAAGACCAGAGAAGGCATCTACACAAGAACTCCAAAAGGTCTCTAGCCTATTGTCAGTCCTCATTCCTTGCCCTGCCTTACTTTTGTTTTTTTTCTACCTCATTTTTGTTTCCATATCTCTATTTCTGCTTCGTGTGGGTACCTCATATTAACCATGTGATTTTAGAGTATTTTCTCAGCTCCTCTTCTGCATATACCCTCTTTTGTTTTGATGCTGTTGTTTGGCTGATTCTTTACCCTGTACCCCGGACTCCAGGCCCCAGGAAGCGATTTTGGCCAGTGTCCCACTAACCTAGGCTTTCCTTAAAGAGTTGTTCATAGTTTGGGGGGATCTGAGGTACCAGTTGGGGGGTGATCACATTGATTTTATCCTGATTTCCCATCTAGAAATTTAGGAAATAATCTGTGGGCAGCCTGGTACTTTCTAGATATAAGGAATTTGACTGTACTATATACAAATATTTAATTAAGGAAGAAAAATAATAAAAATATATTCCAGAAGAGAACATAATTGTAAGTAGCAATTTATATTGTCCCAAAGGGCCCTTCATGAGACACTTCAGGGCCTCCATCCAGTCTTCTCCTGGCATTCTGATGATCAAATCATCTCAGATGACAGCTTCCTGGCATTATTGTGCTTCTGCTTTCTCACTTCTAGACCACCACTAATGCTTAGGGGCTTGGACTGTGTGTCGGTCTATGGCAGAAGAGACATCTCAGTCTCCTTTTTGGAATTATACTTAAACAGCATCAACTCTGCCACCTGCATGGAAACTCTCAGCTTCTGTGTGACAGCTATTAGTTGCTTCACTTACAGTTTCCATCCTTGCCTTGACTCAGTCAAGGTCTGGGAATGTAGCTGAGTGACAGCTTCTGCTCTATGCTCCCCTCTGATGACTAAGGCTTTGTTTCTGGGTCAAGCTTGTCACGACTCCTTTCTCCCTTCAGGGAAAGCTCTCTCCTCAGTCCCTCGTGCAAAAAGACTTCTGACAGGCTGTCCAGATAGCTCTCAGAACTTGCTTGAGAGAATGAATGCTAGCTTCAGGACACATCACAGGCTTCTTGTCTCCAGCACCGCTACCCACAGCCCCCTCCCGTGTGTACACAGAGTGAGTACATAGTAAAGAAAACTCGGCTGCTTCTTTAGGAAAAAGCTGAAAAGCTGACTGTACGCTCTCTGGATATTATTCTTGTCCCTGTTGTCAGATTTGCTATAGGACACCCAACTATTGCAGTATTATTATTATTATTATTATTATTATTATTATTATTGATGAGTCTAGTGTCTCCTCTTATTTAGAGAGAATGGCCATGACACTTCCTAGTTCTGTCACCTAGGTGTCCGTGTCTGCAGATTTCCTGTCAGTCAAGCCTTAAAAATCAGTGCTGTGTTCTGTCCCTGAATCCCCTCAGTGCACCGTGACCATGTGAGGGGTTTGAGAGCTTTCTCAGTGACAACAGGCCTCCTGCCTAGAGCTCAAATGAAATGTGAACGTTCTGGATGTTTTAGCTTAACGACTTCACGTTTGATTTGACATGGAAATCAATCGAATAAAAATATAATATGTAAGATGACCTTACATTTTGGATTAGAGAGAGAATAATCTCATGCAGGGTTAAGAGTTTGCCATTATGGAGTCCTTCAGATATGTTACTTGGGTCATCTGTAGGCCAGAAATAACTGTTAAGTCTTCCTAAAAATAAATAATATTTTCTCTTTTAACTTTTATATACATTTGAAGTGCTGCTGCTATTAAGACAAGAAGTTAAAGCTAAGATGTAGTAGATGTTTTGTTTGTTGGCTGGCTATTTTTTCCATCTGGAAAAGGATATGTGTATTTAGCTTCCTTCCATCAAGACTTAGGAAAAGTAGAAAGCAAGCAGATAGGTAGAAAAGAGTCCATTATTTTATTGATGTGGGAGCAATGGTGCTTGACATCTTCACTGTCCTTCATCCCACTGAGAGGAACATGTGACCCACTGCAGGGGATTGCTCAGGGGACAGACCCAGGGCCAGCTGCTCAAGGCATATAATGATCTGGGTTTCTTTGGAGGCTATTTGCTCTGCTGTGTATTAATACCCATGCGGATTGCCCTCCACTCAGGATTAAAGTTAAACACCAGAGCCAGAGTACACAGAGTACATGCTTTTTCCATATCCTGCAGAACTTGCACTTCGTGGTAGCTCCTCTTGGAAGTGGGAGGGTGTGTAAGCAGCACTTCACCTGGGACTTGTGTCCAAGACAAGTTCACCCAGGGCAGCAGAGGGGGCCGCCCACCTTTTCCCAGTTCAGTATTTCCTCTAGCAGCACTGCGGACAGATGTTTACCCCGGATTTGATACTTAGAATGACATGATCCACAGGCCAGTGAGACAAGCAACACTCAAGCGGTTCCAGAAGCTCCCTCCAATGCTTTCCCCCATAAACTCAATCTTTGTTTATGTCACAAATCTGTCCCAAATTCATCTTCAAATCTCCCCATAAAATGAAGCTGAACAGACTGCACACAGCTCTGCTTCCGGTTACTTATTTCCTTTTATGTGACTTTTAAATTTTAATATAATTAGCATTGAGAAGGAGCCACATAATCAGGGCAGCTGTGCTGAGTGCACACAACTGAGTCTTGGCTCAATCTCCTCCTCAACTTTTTAATTCCCACATGCATTTGTAATGATCCTAAACTTCTGGTGTCAACCTAGATCTAAACTTCAAGCACTTGCTGAAACCGGTTTGACTCAGTGGGTAGAGCGTCGGCCTGTGGACTGAAAGGTCCTGGGTTCGATTCCGGTCAAGGGCATGTACCTTGGTTGCGGGCACATCCCCGGTAGTGGGTGTGCAGATGGCAGCTAGGCGATGTTTCTCTCTCATCGACGTTTCTAGCTCTCTATCCCTCTCTCTTCCTGTCTGTGAAAAATCAATAAAATATATTTTAAAAATAAATAAATAAAAATAAACTTAGAGCACTAGTTAAGTATACAATTTTACCTATATGTTCCCAAAAATTCTAGTTTAGCACTTCTTAGTTGGGATTCAGAAATCTGAATTAACAGATTTAACAACTCCACCAGGTGATTTTCATCATGAGAGAAGTTTGGGAAACACTGACCTAGATGGAATAGGCCAACTGATTGGGGATGCAGCAGGTAAAACTTCAATAATGACCTGTAACAGGCATGGGCTCAGTGTCCAGAAAATGAGAGACAGAACTTATGGTCTGACCAAACCACAGTAATACCATGAACAGGTACACTTCAATTATTGTTGTGGTCAACAATATCAATATTACAGTGATCCAAACTACCTAGAAAGATCAGTTGTCCTCAAGGGTGTGTTCTGATTACAGTTAAGACTGGTTAATAGGTAACTGGATACTTATCAAATAGCTGAGGTTCTTGAAAAGAATTTGTCAAGCTTCTAAGCATTGAAGTATTATACAACTGCTTTACAGATAGCAAAAAAAAGGCTCTACTATGTAAAATCAAATGGAAAGTAACTACCAAAAATTTCAAAAAATCCTCAAAGGGTATAAACAAATATCTGTTATGTCTCGGAACTAAAAGATGGCACAGGAGCTAGAGGGGCAGAAAGGACAGTTTTTTGTTATGGTTAGGGAAGAGAGACAGATTCCTCTATTCTCAGAGTATACCTTCTGTTAGATACAATTTAATAAGCCTTAATGGTTAAGAACTCCTCCTCAGGAATGAGTGTATATTAAATTAAATTACAATCTCTACCTAGAAAATATCTAAGTGTTCTACCAACTCATTAACTAGCTATAACAATGAATAATTTAGACAGAATAATTAACCAGGACTTGTCTTATCAGATAGAGGACTTTTGACTAATAATAACTGCTCTCCTCATTTAAAAGTTCCAGTTAATGTTTGGGAAGCTAATAAGTGGACAGTACTTTTATAGGCTATTTTGGAAATTGTTTTCCATGTTAGCCACATTGAAAAATATACAGATTCCTGTTTCTTCAGAATAGTTGGAAAATAACATGGCTTATTCATACATAAATGTTCACTGATGTGGTAGAATAATCATTTTGAAATGTTAATAGTATCTTTCTGAATAGATGTTATTGAAAATTTAGCAGCATCCTATATTCTAAATTATATTTGAAAACACATTTATTCCTAGAATATGTTTCTTTTACCTAAGGCATTGTAGTGTGTTCAGTGCTCATTGACAAATTAAAAAAAAATGAGGGGCCCAGTCAAATGAAGGTGGATAACACAATCCCACATAGATTTAATGAATCGGGCAGACTTGTATCTCTGTCCTGGATAGAGACTGAGAAGGCAGTGGGTTTAGAATAGCAGTGGCTACTTGACAACTTCTCAGAATTTTCCCTTGCCAGGGTCAGGAGAGGCAGTAAAATGAAAATGAACCCAAGAGGGGCACAGGAGTTAGTTTAAAGAAGAAGAAAGACCTGAAACCTTAAAGGTAGAAATAGGGAACAATTGAGCAATGACTATCAGGTGAAGTGGGGTGTTATAACTATAGATTAACAAACTAAAGCATAAACTGAGGTTAAGTAGTCAAGACCATATTAACTATAAACAGGGGAGCTAGGATTTATGTCTATTTGGCTCCTTCAAACTGATACAATACCATTGGTATATGAGTAAAGAATAAACCAGCAGAACAGAATAGCTAACCATAGTTTATATATTTAGAAACTTTATTTATGACATTTCAAATCAATGGGAAAAGAGGACTATTTTACATTCCATCAACAGGGAAAAAAAAGAAATTGGATTCTTTCCAAATCACACATAATAATCAATTCTAAATGTGAGTTATAAAATTATTAGAGGCTCACTGCACAAATTTGTGCACCAATGGGGTCCCTCAGCCTGGTCTGAGGAATTGGCTGAAACTGGCTCTCCTACATTCCCCGAGGGGTCCCAGATTGCTAAAGGGCACAGTCTACACTGAGGGATCCCGCTCTTATATAATTAGAGGCAGGGAGGAACATGGGAGGTTGGCTAGCCAGGGAAAGACACAGGAGGCCCCAGGGTGTGTCCGTCCCATCTCTCTCAGTCCCAATTGGCCAGACCCTAGTAGCAAGCTGACCTACCAGTCAGAGCATTTGCCCCCTGGTGGTCAGTGCACATCATAACAAGCAGTTGAGTGGCCTTAGCATATCATTAGCAGATTAAGATTTGATTGGTTGAATGAATGACTGGATGACTGGACACTTAGCATATTAGGCTTTTATCATATAGGATAAAACTTTTAGAACATGTATAAGATTATCTTTATGACTGATATGAGGGAGGATTTCTTGAACAGGTACAAAGATAATAATCCATTATTGTCAAAATTTAAATTATAATTTCCAATTTATATAAAGGCATTTTAAGTGTAGAAGAAAAAATGCACAATCTGAAAGAAGATATTTCAATACATGTAAATGTCATAAAATTATATCTAAAAAACATAAAAAGTTGTGATAAATCAGTAAGATGATAAGGAAACAGAAAAATGGAAAAGGACATGGACAGAATTTTGATAGAATTGTATTGCAACGTGTTTTCTATCCAAAACATATGAAACATTGCTGAAAATCAAGAAGAAAAATAACCAAAAATCATATAGGAAAAATGCACAAAAGAAATGAATAGGCATTTGACAGAATTGCATAATGATTTATGAAAATATATTCAACCTTACTATCAATAATAGCAATGCATATTAAGACTACAATAACATATTTTATATAAATTTGGCCAAAGAAGTCTAATCTGACAATATGAGGTATTTGTAATGATATAAGGGGGAAGGCATCTACACTAATAAAAGAAAATATGCAAATTGATGATAACTCTGCAACACCCACTAGCCAATCAATAGTGAATATGCAAATTAACCCAACAAAGATGGGAGGTTAATTTGCATGCACAGGTGCAGAGCAAAGACTGAAGACTGAAGAGGCTTGGCTTCTCTGCTGCTGCCAGAGCAAAGGTCTGGGTCCCAGGTGCCAGAGGAAAACCAGTGCTGGCAGCTGTTTTGTTGGCTCTTCAAATCTCATGCAAAAAAAATGTTATGACTGGGCTTGTGTTCTCATTTTACAGGTAAAGAAACTTGATCTATGTGTCCATGTTCAATAGCCAGTAAGTGATAAATCTAGTGGAGAACCTGGGAACCTGGATCTTGAAATTGCATCAATTTAAATATATGTGTGTGTGTGTACATACATATATATGTAAACTAAAGGTATACCAGGTATATGTGTGTATACACACACACACACACACACACACACACACACACACACACATATACACACACACTATATCATGGGAAGGCGATGCCCCCATCACACCTCTGCTGCTGCCACTACCAGCAGCCCAAGCCTTGCCAGCCCTGGTTACCTGAGCCTCGGGTGGCCCAATGGTGGCTGGGCAGCCACTATTCTAAGCTTGCCTGACCTTAGGCAGGCCCTGGGTGGCTGGGGGATTGAGGGGACTGGGCACCTGCCATCTTGCAGCTGTGGGTATGGCAGTCAATTAGCATATTCCATCTTTATTAGATAGGATATATCCGCATAGGTAATACATATTAAGAAATGTGTGTGTGTGTGTGTGTGTGTGTGTGTGTGTGTGTGTGTATATATATATATATATATATATATATATATATATATATGCATACACACAGAGAGGTAGAAAGACTTATGGCGTAATAAAGAGGTTGAAGTGATTTAGAACGCAAATAACTGCATACGAATCCTGGTCCCATTAAGAGGCCCCCATAGACTTGTTAGAAAGGAATGAGACTGAGAAAGCAGTTAACTACAAATCACCATAAACAGCAGCTATTACGTCTCCTGTCATGCTGTTCAATGTGACAGATAAGTACTTTAAGGCAGGAACCATTTCATCTACTTCTCTGTTCATAAGGTAACAACAGTGCTAAATACATGTCCATAATGTTACTAGGGAACAAACACTCGCTCATTGAGAACTATCATGATATTAATAAAATGCTGAAACATTTTTTTTTAAATGTGATTAAAAATTTAAAGAGGAAAAAAGAGATGAAACTCAGGTCTATGCAGTAGATTGCTAATGGAAAATGTCTGGTTTCAGATCAGATTCATTTTGCTTTTCCTCAGATGCTCATTCACTACTAGTCCTGGAATCAAGCATCTTGGAGTCAGACAGCAGCTGGCACAAAAGTGATTTTGAAAACGTGGGCTGTGGTATCCTGGATCAAAGTGGCAAGAGACTCAGACGATCAGATACTAAATGTGTAAAGTATTTAAGAATCAGAGATCTAGTTTAAAATCACAGAGGAAGAAATAATGTCACCCAGGTATACATACATCGCATATTAATGTTAATGCAAGTGGATCGTTTTGTTGGATTGTCATGGTGTGTAATGCCCTCACTGTGGGTGAATAGATGAGGAAAATGGGCAGTTGACATTCTCTTCTGGGAACAGTAGTAGGCTTAGCTGAGAGGTCTTATTTAAACTTTAATGTTTGCTATATTTCTCTGTGTAATTCACCCTCCCAGGGGAGGCTAGAAATTCCCTCACTGTAGGCTTTTACAACTCACACAGGGAAACCTGGAGATCCCAAATCAATCATGAGAACAATGTAACAAAAATTTGATGATGTAGGTAGCTCCTGGCCACACACATTCTGTGAAAGGCCTGGAGGACACAAAAATGAATAAATGATCATCTCTACGTTCGAGGAGAAATTCAGAGTTGTTATGAGAAAACTTATGGGAAGCCTAGGCATAACATATGTACTTAACATGTATAATATATATTTTTTTCAAGATAGATTGTATTGACACATGACCTTTTGTTATTCCTCTCCTATTGGCTTCTCTCTCTCTCTCTCTCTCTCTCTCTCTCTCTCTCTCTCTCTCTCTCTCTCTTTGATATTCACTAATCTAAAAGTAAATAAATAAATAAAAGCCTTTTCTACATTGCTGCTTCTTTTTCTGTCCTTTATCATCACATTTCTTAAGAGTCTCCTCTGGGTAAATTTTCTTCTTCACTACCCATTCATCCTAAAAATATATGTGACCTTGAGTGAAACAGGAATCACCCCATTATATATGCACATGTACGCATACATACTAGTATACACTATGAAATTCATTTTATAAAAAAATATTTTGGGTTACCTGTATTTGTGTGCATGTATGTGTGATGTTAGAGATATGTGAGGACAGTGGTGAAGCATTCCTTGTTCTGGAATTCTGCACTTTTCCTGACCTGCTTTGCAGAAGTACTTTAATCAAACCTGGTCCTTTGAGGACCATCCTATTCAAGGATAATTTTTAGAGACATCACACTCTCCACAGTTACTAATAACTGGAGTTAATCCCTTGGGGATGATTAAAGTTCATATATTAATTTCTAGGACAGGTTTAGAATTGGATCACCCTCCATGAGCCAGAGAGTCGAGTAACATTGGCTGAGGCACTTATCCAGGTGAGTATAATGAGCCATGGAAATAATCTTTCATATCTTACTTGCCAAAAGATATACAATTTCATTTTTTATTTAAACACTTTTAAGTTAGGTACCATTCTTGATATTTTATATCACCTAATTCACTATCTTTTTGGGAACAAATGTGTATAATTTCATTGGTGATGTGCTATCCCTGGTAGTAGACTGTGACTACTAGTTTAGTTTTAAGCTTATATTTAGTAGTCAAGGTGGGTGTGTGAATTATTATCACCACTTGAACACTTTGAAATAAATTAGGAAATATTTTGAAATGAAAAAGGTATATTATGAAACCATTTTTGTTAGGGATTATTGATGATCTTATGTCATTCTCAAGCTTATTTTCACATCTTTTCTTATATTTTTTGTGTTTATTAATGTTTTCAATTTTGTCTCATTTCTGAATTCAATACATATCATTCCATTCTTCCAAATTATTTAATAAAAGCAGTGGATTACTGAATAGTTGTCTATATTTAAAAGTTCTTAAAAGTATCAATTGGTCATATCATGAGCAAATGAATGGGGTCATAATGTCTGATTTTTTCCTTTTCTTACTGTCTAGCTTTTCTCAAAACACAGGTCTTGAATTGATATTTTAAATTGCCTTATCATAATTTCAAACATTATTAAAGGTTTATTTTTTAAGTAAATGGTGTCTATAATAAGGAAGTGTAATATTTTTCAGTGTTTCATTTGAAATATTCAAGTTCTATATTGAACACAGAAATAATCTTAGATTAGCTTTTGTCATTTTCAGTTAAACAGAGTAAATAAAATGCTGTAAGCATTTCTCTCTGAGAAGCCTAAGAACAATTACAGGTTCAAATGTTTTGCTTTATTCTATAAAGATAGTGATCTCCATATTACAGGCATAAAATTGAGAGGGAGAAAACAATCTTGCCCAGTATTCTAGATGTGTCAGTAGCCATAAGCCAAGAAGGCAAAACTCCTCCCCCCTTCCCCCAGCAAAATGCTATTGTACAGTATTCAGGTTTTCTCAATTGCCATTTTAAAATTCTTCTCTTTTGAACGCTTCCTCACTTTCAGACCCTAGGATATGAATTTAGTATCACTGCACACACCACATTCTCAACCCTTTTTTTACTACAAACCATTGTCAAAACTAAGCACTGCCACATTCCACACTCCCTCAGGTCCTGCCCTCTGCTAATCAATCCACTAATTTTTATATCAGTGGTAATAACTTCCTCTTTTAACACCCGCTCACATTTTAACTGCCTCTAGCCTCCAGCAGTGTGGAACTATCTACCCTTCAGAGCCAGAGTAGCTGGGTTTGAACCTCCTAGCTCTTGAACAATCCAGACCTCAGTGTCCTAATGTGTAACATGGGGATAACATTGACCTCATGCAAACATTGTATGGATTAACCATATATGAAAAAAAAAATCACACAGCCGAAACCGGTTTGGCTCGGTAGAGCGTCGGTCTGCGGACTGAAAGGTCCCAGGTTCGATTTTGGTCAGGGGCATGTACAGCTGGTCGATGTTTCTCTCTCATCGATGATTCTAGCTCTCTATCTCTCTCCCTTCCTCTCTGTAAAATATCAATAAAATATATTTTAAAAAATCTCACAAATGCTTTTTATTGTTAACAACTAATACATTTTCTACTGAGAGCCTTGAATGGCACACATTGCAGAGAATGTTAGATTCAGTCGTAATGAGGAAGATATTTTGGGATACTTCTGAAGTTCCATACCTTTATGTGCAAAAACAAGTCTGTGCATCAAGTCATAATCAACCTCACATCCCATTTTTGAGGATGGCTACTATTAAAAACATAACATAAGAAATGTTGGAGAGGATGTGGAAAAATTGGAACTTTTGTGCACTGTTGGTGGCAATATAAAATAGTATATTCTCTGTGGAAAACAGTATGGTGGTCCCCCACCCCCCAAAAAAATAAAATAAAAATAGAATTACCATTTGATCCAGAAATTAAATCTTGGGTATATACCCAGAAGAAATGAAAACAGAGATTTGAACAGAAGTCTATGCATCCATATTTATAGCACCTTTAGCCAAATGGACAAAGGGTGGATGTAGCTCAAGTATCTATTGATGGATGAATAGAAAAACAACATGAGAGCTATATCTATAATAATAAAAGTGCAATATACTAATTAGACCAAACAGCTGAATTACCTTCCAGATGTCATTCCAGATGTTCTTCTGGATGACCTTCCTGACAAAGCCGCAGCTTTGGGGGCTGAGGCAGAGGCAGTTAGGGACAATCAGGCAGGCAGCCAGAGTGGTTAGGGGTGATCAGGAAGGAAGGCAGGTGAGCAGTTAGGAGCCACTAGTCCTGGATTGCCAGAGAAATGTCCGACTGTCATTTTAGAACCTGTACTGCATCCCCTGAGGGGTCTTGGATTGCAGGCCAGGCTGAGAGAACCCACCCCCGTGCATAAATTTCATGTACCTGTCCTCTAGTATATCTATAATAATAAAAGCATAATATGCTAATTAGACTGGATGTGAATATATGAATACAATTAAATAATACAAAATACAATGAATATAATTCAGCATTAAAAGGAAATTCTGACACATGCTACAACATAGATGAACCTTGAAGACATTATGCTAAGTGAAATAAGCCAGTTACATAAAAATAATTACTTGTACCATACTACTTATATTAGGTACTTAGAGTGTTTCATTCATATGGACAAAAAAGTAAAATAGTAGATGCCTGGGGCTGGAGTAATGGGAAATTATAATTACTGTTTAATGGATAGAGAGTTTTAGTTTTACTGGATGAAAATAATTCTGTGGATGGAAGCTGGTGATGGTAGCACAACAATGTAAATGTACTTAATACCACTGAACTGTACACTTAAAAATAGTTATGATGGTAAATTTTATGTCTATTTTACCACATTTTTGTATGAAAGCAATCAGCCAATGTGGCACATCAAAATCCCTCTTTTCTTATCTGTACAATTGTCTGTAAACAAGGCATCTAAAAAACAAAGAAATGCCATTAGAATTTGTTATCTTAGGCAACTTTTAAAACAAGGCAAGTCTGCTCTACATCCCATGCTTTATGAAGCTCAGATGCATATAAAATAGGTTCTCTCTACCTGGCTTCACCACCTATAAACCATACTACCGAGGCTAGCTACTTAACTTCTCTTAGCCTTAGTTTACTCATCAGTAAAATGGAAAAGCTAATTTCTTTCTACTCCATTTCTTGCTAGGATTAAATAAAACGATGTTATGCAAAGGGCCTAGTAGGCATAAGGCCCAGTCCGTGGTCAATGTTTGTTTCCTTTCATGATTAAACACACTGAAATGAGAATTAATTGTACCATGAGGGTCCCAATGAAAAAAAGATGAGAAGAGCAGATATGCATGGAAGGGAGTAGGGTGAGCCCACTTTTTTTCTTTGAAGATAACGAGGACCTTTTGGCTTCTGGGACATACGATGAGCATACAGGTAGCCATCAAATTATTTTTGGCACCACAGGAAGCAATAGTTCTCAGTGCTCATCCCTCCTGACTACCCACCCACCGAGCCTGCAATCTGCTTCCACCAGCGTTGGGCTTTCCCCACTAGCAAGGGATTAAAATTATTTGCTCTCATTTGCTTTTCCAGTAAAGCATCCCTGCATGTGTTTTTAAACTTCAGAGACTGAACACTTGAAGTTGCAAAAACTACAGACTTGAAGACTTGAGGGTGGGGGAAGAATATGGTGGTGGTTCTGAAAACATTTAAAAAGTTATTTCCAAAGGAGGATTTTGTTCATTTCCATTTTCGTTTTACATTTACTTTGGTGGTTTTCCTGCTTTTTAAAGATATCTTGTACAGCATCTACCGCCCCCATTACACTAATTGGCAGTGTAAATATTTTAACAAACTCCACTGGATTACTTTACCTCATCTTTAGGCAAATGTATAATTTAACACCACCAACCTAACTTGTATCACCGCATCATTTGATGCTTCTCAGCCTTGAATTAATTACATCAAAAGGAATTTTGAAGTTTTGAAATCAGAAATTAGTTTGTCATACAGAAGACAAGACTATGCCATCATTCACCTTCATGAATTAAAAAAAAAAAAGAATGCATACTAAAACTTCTATGGGTTTTTATTAAATCAAAGGAAACAAAATTCTTCCACAGATGTACATGCTCTGAACTCTTCGACTATTAATTAGCTACTGTGATCATAGGGAAGTCTAATTATATCATAAATCAGAAGTTCACTTTGAGTCATGTTTGCCTAAAACTCTATTTCATGGTTTTTAAATGAAATCACCCTCCACCCCCTCCCCATTGTGTTGAAGGAGGCTTGCTTTAAGTAGGATATGCAAAAATATTTTTCTGCTCATTTCTCTACCCCTCCTTAGTTTCTTCTCTTCCCCTCTTATCTCTAATACTAAAAATCCCCAGAGTGCAAATATTTATATATATATATATATATATATATATATATATATATATATATATATATATATATATATTTTACTATTGCATCAGAGCAGAGTCCAGCTGCTGGTTTATATTCTCTCTTCCTTCTCAGCCAACTCCAGGAAAGAAAGTACCTCATCTTCAGTGCTCATTCTCAAATGACTTCTTACAATCTTGGCTAATAGACCACCAGAGGAAGCTACACTGGGTTTTACATCTCCTCTTCATCTTCATGTCTCAGTGTGTATGAATGAAAACTGGTTAAAATGAATATTAAGAAAAACTTTGATCTGTGGATCTGGAGAAACAAACACTATGAATCCCAGCTTCTGAGCAGAAGTAGTCCTCAGAGCAAATATCAGCCTGAAAAAGTCACAGAAGATATGGTGGGAGGGGGACATGAAAGGCAGCAGGCTTGACACTGATGTTCATTGTTTCGCACAATGTCAGAATCACTGTCATTGAGCTACCAGCTCTTAGCTCTTTCTTCTGTGCCTTTTCCATTTATTACCAGTGCTCACAATACTTTAAATGACTAGATGTCTAGGGTAGTCATAGACAGAAGGTAAACTCACACTGGCCGTACCTCCACTGACAAGAGTGAAGAGGGAGTAAGGATGGATCCTCTGGAAACGAAGGGGCCTCAGAGGGGCAGTCCTTCCCCCTGGGAGGACACACATTCAATGGTGTCCAAAAAACTCCAGTGTTGCCAAAACCGGTTTGGCTCAGTGGATAGAGTGTTGGCCTTCAGACTGAAAGGTCCCAGGTTCGATTCCAGTCAAGGGCATGTACCTTGGTTGCAGGCACATCACCAGTAGGGAGTGTGCTGGAGGCAGCTGATCGATGTTTCTCTGTCATCGATGTTTCTAGCTCTCTATCCCTCTCCCTTCCTCTCTGTAAAAAATCAATAAAATATATTAAAAAACAAAATTTAAAAAAAAACCCTCTAGTGCTCCTACTGCCACAGCACGATCTTCGGTCTCAGGGTCTCAATCAACAGGGCAGAGTGCCACCTTTTCAGTCGACCCTGCCCTCCCCAAATTACTTGAAATTACATTCTGTATCCGTCCCCCCATACACACACTTGTTATCACTTCCCTGCTGTAATGAAATATATTTTACTCTTGATCTACTTAGTTTCCACAACTAGAATATACTGTCAATAAGGGCAGTGATTTTCATCCATTTTTTTAAGTTGTCCTGTACCCCAAACTTAAGGGACATGAAGCTTTTGATCCATATTTTTGAATGAATGAAATAATAGCTTATTTTCTTAATTCTATTCATGTATCCCTTACAAGTAGGATTTCATAACATTGGCATAAGGGTGTCTAATTCCATTTTCTGTAGACACTGGGATGGGGGCCAATGAGTATAAACCTAACAGTGAAGATTATGATCATTTATACCTATTTTTTTACAAAGTGATATTATATACCTCCTCCCTCCCTCATTCTATAATGCAAAACAATGAAGAAAATTCAAAATACATAGAGAAAAGTAAATTAGATAACACCAATGAGATCTTAAAATGTGGAATATTTTATGAACAACCACCTAAGTCAAATATTGTACCTCCTTTGCCAAATAGATGCAATTAAAAAGATAGTTCTGATATAGTTGAGAGAGTAGTATGTCTATGTAAATGTTCACGAGTCTTTAGAACTGGAAATTAGATTATGAAAAGGAAAGCTAGCCAAAGTGCCCAAAACAATGTGAAAGAAGACACCAGGGCTACCTTTTCTAATAAATCAATAATCTAAATAATAAATTAAATGATTTAGATAAGGTTAGTGCTGAAAGAATGTGTTTGTCTCAACTATTTGAGTATCATTTATATTAGTAATCTTCCACCTTGTTTTGGAGTGTCAGCTCAAATACTGCAAACATTTTGCAGATATATATGTTTCATATGTGTTTCACTCTCAATATCTGGAACAGTCCTAGCATGTAGAAGCCCTCAGTAAATATTTATTGAGTGATGAATAAAGAGTGGAGGAATGGAATTCTTAAATGGTGCCTACGGTATCCATCCTACTGATTCTGGTAAGTGCTCTTCCCTAGGAAAGGAACAATCAAGTGTATCACGACTGAGATTTTGATGGTTTAGTAAGAATAGAAGAATAGAATAGAAGAAAAATAGCCCCTTACGAGGGGCTGTTAGTTCAGTTTAGGTAGAAGAGCAAGTGACATGTCCCAAGAAAATCTCACCATACTAGGTCTAATTAAGCCCACCCAGACCGATCACTGGGAAGCTAGTAAATGGTATTTGGATAGTTTGAAACAGCATGGTTTCAATATTGATACCTGTGAGTATCAAACTCTAATCTGAGCATTTACAGGGGTGGTAGCTTTTGGAATTCAATATCTTAAAAAGACGATCACTTTAACAAGATATGGGCTTTGAGAAGTCATTAATGAGTCTGTGCTTCAGTTTTCTTTATATTTTTATTGATTTCAGAGAGGAAGGGAGAGGGAGGGATAGAAACATCAATGATGAGAGAGAATCATCAACTCGCTGCCTTCTGTACACCCCCCCTGGGGGATAAAACCCAGGCATGAGTCCCGAGCAGGAATTAGAGTGTGACCTCCTGGTTTATAGGTCAATGCTCAACCACTGAGTCATGTTGGCCCAGTTCTCACCTCAGTTTTCTTATTAGTAAATAAAGGCACCGGCATTATAGATATTTCCATTAGAGAGGAATGTTGTGCGAATAAAACAAGAATACATTGGAAGTGCATTTACTAAATTTTGTTATTGATTACATTTTCTATTGATTATATTTATATTTTCTTTGTGTGTCACCACACGTGTACTGTCAATGCCAGGAGTCTCCCTACAAAGGCCTGGAGTGACACATCCAATGCTTTAGTCTATTATAAAGCTGAGATGGCAAGCAGAGGCAATCAGGAAAGTGTTGGAACATTCTAGAATGGTAAAAGTCTAAGGCAATACCAGTGGGATAAAAATAAGGATACATTTGAGAAGTAATTTCATTGGGCTGCAGTTCACATACCACTATTGCTTTGGTGGTTCCTTCCCTTGCTCACTGTCCTGGGTCTTTGCACCAGCTGTGCTGGGCTCCATTTCAAGGGGCTGTTAGCTCACAAGGCAGGTCCATTCAATTCTCTGCTTTCTTTTTACAGCACTTGATGAGCAGGTTAAGCCAGATGAGAGGTTAAGAGCTTGAGCTTATCTTTCCATTTCACTTGGACAATAATAAAGATCACATTCTCCTCTGAGTCTCAGCTCCTTGTGTTTCATTTCCAATTTTTGTTCAAGTGAATGAAGATGTGTGTATGTGATTAACTCCCCTAAACCTCTGACAGAGATGGTGAGCATATCTTGATAAGATGGGGGAAACCCAGGGAAAAATACTGTGAAAAGGCAGAGAACTAAACTAATATGGAGAGCTTACTAGTATAAGCAGAACGAAGTAACATAGAAGACAAAGGAAACGCAAACACTGCCCTTTTTGAAGCTATGAACAAATATGAACCTATTAGAAATGTTCTGTGAACACTCTAAAACAGCTGTATTTTATACCGAGTAATAATTTACACTTCAATCTCAATATGTAACATTTAAAATTCATTGTTTCCACCTAAACCCCACAACCCCTACTATATTTCCGTTCAGTTTCTGGGACCACAGTTTACCAAATAGTTTATGTAACCAGAATAGGGTTCTGCCTATATGAGTCACCTTAAGGCCAGTACATGGCATTTCATTGAATCTCCATCCCACACCATCTCTCCTGTAGATCTTACTGACAGAC
>OZ004704.1:99650015-99793969 GCA_963924515.1 Vespertilio murinus
TTATCCATCTCAGTATACTTTTTTATGGGTTAAAGATATGAACCCTATTCGATCAGTTGCACTTGTTTCCTCTAGAGTTTTGTCTCCCTGTACATGTTTGTTGTTTTTTTGTTGGTTTTGGTTGCTATTTTGGGGGGACATTCCAAATTTTTGAATTAAATTTATTAATTATTTTCCTATATAATTGCTTTTAAACACAAAATATTTTTCCACCCAGATATTTGATAGACATTATTTTAAGTTTTTTCTAGTCTTTTGGTTTGATATTCCAAATTTAACTTTTTGATCCTTATGATATTTATCTTGTGCATGATGTGACAAGGACCTAATGACATATAGTATTTCCTAAAAGCTAACCACTAGTCTAAATTATTTCCTGGGTAAATTTTTTTCCTATATTGCTTTTTATGGCTTTGTGTTATATGTGAAGTATAACTTTTAGTAAGTACTTTGGGACTATTTAACTAATTAATTTTGAGAGAAAGAAAAAATATTTACGATGGACATGTGCCCCCAAACCAAGGTGCGGGCCCTTGACCGAAATTGAACCCAGGACCCTTCAGTCTTCAGGCCAATGCTCTATCCACTGAGCTAAACCAGTATCGACAGAGGGTTTGATTTTTAATTAAAGCAGGAAACATCCTGTTCTTCCATGGATGTTCTAACTTGCTGTGACACAAAGACATGGTCTTGATTTACAACTCAGGTGCAGAGCTTCAGATAAATCATTTCTGCATACAACTTTCTACATTTACACAAGGAAAATGGACGCCTGTGCCTATTTCGTTGTACAAGCCTCATGTTGATGCGTCTATTTCCAGACCTGATCTGCTTTGAGACCATTAAAAGTCATTCTCCAGTTACTCTGGTGGCCAGTGTCGATGGCTGCAATGTGTCAGTAAACCAGACTGTGAGACTAGAGGTTTCGTCTTTGACAGTCTTAGGCCAATTGGTTTGGACACATTGTTCTATTCCGGTGTGGGTGCCATACTCGTAATTATTAGAGTTTAATAAATGTGTGTAGTTTTTCATTGTTATTAAAAGGTTCTCAAATGTTTTGGTCTTCAGGTTTACACTCTTAAAATAATTGAAGACACCAAAGAACTTTTGTTATGTGTTCTAGCTATTGATATTTACCATATCAAAAATTAAAACTGAGAAATTTAAAAATATATTTATTATAAAATTAAATTTAAAACACTAGTAAACACATTACATGCTAACATAAATAATATTTTTATGAAAAATAACTATAGTTACCAAATAAAAATAATTTAGTGGTAGAAATGGCATGTTTATTAGAACATCCTCTCAAATTTCCTGAATGTCGTAACAGAAGACCTGCCTGCTTCTAAATTCAACACGTTGTGCTATCACTGGAAAACTTCCCTGTGTACATGTGAACTAATGAGAATAAATGGGGAGTTTTTAAAAGTCAATATTATTATGAAAGCGATTTTGAGCCTGAGAACCCCTTGAAGGGTTCTGGGAACCTCACCTGGTCTCAGACCACTGATCTAAGCTAATCTGGTTGTGTGGTTTCTCAGATGAATTCTAGAATTTTTTGCATCTTGAGAGGTAATAATTATGCATTTAAAATGTTGTCTTCTCACTTAAAGATATCCTATGTCTCTCCAACTAATAAACATTTTATAAATAATTTTTCAGAATTTCTACGTTCTTTTTAAATCCCCACATTTCTTTATTTTTATTAGTACTATTAGTAATTATTTTGTGGTTTGTTCTATTGTGAATGGATCCACTTTTTCCAATGTATTTTAATTGGTCATTGTTGACCTATTTTATTTTATATGGAGCCACTTGTTATCTTTATCAATTCCTTCTGTTAAATAATACATTTGGTACAATGTCTTTAAAAGAACCCCTTGCAATTTGGATCTAGTATATAACATTAGTATGATATGATATTCTCAATATTCTGAGATATCATCAGATGAGATATACAGTATTCTGAGAAAAACCCACTGTCCAATTTCTACATTTCAGAGATTTGTTATGAGGATCTTGAATATGCTGAATGCCTTTGGGCATCCATTCAAGTGATTATGTTCTTTCCTTAAGATAGATGCACCGACTAGAGCTGGATGGCCTCTGTTTGGTCTCATTTAGAAGACATCTGAATGACAGACCCTTTTAGATTAAGAGACTCCAAGAACATTTTGATTGTGGTAAGGCATAACTATGCCCAAAGTGTTCCTTGAGGCTGTTCAGGGGAATCTGGTCAGCCTGGGCCAATGAGCCCTGCTTGTCAAGAGACCAGGAGGACAGAACCCACCACAAGGAGCCAGTGAGAGGGTTGGTAATTAACAGGTGTCCAGGAGGGCAAAGTTACTGCCTTGCCTTCATCCCTGAGCTCAACCTCCTTAAACCAACAGTGGTGCCTGGGGGTGATCTCAAGATCAAAACCGATGCTTGTTTTCCAAGAAGGAGCCTGCCAGGCCAGAGCCGTCCTCCTGGAAGTTGCTCCAGGTAGTTCAGGGACGTTCTTGGGCGGGAAGGCACTGCGCCTTAAGAGGTTACTTTGCGCTAGGACACTGGCCTGGCCGAGAAGGCACAGGGATCCCGGCGCCGTGCTCCTGCTCCCCCCCCCCCCCCCCCCCGGGGAGCCTAGCCAGGGAGCACCCCGAGTCCGGAGAGCCCGCGCAGCCCTGGCCGCCAGCCCGCCGCCCGCGCAGGGCGCTGCCCCGAGGTCTCGGGCGGCGGCTCGCGGGGTAGGGGGGTTGGGGGTGGGAGTGGGGGGAGAGGATTCCCTCCGCTGGGCCCGATCGCCCGGGTCAACTCCTCCCCCGACCTGGGCCCGCCCCCGGCTGGAGGCTCCATCCCACTCCCCGGAGACCTCCGCCCCCCGTCGCGGCCGGACCGACCGCCCTCCGGCGGGGAGCGGCTGCCACCTGTGCCCGGGAGGGAGTCGGAGCCCCGGCTGCGGCGCAGGTAGAGGGCCGGCCGCCGGGGCGGGGCGGGGCGGACCCGGGGGAGGCAGCCGGTCCCCGCGGCCGCAGAGGCGTGCGGGGCGCGCGGGGCTCAGAGAGCGGGAAACCTGCGCGTCCGCCACGGCAGCCCGACCACAGGTGGGCGGGGGGCAACGCGAAGAACGTGAGGTTGGACGCGAGGGAGGAGGGAGAGCGTGAGGGCGCGCGGGACCCCCGGGGGGCGGGGAGCTGGAGGGGAGAGCCCACCTGGTGGCGGCCGCGTCGCGGGGTCCACGCGAGGACCAGCTGCTCAGGGTGGACTCTCAGGCAGTTTGGCGGAGCTGGGGTCCCTGCTGCTCCAAAGGCACCTGCCAGGTGTTCTCTTTAAGGAGGAGGCGCAGATAAAATCATGGTGATAGTTACTGGGGAATAGAGAAAATCCTACCAGCAAGGACAGCATGCCTTTCTTTCAACTTGCTCCAGAACAGCCTTGCTCTGTACCCTGGATAAAATCTCCTATGAGAAACGTAAAAAAAAATAAATAAAAATAAATTGTCTTTAAATTGTATTATTTTTAGGATGGCAATTGGGCATAAGCCTTGAAGTAGCCTTTGTGATGATATTGAAATTGTGGTGTGTTTTATTAGTTGTGTGTGTGTGGTGTTTTTTTTTTTAAAGAATTTTTGAAAACCTGCCAAATCCTCGTGAATTTTAATGTCTCCAGTTTCTTGGTGATTGCTTAGGTGCTTTCAATGCCTCTCAAACATGATTATGATTCACACGGATCCAGTATAACTAGAACAACCTCAGAGTTCTTCTATGTAGGCCCAGAAGATGAGGTGCTTCCATGTTATGTGAAAATGCTAAAACTGAGGAATAAATTATAGTCTTGCCATACTGCCTACATGGTTTTAAGTTCAACTTCTAATTACTTTCCCTAGATCCTGAATGCTTATCCTTGTGACACCACAACTTTTTTGTTCTGTGTTACAGGCCCAGGATCACAGTTGCTGCCTGGACACTTGCTCTGCCTTGATATAGGAGCACTATTATGCATTGCGTTCAAGCTTTGCTAAAGGTGGGTAATAACGTTGACAGATTTTCAGGATTTGCTAGATCCTAAGTGTCAAGTTTTGACAGATAAATGAGGGCGCAAGTTATTCGTGCCATATTGATTTTCATTACATTATCAAAGATAATTGTTTTTAAATGGGAAAATTGAGAGACGTATTAGCTTTCAAAGATAATCTACGCTTTATGAATATATTGATGTGATGTCTGGCATGTGAAAAATTACTCTCATTCATCTCAGTCCTTTTTTTATTGTTGTTGTTGGGAACCAAAAAAAAGTGCAAAGTAAATTATTCAATTTGGTGATCTCTAATACCAGCTTAGTAGAGATATGAGCAGAGATTTTGGTCACATCACTTAAATAGAATGGCATCATCCTGCACTTCCCTTTTCAGCTGTAATTTTACTAGCCTAAATTTTTGTGCAAATATTCTTTGAAAAGTAACTTTTATCTGTCAAGTTCAAAATATTTGAAAATCCACTAGTTGTTACTAATAGTTTGATAAACAAGTAAAGATTTGAAAGTAAAAATATACTTTAGATTATGTAAGTGTAAATTATATATTGTTTTGATGTAAACATGTTTTAGCATTTTAATAATGTCTGTAATATCATTGCTCCTAACCTAGTCATTTCCAACTCTTTAAAAAACAAAACCAAACATAACAAGGATCCCTTGGTTTGTTTCCCCCCTGAATCGATAATATGAGATATGGTATCTAATAAACAAACTCTCTTCCTTGGGTAATAGGAAACAAACACAGTTATCCATTACAGGATTAATAGGAGATTTCCATGGGGCTTTCAAACTAATTCACAGAAGGCCCCTTACCACTTTGGGGGCACAGAGGGAGTCAGAAACCTCAAGCTGGAAGTATTACCCTTTTGAACTGAAATCAGGATCATTGAACACCACATTCCAACCATGGACTTTGACCTGGTTTGATCCTTGACTTTTCCCTTTACCAGCATCATGGCCTTAAGAACTCTCTCTAATCCTCAGTTTTCTTTTCTGAAATTGGGGGTTACAGTAACGCCTTTCTGAAAGGTTTCTTATGAGTATTAAATGACACAGTACACGTAAAAAGTATAAGCACAGTAGATTCCTGGCATATAGCAAGCAGCCAGAAAAATGCTAACCAGTGTGTTATCCATTTTCCCTTCTCTCTGAGGATAATTACACCCTGTGGATAGCTTTATGTTTATTGGCCATTTCAGGCCAAAGAACACAAAACCCCAGGTTGACGTCATAGACTGATAGCATAAAGGCCGAATTTCGCCTTCAGATATGTTTATTTGAGTCAGCTCAGTACTTTCATTGAATACTTTAAAATTATTTACCAATGTTTTAAAATTAATATATTTTAAGTCCTAATTTCTCCTGAAAAACAGTAGGATAAGGCAAGGCAGGGCTTGCAACTGCCAGCACTGAAGCCAGGATGTGGTTTTCCACTTGGGATGGGATATGTACTCTCTACTTTGCCACAATGCCTTCATTCCCTTTTATTTCATCTAAGTGTACCTCCCTTGCCCCTGAAGATATTTTCAATTTGTGATCTCTGATTCAGAAATTTTTGTGGCCAAAGCTATATCCCAACTTGGATGCTTTTCAGAAAAGGAAAAGAATAATCCTGTTACGATTTACAAAGCATTTCCTCCTAAAACTCATTTGATACTTATATCAATTCTGGGAGTTAGTTCAGATATACATCATTATTCCATTTTATAGCTGTGGACAATGAAACTTATAGTATTCTCAAGGTTCTCACTAATGCCAGTTTCTAAATATGGAGAAATTTCCTAGGAAACGATAGCATTTCTTTTGGTTCCAGCATTTATTTTTAGCAAGTACTTTTATCCCTACAATTACAAAATGATAAAATGAGTGGTAGAAAGAAGAATACATGTATAAAGTGCATACGAAGACTTTCCCCCCTCTTTACAAAACAGTTCAAAGTAAATTAAAGGGAGCAAAACATTGGTTATTCCTTATTCAGAAAGGCCATACATATAAATGGACAACATCTGCTTTAAATCATGCTTTGTATCATTGAAAAGCTGAAAGGGATATGTGTCCAGTTCATCTAATCTGTAGTTAAGCTAGACCAGAGTTTTTGTGAATCCAAGATTTAAAGTTCTGTGAAAAAGGAGATACCTTTGTTTGGTGATTTGGCCTGTTGTCTCTGGAAGCTTGTTTTACATGGCAAACTCGCATTTTGTAGGCTTTATCATACCAAGAGAATGATCTATAGAATAAATTAATCAGAGGTAGTTTATTTGTGAATGTAGCAACTATATGTGACTATCTAGGAGAGAAGTCCAAGGCAGCCAAGCAGAGGATTGGAGGAAACATCTAGACAAAGACATCAAGGAGGTACTGAAGCAGAAAAGCGCTTACAATGCTCTAAGAACAATTAATTAGAAGGCAGTTGAGGCTGAGGTCTCTATGAATGGTGAAGAAGAACATAGGATGAATTAAGGGAGATCAGGAAGGGCCAAATCATTCTGGGTCTGGAGGACATGGTAAGAATGTGGATTTTGAAGGATTTTTGTCAGGAAAATAATGTGAACTGATTTCTGTGTTGAGATCATTCTGGCTGCTCTATGTGGAGAGACACAAGTTCTGTAGCTGACTTGCTGAGGTTCTTCCATGGTAGGCAAGAGCTCCTTCTGAATCTAACGTAAACCTTATTTAATGCAGTTTAAGCAGTTTGGCAAAAGAGAAGGATATTTTAATAATATTCTACAGTAAATATGTATAGAATGTTTTTTTTAAAATAAGAATCTCCGTATTCAAATATTGTTTGGTTTTGACTAAAGTCATCTGCTGCTTTCTTAGTATGTTTTATATCATGAATATCATGGGAAATTGCATTTCATTGAGAAATGGTGTTGTCTGAATGTGTTCTGGGAAAGTTAACAATTGAGCTGATTAAAGATTGTATTATATTAGAAAGGAAAATGTGTTCATGTTCATTTATGAAGTGTGATCCCTAAATAGGGTTCCTAGCCCCTTCTACTGATAAATTTGGTCAGTACATCTAAATATTATGAATTACTTGGAAAGAGTGATTCTTTCCTGGTATTAATTTATCTATTCTCCTCAGAGATTAGATGAGTTAAGAATTAAATGTTAGAAGTATGAGGACCAATTAATGCAAACTACCAAAAAAAATCAGTTTTCTTTTTCTGTTTTTTTCCCTTTTATATTATTTCTAGAAAATTGTCCATTTAATTAGGTTTTAAGTTTATTGATATAAAATTATATCCCTTAATAATCATTTTAGTTTTTGCTGGAATTTGTTAGTCTCTTCATCCTTAATGTTGCTCACCTGTGCTTTCTTTCTTGTTTTCTTTTTTCTTATCAGTCTTGATAGCAGTTTGTCAATTTTTTAAAAAATTCTCTTTGAAGAACCGTTATCTTTATCAATCTCTAATCAATCTTATATCTTATAATGTTTTTTTTTAATTTCTGCTCTTTCTTTTTCCAAACATAATTTTTAGCCTTTTTTCCTTTCCAATATATAATTTGAGGCTATATGTTTTCCTCTCTATACTGCTTTAGATGCACCACGTTTTGATGACTAGTATTTTCATTATTTTTAGTTGTATATCTGGAAGTGGAATTGCTTCATCTAATTTATGACAACTCTGTCTATTTTGAGGATCTGCCATTCCATTTTTCACAGGAACTGCACTGCTTCACATTTCTACCAGCAACACAAGAATGTTAATTATCCACACTCTCAACAACATTTGTTTCCTCTTTTTGTTTTTTTATATTAGTCACCCTCATGTTTGTGAAGTATCTCATTATCATTTTCTTTTGCATTTCCCTAATGATTAGTGATGTTGAGCATTATATGTGTGAACTGTCCATCCAAATTCAATGTTGTGAAGCTCTTGTTTTCTTCTAAGTGTTATAGTTTTGGCTCTTACTTTTAGGACTTTGGCCCATTTGGGGTTAAGTTTTGTAGGTGGTGTAACAGAGAGATTCAACTTCTTTCTTTCACACGTGGATATTCAGTGTTCTCAGCACCATTTGTTGAAAAGACCGTTCTTTCCCCCACTGAATTGTCTTGACAGCCTTGCCAGAAATCATTTGACCATCTAATAAAAGATTTATATGCAAATTGACCATCACTCCAACACACAAGATTGCTGCCCCCATGTGAACACAAGATGGCTGCCGGAACCTGCCGGCAATGAACAGTACCTGATTGAGGGGATGAGGCTAAGAAAAAAGACAGACAAGAACAGAAGGGCGTCAGGAGGGCTCAGATCTGAGGTCTGCAGCCATGAATTTTATTTTTCCAACCTTTAAATATAATTCTGAAGGAGGAAATATTTATTTCAGGCAATCATGCAGGTGGCCGTTTATTTCAGGCAATCATGAAGGTGACCTTTTCTCCTAACCATCTGATGACTTCCTGGACAGATAAGTTCTTCAGCACCTGACCTATTACAACCACCTGGCCTTTATGACCACCTAACCTTTACGACCACCTATCTTCCTTTTATCTCGCAGCTCCTAAAGCAAAGACATCTGCAGATAGCAGCATTCTTAGAGGTAATAATTTTCCACTTAGGTGGAAAGGGGGGCACATGAGAGCTGTGTCCTACACCCATGCCTGCATTCAGGCATATAGGACCCCTGCATTCAAGGCAGCTCCCCACAGATGGCCACCACAAGATGGCCAGCAGGGTAGGGCAGTTGTGAGGGTCCAGGCCTGTAAGGGAGGGCAGTTGGGGGCCATCAAGCCTGCAGGAGATGGTAGTTAGGGGTTACCAGGCTGGCAGAGGAGGGACCTGCAAGGAAGGGTAGTTGGGGGGGACCATGCCTGCAAGGGAGGGCAGTTAGGGGTGACTCGGTCTGTAGGGGAGGGCAGTTAGGGGAAATAAGGCTGGCAGGGGTGCAGTTAGGCATTAATTAGGCTGGCAGGGGAATGGTTAGAGCGTGATCAGGCTGGCAGGCAAAAGCAGTTAGGGGCAATCAGGAAGGCAGGCAGGTGAGCAGTTGGGAGCCAGCAGTCTTGGATTGTGAGAAGGATGTCCAACTGCCCGTTCAGGCTCAATAGGTTTGGGCCTAAAAGGGCAGTCGAACATTCCTTGAGGGGTCCCAGATTGGAGAGGGTGTAGGCTGGGCTGAGAGACACTCCCCCCCTGCATGAATTTTGTGCACTGGGCCTCTAGTATATAATAAGTTGTATTATGGGATCTCTGTTTTATTCTATTGGCCTATATGTCTGTCTTTATGACAGTACCACGCTGTTTTCATTATTGTAGCTTTGTAATAAGTTTTGAAATCAAGAAATATGAGACCTCCAACTTTATTCTTCTTTTATGGATTATTTGGGTTATTGGAGGTCCTTTGCAATTTAGGGTGATTTTTTAAAATATTTCTGCCAAAAATCTCATTAGAATTTTCTTGGGGGAATGAACTAAATCTCTAGATCACTTTAGGTATTATCGACATCTTAACAATATAAAGTCTTCTAATATATGAACATGGGATGTCTTTTCATTTATTTGTGTCTTTTTACATTTATTTCAACAATATCTTGCAGTTTTCACTGTTTAAGCCTTTTGCTTTCTTGGTTAAATTTATTCCTAAGTGTTTTATTCTTTGTGGTGCTTTTGTAAATAAAATTGTTTTCCTAATTTCCTTTTCAGATTTGTTTTTAGTGTATAGAAATGCAACTGATTTTTGCACATTGATTTTGCATTCCGCAACTTTCCCAAATTCATTTCTTAGTTCTCACAGTATTTTTTGGTGGGTGCTTTAGGGTATTTTACATATATAATTAAGTCATCTGTGAATAAAGATAATTTTATTCTTTTTAAAAATATATATTTTTTATTGATTTTTTTTACAGAGAGGAAGGAAGAGGGATAGAGAGTTAGAAACATCAGTGAGAGAGAAATATCCATCAGCTGCCTCCTGCACACCCCCTACTGGGAATGTGCCCGCAACCAACGTACATGTCCTTGCCCAGAATTGAACCAGCGACCCTTCAGGTCACAGGCCAACGCTATATCCACTGAGCCAAACCAGCCAGGGCAATAATTTTCTTCTTCTTCTTCTTCTTCTTCTTCTTCTTCTTCTTCTTCTTCTTCTTCTTCTTCTTCTTCTTCTTCTTTTTTAAAAAATATATTTTATTGATATTTCACAGAGAGGAAGGGAGAGAGATAGAGAGCTAGAAACGTCGATGAGAGAGAAACATCGACCAGCTGCCTCTTGCACATCCCCCATCGGGGATGTGCCCGCAACCAATGTACATGCCCTTGACCGGAATCGAACCCCGGGACCTTTCAGTCGCAGACTAAAGCTCTACCACTGAGCCAAACCGGTTTTGGCCATTTTATTCTTCTTTTCCAGTTTGGATACCTTGTATTTATTTGACTGCTAATACTTCGATAGAAATTGCTAAAGTAGGTATTCTTGACTGGTTATGATATTAAAGGAAAGATTTTCAGTTTTCACCACTCTGTATGATGTTAGCTGTAGTTTTTCAGTATATGATCTTTCTTACTAGGTATAATCAAGTAGTTTCCTTTTATTCTTACTTTGAGTATTTGTTGTTTTATCTTGAAAGGGTGTTTGGATTTTATCAAATGTTTTTTTCTGCATCAATTTAAATTATTTGTTTTTTGCCTTCATTTTGTTATTATGGTATATTACCTTGATTTTCATACTTAGAGCCATTCTTGCATTTGAGGAAAATCCCATTTATTCATTGTATATGATCCTTTTAATATGCTGTTGAATTAAGTGAGCTGGTATTTCTTTTTATGGATTTTTGTATTAGTGTTTATGGGGATATTAGTCTGCAGTTTTCTTTTCTTGTAGTGTCTTTGTCTGGCTCTGCTATGAGGGTAATGTTGGCCTCATATAGTGAATTAAGAAGTATTCCCTGTCTTGAACATTTTTGAATATTTTGAGAAGGAATGGTGTTAATTCTTTATTAAATGTGTGGTAGCTTCAACAGCTAAGCAATCTAGTCCTGGGTTGCTTTTATTTTTGTTGAGAGATTTGGGGGTGTTTGATTACTGACTCAATTTCCTTACTAGTTATAGGTCTATTTAGATTTTTTTATTTCTTCATGATTCTGTTCTGGTAGGTTGTGTGTTTCTAGGAATTTGTCTATTTTGTCTAATTTATTTATGATGTTGGCATTCAATTGCTCATAATATTATCTTATATATTTTTTATTTTTGTGAAATCAGTAATAATGTCCCTTTTTAATTTCTAGTTTAAGTTATTTGTGTGTTCTCACTCTTTTTCTTAGTCGATACTAAGGTTTTTCAATATTATTTATGAAGAACCAATTCTTGATTTTGTTGATTTTCTCTATTTTTTATTCTCTATTTCTGCTTTAGTATTTATTATATCCTTCATTTTATTACTTTTAAGTTTAATTTATTCCCCTTATTTTAATTATAGTTAAGGTGTAAAGTCATTGATTTGAAATTTCCTTTACATGTTTTTATAGCTATAAATTGGCCACTGAGCACTGCTTTTGCTACATCCCATAGGTTTTTCTAGGTAGTATTTTGTTGTTATTGTTGTTAATCCTCACCTGAGAATGTTTTTTCTATTGATTTTTAGAAAGAGTGGAAGGGAGGAGGAGAGACAGAGAGAGAGAAACACTGAGGTCAGAGACACATTGATTGGTTACCTCCTGCACCCAACTTGACTGGTATTGGGGATCAAGCCTGTAAATAATATATGTACTCTTGACCAGAATTGGAATAAAACTCATAACTTTTCAGTCCATGTGCCAACACTCTAACCACTGAGAAAACTGGCTAGAGCTCTAGGTTGTATTTATATTATCATTTGCTTCAAAATATTTTCTAATTATTCTTATAATTTTTGGTATGACTCATTGATTAACCGTATGTTTTAATTTCCACATATTTGTGGATTTTCCAAGTTTCCTTTTGCCTTGATTTCTAGTTTAATTCCTTTTGTTAATTAGAAACAATACTTTATCAGTTTTTAGTCTTTTTAAATTTATGAAGATTTGTTTTGTGGCCTACCATATGGTCTATCCTAGAGAAGGTTTCATGTACACTTGAGAAAAATGTGTATTCTGCTTTTGTTCAGGGATTGTTTTGTATATTTATATTAGATAAAATTGCTGTATAGTGGTGTTCAAATCTTTTATTTCATACCAATCTCTGTTTCGATGTTCTATCCATTATTTAAGGTGAGGTATTGAAGTCTTGTACTATTATTGAACTATTTCTCCCTTTGAGTCTCTCAGTATTTGCTTCATGTATGTTAGAGCTCTGATGTTTTGTGCATATAATTGTAAGTTTTAATTTTGTCCTGGTGAGTGGATCCTTTTATCATTATACTAGAGACCCAGTACACAAAATTCATGCATAGGGGGTGTCCCTCAGCCCAGCCTGCACCCTCTCCAATCTGGGACCCCTTGAGGGATGTCCACGACTGCCTGTTTAGGCCCAATCCCACGTGGCAGTCGGACATTCCTCTCACAGTCTAAGGCTGCTGGCTCCCAACTGCTAGCCTGCCTGCCTTCCTGATTGCCCTTAACCACTTCTGCCCGCCAGCCTGATCACCCCCTAACCACTCCCATGCCAGCCTGATTGATGTCTAACTGCTCCCCTGCCAGCTTGTTTGCCCCCACCTTCCCTCCTCTGCCATCCTGGTCACCCCTAACTGCCCTCCCCTGAAGGACTGGTCCCTCTCAACTGTCCTCCCTTGCAGGCCATTGCCCCCCAACTGCCCTCCCTTGCTTGCCTGATCACCCACAACTGCCCTCCCTTGCAAGCCATCTTGTGGTGGCCATCTTGTATCGACATGGGGGCAGGATCTTTGGCCACATGAGGGTTAGCCATCTTGTGTGTTGGAGTGATAGTTAATCTGCATATCACTCTTTTATTAGATAGGATAGAGGCCTGGTTCACAGGTGGGGGCCAGCTGGTTTGCTCTGAAAGGTGTCCCATATAAGGGTGGGGATTCCCTTGGGGCATGGGGTGGCCTGGGCGAGGGTCCTGTGGTGGTTTGCAGGCCAGCCATGCTACCTGGTGACCCAAGTGGAGGCCCTGTATCTGTAATTTATTTACTGTCTACAATTGAAACTTTGTAACCTAGAGTGGAGCCAAGCCTTCTACTTGCTCTATGGCTGCCGCCATTTCTGTTTGGATTTGTTTACCTTCTATAATTGAAACTTTGTAGCCTTGAGTGGAGGCTTAGGCTGGCTAGAACAGGTGGAAAGCTTGGCTTCTTCCATTGCCAGAGAAACCCAAGCTTCCCTCCTGCTCTCTGTTGCTGCAGCCATCTTGGTTGGTGTTAATTTGCATATTCACTCTGATTGGCTGGTGAGTGTGGCTTTTGGGTGTAGCAGAGGTGTGGTCAATTTGCATATTACTCTTCATTAGATAAGATGATGTCCAACATCCTTTCATTTCAATCTGAAGTATTCTTTTAAAAAAATTATTTATTTATTTATTTATTTATTTAAATATATTTTATTGATTTTTTACAGAGAGGAAGAGATAGGGATAAAGAGTTAGAAACTAAAGATGAGGGAGTTCACTATACCAGATCTGTCCTACAAGAAATGCTAAAGAGAGTCCTTCAGCCAAAACCAGTTTGGCTCTGTGGATAGAATGTCAGCCTGCTGACTGAAAGGTCCCGGGATCTGGTATAGTGAACTCCCTCATCTTTAGTTTATTTGGTAAAATGTTCATTTCTTTCTCATTTTTGAAGGACAGTTTTTTCTGATATAAAATTTTAAGATGACAAGGTGTGTCATTAAAATATAGGGTGTCCTAAAAACTGTATACACACTTTAACAGCTGATAATCACTAACTTAATTTGCACTTCTTTTCAGGGTTAGCTCATTTGAAATAATGGGGGAAGCCAGACTAAGCTTTGGACAAAGAAAATTTATCCTAAAGTATTACTGGACTCTTTCTATGGGGCTACATAAAAGATAAAGTTTATAGTACAAAACTGACAACAGTGAATGAATTGAGGGCACACAAATACTGAACAAAATGATTCTTAATTCCATTGCTTCATGGTATCAGCTGTGCCTGGAACAGAATGGTCATCATTTGAAAACAGGCATTGACAAATAAAGATTCATTTCTTTAGATTCTTTAAGATGTTGAAAATGAATTGTATATTAATAAACACTGACTTTGTTATCATTCCAAGTGTGTATACATATTTTGTGGACATCCTGTATATTATCCCAATGTTTCTTCTGACTTACAATGTTTCTGTTGAGAGATCTTATTGAGAATTTCCTATAAATGACAGGAAACTTTTCTCTTGCTACTTTCAGGATTCCTTCTTTGTCTTTTGATAACTTTCTTCTTCTTATAGGACTCTTATAATGCTTATGAATTATAATGCCTGATGTATTGCAGAAGTCCCTCAGGCTCAATTCACTTTTCTTCAATCTTCTTTTTTCTCAAGTTTGCTTATTTTCTTCTGTCTATCCAAGTCTGATATTGAGCCACTCTGGAAATTTTTCAATTCAGTTATTTTGTGAAATCAGCTGGGTTTTTTTTGTTGTTGTTCTCTTTTATAATTTTTATATTTTCATAAATACTCTCAGTTGTTTTCTTTAGTCTCCTAAGTGTTTGATAGAATTCACTGGTAAAACCATCTGAAATTTTTTTTATGTACTATTCTATTCATTTGTATCAAATATTCAACAAATTCTTGAAGAGTACCTTCTCTGTGCCTGAATTTGGAATACATTAGTGAACAACCTGGATAGAATTTTCTGTTCACATGGAGCTTACATTCAATCCTCGCAGAGCTTGCATTCTAGTAGTGTAGAAAAACAATGAATAAAACATAATAAATTAGGTGATGCAGTGTATTAGGAGATAATAAGTGCTATGAAAATAGAGCTGGCTAATGGGGACCAGGAGTTGGGAAGCAGGAGGAGGTGGAGGGAGGCAGGAAGAGATTTTAAATATGATAGTCATGTTGAGAAGATTGCTGATAACTGATGGAAGACTTGAAGGTCATGTGGATATGTGGAGAAAGAGCATTCTAGGCAGATGGAAGAGAGCACTTAATGGAAGATCATTCCTGCTATGTTTTAGAATGAGCATGAAGGCAGTTTGTTTATTTTATAAAACAGTCTAAGTTTACAAAAGCAGTCAGAATAATTGTTGAAATGAATGTCAAGATCCTGCAGCAAGATAATTTTTTCATTATATTATGGTCTTTTTTTCTATTGTGAAAAAGAACTCAACAGCTGAACATATAACAAATCAATTTAAAAAGATGATTTTTCATTTTTTATATGTAACTTTATAAGTAACTTTTCAGAATTATGGCAAATACATATATCAAAATACTGCAAATATATATGACAGAAATAATCCCTTAGCTCACATGATTATATAATTAAGAACTTAATTATGTTTTAGTTTTTTGAGCTAGAGGATTTTATTTTAGTCTGTGAATGCTAAAGGACTAGAAAAATATGAATGTTTATTGCTAGGTAGATGCAATTTACTGTAGTCATGAAATAATTAGTTGTTTACTAACTGTGATGGTTTATTTTATTCTTAGAAAATAAACAACTGTGTAGTGTGGGGAAAGAATAGTTCAGGTGTCAGAAAATTTGCTTTTATTTTAATTCTTAACATTCTTTAATGTTTGACTTTTAGAAAGTCATTTCAGGCTTTATTTTACTCACTTGCTGGGAGTTTTGTTTGTAATGGTATTTGACTGCATATATTCTTACTCCAAAATGCCTGTGCTTTTGTCATTTCTGTGATTATTATTTTATAATAAAGCAGTGCAGCCGAAACCGGTTTGGCTTAGTGGTAGAGCGTCAGTTTGCGGACTGAAAGGTCCCGGGTTCGATTCCGGTCAAGGGCATGTACATTGGTTGCGGGCACATCCCCAGTGGAGGGTGTGCAAGAGGCAGCTGGTCGATGTTTCTCTCTCATCAACATTTCTAGCTCTCTATCTCTCTCCCTTCCTCTCTGTAAAATATCAGTAAAATATATTAAAAAATATATAAATAAATAAAGCAGGGCACTTCTTTAAATATTTTTCTGCTTGAGGACTTTTAAAAAAGGAAATTGTATTTTAAATAAACTCCCGCTTATGGTTAATGTCTAATTCTAATACTGCTTATTTTCTGTATCTTTTCATTATCACTTTAGAATTAATTGCTTCTTGACCTAGGCTACTATAGCACTTTATGCATATTTCTACACTTTATGCTATTCATACTATATTATAGTTTTAAATTTATCTATCCATGAGTTTCCTATCTCTAAAATACTTTGCATTCTGTTGGTGTTCATCACTTTTTAATTAAATTTTTACATCTGTATATTTAAAGACTAATAGTTAATTTCTAATAGTTAATATAACAGAAATTAAAATTGTGTTCCATAATATTACCATTGAAAGCAAGTATTCCATATAAAGAATGTTTCTAATGGCTGAAAACTCCCATTTTAGGCATTTAACAAGATTTAAGCCAGTCGTTTGGTCTAACTTTTCCATTAGATGGATGACATAAAAGCTATTTGCATTACTCAAGTAGATAGATATAAGAAGTAGTTATCTTGCCATTGTTTATGAAATCACTACAGTGGATGATTATTACTGACTATTTCCTACTTTGTTGTGGTTTCATTTTTGCATTTAGATTAAAGGCACACATTTCATAAAAAGTAAGTGTTCTAAGAACTATTCATAAGTATGTTTTTATGTGGTGACATAAGTTTTAGCAGGTATTCATAGCCATTTAATTGATGATGTGCTCTTACAGATAATGCATCAGAATAAGACCCACTTTTGTTTATATTTAAAAATTCTTTTCAGCTCTCTATAATCCCAATTTTTCTCCTCTTTTTCAAAAACACTTGTTTGAAGAACTATATTGATTCTTTTATTCAACAGCTATATTTAACTTCTATTTTGTGCCGGCGAGTTAGTCATTATTAGATTTGGAACTGAACAAGGTAGATAAGATCTCTGCTGGCAGAATTAACAAATGAACAAACATTTCCCCATGTAGCCAGTATTCACTGATTGCCCACTATGTGTTAGACATTGTTCTGGAAATTGTAGATACAGCAGTAAAAATAACAAAGTCTGTATGTTCTTGTCATGGAGAAAGCTACTACCTTTACATAGGTTGGCCAGGAAAGATTTGTTCTAAGAAAGAGTTGTCTGAGCTGACAAGGAACCAAAGGAAAAGATTAATGGAGGCCAAACAGCAGTTGCTGATGATCTGAATGAACTCACTGTGTTCGATATACATTGGTTTGTAGTTTTTGATATGAGAAAATTAAAGAATATATCATTGGTTCCATTTTTCAATTAATGGGGGCATCAGTTGGGAAGTTTTGTGGGAGAAGGGTGGGTAGTAAAGAGGGAACAATTTGAGGAGATAAAAATTTAATGAGATCACTGTAAAATAGTCACTCCAATAAGGGAAAAGGCAGACTAAGAAAATGCAGATTTTTGAGGGTCTACTTACAGCTCTTTTTATCCTGAATATAAAGTGAAGCTAGTTGTGTGGTTTTCTCCAGATACAGAAACAGGTGACAAGAAGGTACAGTGTTTAACAAGAGTTGAGTTTATCCCAGGAGATTATGGTGAAGAAAGAGAGGAACAAGTGTTTTCAAGAAAGTCACTGTCACTCAAGCTGTAGAATTTATGCTGGAGAAGAAGAAAATAAAGAGGGAATGAAGACTGAAGAGGTTTGATAGTGAGGAATGTATTCATAGTGTGGATGAGGTTGAAAGTTTTGGTCAGACAAGTGAATTTCATGGTCTGAATGCCAGAGCTCTTTCTAATTCTTTCTTTTTTTAAATTTCATGAAAATGGTTGAATGTAATATAGGGAGAAAGTGGAAGGTAAAAAATATCTACTTAGAAGTCAGAAACTTGGGGATCTTATCTCAAGTTATATATAAAATTTCCTTTTTAAAGCCTTGACCTCGACCTCATTGGCCACATTCTCCTAATTATTCCAGCCCAGTGCCAGATGCTGGGCATATAGTATCCTATATGGATAATATGCAAATTGGCCCTAATGGCAGAATGACTGGTTGCTATGATATGCACTGTCCACCAGGGGGAAGACAATCAATGCAGGAGCTGCTCCCTCATGCTCAGTGCACTTTACGTGGGGAATGGCACTCAGACAGAAGCTGGTCATGGGTGACCAGTGCAGTGGCAGTGGTGGGAGCCTCTCCTGCCTCTGTGACAGCACTAAGGATGCCTGACTAACAGCTTAGGCCTGCTCCCTGTGGAGTGGGCTTAAGCCAGCAGGTAGATATCCCCTGAGGACTCCTGGGTTGCCAGAGGGCTATCTCACTGCCAGCTTAGGCCTGATCGCTCAGACTGGGTCCCAGACTAAGAGAGGGCACAGGCTGGGCTGAGGGACCCCCCTGTGTGAATGAATTTTTGTACACCAGGCCTCTAGTTATCAGATAAAGGTAGGTGCAGCATGATGTTGGAGAACAGAGGTGGGTCATGCAATCCAAATAGTTTGGAGAGTGGTCACATTTTGAAAAAGTGACATATAAGCGCCAAGAACTGAAAGATAAATAGGAGTTTGAATTTAGCAAAGAAACCATGAGGGAATGTGGGAGGAAATAGTGTAAATTAAGATTCTCAAGCAAGAAAAAAATGACTTGAAGGATCCTGAGTGGCTGTATTAGGGTATACTAGAGACCCAGTGGGTGAAATCACACAAGACCCAGAAACCCACCGTGCCAGTGGGACCCAGAAACCTGCTTTGCTGCAAGACCCATTAATGCACCTCCTGGTGATCAGTCATTTGGTTGTTATGGTGTTATGGCCACTGGACTTTTATAATATAGATTAGGAGGCAGTGCATGAAATTCGTGCACTGGTGGGGGTCCCCTCAGCCCAGCCTAGCCCCTCTCACAGACTGGGAGACCTCAGGGGATGTCCTACTGATGGCTTAAGCCTGCTCCCCGGAGGAGTGGGTGTAAGCCCCAGTCTAGCCTTCCTCTGCAATAGTGGACTGGGCTGATCAGGGAAAGGCACCAGCCCCATCATTCTGCTGCTGCAGCCACTGCCAGCCACCACAGCCCTCAAGGTGTTTTCATTAACACAGACTCTAGTACCTTCACCATGAAAAAATGACAACTTTCTTTAGGGATTTTCAGGATGTGTCTTTCATAGGACATGACATTTCTTTCTTTCTTTTTTTTTTTTAATCCTCACCTGAGGATATGTTTCCATTGATTTTTAGAGAGTATGGGAAAGAGAAAGACTGAGAGAAATATCAATGTGAGAGGGACCCTTCGATTGGCTGCTTCCTGCATGAACTCTGACCTGGGCCCTAGCCAGGGAGGAGCCTATAACCTAAGTATATGCCGTTGATCAGAGTTGAACCTGGACCCTGTGGTCAACAAGCCAAGGCTCTATCCACTGAGCCAAACCCACTAGGGCAGGATATGACATTTGTTAGTCCTCTAGCAGCTGACCTTTGGTTTTTCCTCCAGAAGTGAGGTGGGAAAATTCTGGATCACCTTTTTGGATTCTTATTACCCAAGTTACCAAAAACATTACCAGTGGCATGCAGGGAGCTTAGCCAATGAGCAGTCAAAAAAGGTGCTTCTTCTGCAGCTCACAGAGGCAGGTCTGTTGGCAAGCCGAGGCTGGCACCCTCTCCTGTCTCCCCCCGCCCCCAAACACCTGCTCAAGGCTCTGTCATGGCTTGGGCAGGGCCCCCCAGCTCCAATCAAACCTGTGCCACAGTTTGGGCTTGGCAAACCCCCCTCTGCTCAGGCCCTGCTCAAGCCTCTGCTGTCCTGCCCTGGCCAGGGGCTTCTGGGTCCCCAGCAGCTCAGGGCCTACATGCAGGCCTACAGGCTCAGGGCAGCCTGGGTCCTGAGGATGTTCCCAGGACCCAAGCTGCTGGATGCCCGTGTATGCAAATTAATCTGCCATATTTGGTGGGTTAATTTTTATACTCATGATTGGCTGGTAGGCATAGCGGAGGTAAGGTCAATTTTCATCTTTCTCTTTTATTAGTGTAGATGAGAGAAGTGTAGATTCCCAAGGTTAGAAAATTAAGCAAGAGACATATGTTAAAGGAACTGGTAGATTATGTTAAAGAAATTTATTCCTAAAAGCAATGTGGAAGGACCCCTTATTGGGTTTTATATAGAGAAGTGTTGAAAGAAAAGATAACTTTAAAGTGAAGATTTGCTTTTATGAGGAAGTTGAATTTTATCATCTCTAAGCATGCTAAAATTTTTCATATCCGTGTATAAAGTAGTAAACAAAATGATTTAAATATAGACCTCTTACTTTAATCTGAAAAGAATGAAGAGTAATTAATATGGGACTGCGTAAAACATAGAAATCAAGTCTTGTTTACAAAGCATTATTAAATTCATCTTAATCTGTTTGCAAAAAGAACTGAAATTAAAAATTTCTTTGAGTCTCAGTACATTTGGTTACTGATGTATATCTTCCATCATATCAGTGAAAATATTAGATAATTTCCCATGAGTTTATGTGTGCTATTTAATATCCCAATCAAATGGAGATGAAACTCTGTACTTTTTCTCTCCAGTGATATAAACTTTTGAGATGCTGCCATTAATTGGAAAAACAATCATCTTTGATAACTTTCCTGATCCTTCTGATACATGGGAAATCACCGAAACAATCGGCAAAGGAACTTATGGGAAAGTTTTTAAAGTGTTGAATAAGAAAAATGGCCAAAAAGCAGCAGTCAAAATTCTGGATCCAATTCATGTAAGTCACATTGTTTTTATCATGTAATTAACTCTGTTTTTGTCTGTAAAATGTCTGTTAAGTACCTTATCTTGATTTATTTATTGCAATTTGAAGAAAACGTGGGGGACAAGGTCTGCTTGTTAGATTTTCCTTGTTTGTATGTTTAACATATAAGGCCAAAGAAATATTTGATAAATTAATAAATATATAATACAAATAAATACAGCTCACAACAGCTCGATAGTTCATTTTAAATTACTTTAGATTTCAAAAAGTTGTAATAATAAACACATGTATTTAGAAGTAGTCCTCACATGTCATCAGGGCCAGATCTCCTTTTCTTCTTGCTTTTATTTAGGCTGCAGGAGGAATTTTTCTTAAGCCAAGCCAGGATATATATTTTTTAAATTAAATTTCGGTCCTGGCCAGTGTATCTCAGTTTCTTGGAGCATCTTCCCGTACACTGAAAGGTTGTGGGTTCCATTCCTGGAGGAGCACATACCCAGGTAGCAGGTTTAATTTCTGGTCCAGGTGTGTGCAGGAGACAAACGACCAATAGATCTTCCTTCCTTCCTTCCTTCCTTCCTTCCTTCCTTCCTTCCTTCCTTCCTTCCTTCCTTCCTTCCTTCCTTCCTTCCCTCCTTTCCTCTTTCCCTCCCTCCCTCCCTCCCTCCCTCCCTCCCTCCCTCCCTCCCTCCTTCCCTCTCTTCCTCCCTTTCTACAATCAATAAAAACATATATCCTCAGGTGAGGATTGAAAAGCATTGAATTTCATTCAGAGAAGGGAAATTAATTTTCAGGTTTGCTTAAATGGTTTCTACAGTGTTCATTTATAATCAAGTTGAGGTTCCTTGTGAAGAACTGAATTTCATGTTCTGTCTGTTTAAGCAATGCCCAAATGGGATCTCCCTTTACATTTTCTGCAATAGCAGTAGTGATTAAAAAACAAACAAAACACTCACACACACACACACACACACACACACACACACAACAAACAAACAAACAAACAAAAAACAACAACAAAACTACTAAGTCTTTCTTTGCCCTGAAGAGCATGAGGAGATTGGCAAGATTCTGTTTTCTGGAACTGTGAGCTGGCTCTTTTGGAGCATTTTCAGCTACTGGGAGATTCGTAGTTCTCCCATAGCACATGGATGAGCGGGAATGAGCTCAGTGGTTACATAATCCCCAAACTCCTATTGAAAGCCGCTTCTTCATTCATATCACTCTTACATGTGTGATGGGAAGGTAGCCTGGTATAAATGATGTGAGTTGTGGTGGGGGACATCAGAGTCCCAGTCCTCCTCCCAGCATTCCCACTAACAAAACTGGAGGTCACTGCCAAAGGTCTCTGGGCCATTGTTCATCTTAAGATTGATTTTTCTTTTGACAGTTTATTTCTACTAAACTTATGCTGACTATAGTGTTTCATAATATTTTGAGTAAAGAAGAAAGAATGTGGGTTGTTCCCCCTGCCCCCTAGTAACTAGGTATTAATGAGGAAAAATAACAAGCAGCACTATGCTGAGTCTTAATGGGTGTAGAATGTCTTCTCATTTCCCTATTGGAAAGTTGTTACCATTTAAACTAAGGGAAGAGAGACAGACCCAAATTAAGCTGTGCCAAAGTGACTGTACCTCTCTCCTCTAGTTGTTGCAATTAGGGATCAGAGTTCATGGTCACAAGAGAAAATATTCCAGACAGATCCAATGGTCTGATTCTATAATCAGTGTCTCTCTCCCATTCCCTACTTCTTGATGGAGAAGAACAGATGGCTTTCATAATATAGTCATGTTTGGTATACTACTAACCTAATAAATCATGCTTTGTTATATTGCTTTAATGGAACATATTGATTGCATAGCTCTACTATGAAATTTTGCTGCTTTTATTCTTATCATAGTACCTATGTGGTTTTCTAAGAATTATTTACTCTTCATCCATCATGTCACAAGCCAAATAAAAAAGATTTATAACCAAGAGATTATAATCTAAATAAAATATATTTAAATGCATCCAAGCATTTCAGAGTGGGTTTTTTATTAAAAGGATCTCATTATTATGGATTTTGAACTAGTAAATTTTTCTCCAAAAATAAGGATGGAATGAGCAGGATTGGAAGGCGGCAGGCAGTGGTCTTGCAGGCCAGTCCTGGATATTGTACTAACCAGTTCTGTAACTAACTTCTCTGAGCTTTAGTGTCTTCCTTGCATAGTAGAGCTGTAGTCTAAATTTCTTCTCAGCTCTGTGATTCCATCATCTGTCTTAAAACAATGTGGACATTAAATATTACTATAAAACGGTATTAGAAAGCTTTCTTTTATTTATTCCTCTATGAGTTGTTTTATGTATATGTAGTTTTCTAGAGACATGACTACTAGTAAGTGGCTATTTTGAATTTTTATTGACAGGATACAACCAATTCTCCTTATTATTAATGGGCCTTTAGCAAATAAAGGCTATACACCATTTTATATAATTTAACTGAATTTTATTTTTTTTTGAAATATAGGAATTTATTGTATTTTACTTTTTTTGAAAGGTGGGAATTTATTGTATGACTGGGTTTTATAGCTTATCAATATCCTGTTTTTCAAAAAAATAAAATGAACTAGCAAAAAGTTTTTATTTTAAATTAGTGGCCTTGCCATTGAAATGTAGTTAACACTACAAAGTAAAGGAAATCATCTGCAGTAGTTCTCCATATATGCTTCTCTTTAATTACATACCAAAATAGCCTTTTTAAATCCCTTTTTAATTCAATTTAATTAACATAATTGGAGATGTATTTGATTAGCAGGAAAATCCCAAACTCTCCCTTTAAACAATGTAACGAGAAATTTCAATGGACACAGTGCTGAGCACAATAAAACTATTATGACTTTGCTTTGACAAAATTAAATTCTCCATTCAGTTTCTATGGTATGTTTCTTTGGTGTTATTCATGCTTTTCTCACAGTTCTCTTCCTATGACTTTTTGAAACTAGGATATTGATGAAGAGATTGAAGCAGAGTACAATATCTTAAAAACTCTTTCTGACCATCCAAATGTAGTCAAATTCTATGGGATGTATTTCAAGAAGGATAAAATAAATGGAGATAAGCTTTGGTTGGTTCTTGAGGTAAGTGTTTCAACATTATTTTATGCGTAGAAATTTGCAGTGTGGTCTTGGAATGACGTCATGTTTATGTGTCATTGATATCACAGAGCAGCTCTATTGTGTTCCTGACTGGTTACATCCTCAGTGGAATGTTATGCCCAGTTTTGGCTTTGTCATCTTTTTTTTAAATCCTCACCCAAAGATTTTTTTCTATTGATTTTTGGAGAGAGAGAGAGAGAGAGAGAGAGAGAGAGAGAGAGAGAGAGAATAACATCAATGTGAGAGAGGCACATCACTTGGTTGCCTTCTGCATGCATCCCGACCACTGCTGGGGAGCCAGCCTGCAATTGTTCCCTTTCCCATAATCAAACCCAGGACCCATCAGTCTGTGGGCCAATGCTCTGTCCACTGAGTCAAATTGGCTAGGGCAGGCCCTGTCATCTTCAGACACATTAGAAATTAAAAGCCACAAAGATTATTAAAAATTAAAGAAACAGCCCTAAGTTGTTTGGCTCAGTGGATAGAGCATCACCCTGCAGATTGAAAGGTCCCAGGTTTGATTCCGTTCAGGGGCATGTACCTTGGTTGTAGGCACATCCCCAGTAGGGGGTGTGCAGGAGGTGGCTAATCGATGTTTCTCTCATCATTATTTCTAACTCTCTGTCCCTCTCCCTTCCTCTGTAAAAAAATCAATAAAATATATTTTTTTGAAAATTAAAGGAACATCTCCACAATAAAAGCCTAAAAGAAACTAAGATTATTTTTCTTGCAGAAGATCAAGCTTAAAAGGGACTTCATTATAATATTTACTTATTCATCCATATTTTATTCAGCTAATACATGATTGAGGCTCTGTGCCAGGTGCTAGGATAGAAGAGAAAATTAATTTAAGTGAGGCTTCATTATGCAAAATTGGTGAGCTGCTGTGGTTCTTTTATTCCTCTCTCTCCTTGTTGAATACTAATGGCATAAATTACAGAACCAGGTATTTACATTTAGTGGTGTGGGGGGCGGAGAACAGCAGTAGAATAATGACTACGTAGCCAAAGGAAAGCTGTAGATTCTGCCTTTTAAGTCCTGAGAATAGTTTGGACAGCTCTCTCTAATGTCGAGCTCTAGAAGATGCCTGCTTAGGTAACTGTGGTAGGAGAATTTTTACTAATTTTCATTAAATATCATTATTCAAGTGATTTAAGTATTTTTTAAAGTTGTTATCATGGCTAATAAAACCCTTTTTGACTACTGTGATATCATATGTTTATTGTGTTCATTATGATTTTATTAGCATGTGATTATTCTTCTTTCAGAATGTTCTGTTGGTTTTCCTGCAATGGCACAATAATCATTTATAAATTACATTGTTTCCTTACTCAACATCATACTTTTATTATAAAGTATAAAGGATTATAGAAATAATGGATGATAATTGTACAAAATACCTGAAACTATCAGAACCATTCTTAACATTTAACATATATCCTTTACCTTTTTCTGTATGTTTAAATGATTGAAAATATCACATATCAAATTATCCTGTTTTTCACTTAATGTAATTTCAGAAAGACTTAATTACTTTTTACCTTTTTCAAAATAAATACACAATAAAAAGCACGTGGAACCAAAATGCCTAAAATGTAACGTGATAATAATGTATTTCCCATTCAGTGGTGCCACCCTCTCCTGAGCAGGTCTGTGCTTTTGATGTGTTGGTTGATGTACCTGGAAATGTATGACTGAGCATCTCTGCTCTTTTACATAATAATCCATGTTCTGCATTTTAGGAAGGTTATTATTTGCACTTCTGGAATCAGTGTCCTGCTCCATTCTGGAGGTCTGTCATGCATCTCACCTCTGATATATCTCTCTGCTGCTCACCTGGGTAGAATCCATCATTTTCTGAGTCTCTTCACCTCCACGTTCCAACTTGATTTCTCTGTTTTGCACATCATGTAATGAATGGTATGCGCCTTACTTTCATGATCTGCTATAGTGATGTCATCACATCTTGAGTCTCTTGCTGGGTGAGTGTGTGAGGCGTACCAGGCAGGCTCCGGATGTGGATAGCTTGTATGTGGGTTAAGAAGGTCAAGTGTTTTTATTAGAGACTTCCAAAGGACTCCTTGTGTTCTGCATCGCTCCTTCTCAGTCCTGTCTGGGCTAATATGCTCTCCGAGCACTTTGGTTTGTGGCTTCCTTTGCATTGCTACATCAGTCACCTCTAGTTATCTGATTTCCACATTGAAACATTTTATTGAACCTCTTGTCCGCTGCTCTCTCTTTTTCTGTTCTCGATTTTCTTGTGATTTATACTTTTTTATTCATTTAGAATTTTAATGGAGATTCATGAGTGAGAGGAAATAAATGTATATGTTTAATCTGCCACCTTCAATTGAACCATAGAGGCTTTCAAAACTGTAAAATATTTTCAAGAGCCTTTCCAAAATTTGAAACTGTGTATTATATTATCATATAGCAGTTTAAAAAATTTAAATAACCAGCTGTGTTTTTTAGAAATAGGCAAATTATTAGGATTTCAGAATTATTTTGCACTTCTCAATTAAGTTGTAAATAACTTTATGTTTTAGTTAAATCACACATGAAAACAAAGCAAAACTTAAGTAATACAATGTAAATTATGAATTTAAACCATTTTGCCTTAAATTAATGGAAATTTTGTAAAGGCTTACTTCATGTTTGTGTTTGTATATTTGAGATGTAATGTTGTGCAAATCCTTAGTATAGTCTGTTAGGTTTGAAAGGAAACAGGAAACAGAACAACAGGGAGTTTTAAAGAGAGTTTATTCCCCGGTAATGGGCAGGACCCATCACCGAGGTAAAGATCAGAATTAGGGGGAGAGGGGACAGGAAATCAGACCCAACCGGGCTAAATGGAGGTCACCTCCAAAGAGCACATGTGTCCTGTCTGGAGTCCCTCTTAAAGGACGGAAAGGAAGGGGGTTGGGCCTAGGGTGGAACAGGAAGGGATGGGCCCCAAGGGCACTCTGGCCCGTGCTAATTGGTGGTTCACTGTCTTGGAGATGTCCCTTTGGCAGGTGCCAGTCATGTTGTTAGCTACACCCACCAGTTTGGGAGGGGGGGAGAGCCTTAAGGGGGTCATGTGTTAAACTCCGCCCACCAGTTTGGGAGGGGGAGAACCTTTCATAGTCTTGAATAAAATTTCATGTCTTTGTATCCTTCAAATTATTTTCAATAATTGCATCTTTACTTTTTACCATGTAAAATCATTGGCAGATGATTAGGCATTATAAAGTAGGCCTAAATGGGCAAGAACACGAGGTATAAATCTTTGCCTTTAAAAATATTGAATGAGATTAGTTATTGTTTTTTATAATGATCAAATCCTATACTGACATTCATTATTATCACGTGGAATTAGGTAAGAGTTGAGACTCCTGATCATAGTTAAATGTTCTTTTCAGAGGACAGAAAAGATTGATTAAAATGGTTTTGGAACATCCAGTAAAGTGAAGCAGCTTCCTGATATAATGAATCAATAGAGACTTAACAGCTTCTTTGAGATTTGTCCTTATATTTTATTATCAGGTGTGGTATTGGAAATATCTCTAAATAGCTTGAGAAAAAAAGAATAAATGGTAGTTTATTATAATGAGATTTCAGAAATCTAGTCTATCTGAACTTACAAAGTGGGGGGAAAGGGGGAAAGAAAGCAAGAAGCTAACTGATATAAGGTAATTGAATTGCATATGTAAATCAATTACACATTACATATACACATAAGTGGCCATATGCATAATTACCTGATTTATAAACATGAATGGTGCAAATGCTGTTTTAGAGGAACTTTCAGAAAATTGGCTTGTGGCATCAATACTTTATTCTACAAAATGACTGCTAATTATACCTATTATTGTAATAAAGCCCAAACAAATTATCTTGCATGAGGATATCAAAAGAGTGGCACAGAAGAGCTGTGATGTTACCTACCAAGCCATGCTAGCAACGCTAGGTTTCTAATGTGAATAAGGAAGATGTGTCGGGGAGGGGCGGAGCTGCCATCACACACCTCATTGTCAGTCTAGCGTGTGGGCGAGCACTGCACCAGCTTAGAACAACTGCTGCCCAGTGACTTCTTACCAGGAAAAATCATTTACTTATATTTCAAAATAGAATTGAAATCCTAAGAATAATGTGTATGTAGATCTTTCCGGGCAGTCTGTTTTATCTATTATTTAGTTGTGATTTAAAATTATTTCTTTCACTGTGATATAGTTTTTTTTTTTATTTCTTGTATCTTTTCTTCATTTTATTATACTATAATTTAAAAAAATATTTTATTGATTTTTCACAGAGAGGAAGAGAGAGGGATAGAAAGTTAGAAACATCGATGAGAGAGAATCATCGATCAGCTGCCTCCTGCACACCCGATACTGGGGATGTGCCCACAACCAAGGTACATGACCCTGACCGGAATCGAACCTGGGACCCCTCAATCCGCAGGCCAACGCTCTATCCACTGAGCAAATCCGGTTTCGGCTATACTATAATTTTTAATATGTTTTATTGACTTGGAGAGAGAAAGCAACATCCATATGACAGAGAAGCATTGATCAGTTGCTTCCCATAGCACTTTGATCGGGGATCATACCCACAACCTGGGCATGCGCCCTGACCAGGAATCGACTAGAGTCCTTTTGGTGCATGAGACAGCATTCAACCAACTGGGCCACACTGGCCAGGGCATACTATGAGTTTTTGAGCATGAATAATATATAAGGTTCTGTTTGGGAATTCTTTCCTTCTACATATTCTGTGTATTTATCTTCGGACTATAAATATTGCCCTGATTTAGTAAAAGAGTACTAGTTGCTAGCCTTCTGAAATTCCAGTTATACAGTTGAAATGAATTGAACTACTAAGAGAAGAGGTAGAACATTTTTGCTATGGGATCTGATTAGTTTTATTTGTTTGGTTGGTTTTTACAGGAAGGTCTATGGAGATTTTTACTGTCATTTAACATTTTAGGTTTTCCTAATCATGAACGCATAAAGGGAGAACTATTTTTTTATGCCTCATTTTAAAGTACCATACTTATATTAATTTTTGCCTTATTGCTACCACATCCCTTGGCTGACCTGCTTAGTAAAATAGAGATGTGATAGTCTCCCCTATTCATGGGGGGATGGATGTGTTCCCAGACCCCCTGTGGATGCCTGTGTGTGGGGGAGGGTTCTCTCATTTCCATGCCCCACACAGAAAAGGAAAAAAGGTCAGGTTCCTGAGTTGAGGAGCTGGGAATTAAGAAATTAAAGAAAGAGACAAGAGGCAGAAATAAATTTATAAAGCTGGAGTTAGGTGGGTGCCATTCTCTCTGATGGAGAGGCAGTGAGCACCCTGAGCCAAAAATTTTTATATCCCAAAAATCTAGGAAGTAACACCAAAACCTAGGATCAAAGGAGCTTATTTGCATTTTTAAGTAGGCCCTAGCATTACTGGATTTACATATCTAGACCCGCCCCTGCTGACAACTAGACAAAGATAAGAAGTCAGAACTGAATTACCCTCCCCCCCCCACACACACACCTTTCTTGTGGGGAGGGAGTGTAACCAGGGGCAGAACTCTGCCAGTGCCTCGGGCTCAGCTGACAATTTAAAGAAATGACTATGTGCCTTCCCAGGGGGCCCTCTACAGATGCCTAAAGCCATGGATAGTACTGAGCTTTATATGTACTACTAGAGGCCCGGTGTACAAAAATTTGTGTACTCACTGCTCCCTCAGCCTGGCCTGAGCCCTCTTGCAGTCCAGGACCCGTTGGGGGATGTCCACGTTCTGGCTGTGAGCAGGCCTAAGCCGCAGGCAGATATCCTTAGCACTGCCACAGAGGCGGGAGAAGCTCCACCACCACCACCACCGCTGTGCCAGCTGCCATCAGCCCGGCTTGTGGCTGAGCAGAACTCCCTCTGTGGAAGCACACTGACCACCAGAGGGCAGCTCCTGCATTGAGCTTCTGCCCCTTGGTGGTCAGTGCACATCATAGTGACCCGTCATTCCTGTTCCGCCATTAGGGTCAATTTACATATTATTCTTTTATTATATAGGATTTCCCCCCCCCTATATATATACACCTATGATAAAGTTTATTTATATGTAAATTAGGCACAATAAGAGATTAATAAAAATGACTGAAAATAAAATAGAACAAGTATAACAATACATTATAATAAAAGTTATGTGAATGTGGTCTCTACTTTCTCTGTCTCAAAATACCTTATGGACTCTATGTACAGTGAGGAAATGCTAGATAGAGGGATGATTCATTTCCTGATCAGGTGGAGCAGACAGCAATAGAGTTCATCATTGAAATTACTCAGAATGGCATGCAATAGAAAAATAAATTGTTTATTTCTGGATTTTTCCATTAATATTTTTAAGCTGTGATTGATTGTGGTTAACTGAAACCCTGGGGGTAGGGGGAGGAGGGGACTTATCACTGAACCTGGAGACTGAAACACAGAATGAAAATCAAGTCATTAATGCCAAAACCGGTTTGGCTCAGTGGATAGAGCATCAGCCTGTGGACTGAAAGGTCCCAGGTTCCATTCTGGTCAAGGGCATGTTCCTTGGTTGAGGGCACATCCCCAGTAGGGGGCGTGCAGGAGGAAGTTGATCAATGTTTCTAACTCTTATCTCTCCCCTTTTCTCTCTGTAAAAATATCAATAAAATATATATTTTAAAAATCGAGTCATTAAGCATTTGCTACTGATGATGACAAATGGGAAAACTGAGATGTAACTAATTTTCTCTTTCTGGGTTGGATGAACAGCTACATTTTAAATCCATAAGCAATCCAATCTTCTCTCTCAGAGGCTATTTGCCTAGTGTTCCCTCAGCCAGAATGGAGCCAATATTTAGTTAAGACATATTTGTGTTAAAAGACCCTCTTCCTCATAATTCAGTCAGAGGTATAATTACTCCTTTTGCTGTGGTGCTACACACTGCATTCTGTTATTTATCTGAATTGGTCCTGATTTGTTCATTCTTAACAGTGACATTGCTTTCTCTCATTGCTTTCCAATTATAGTGGTTTTTCTCTTTGAAATTATATCCCTTTCAAAGCATCAAAGACTAAAAATTACAGGTGGTATTTGAAAGCACAAAAATTTAGTAAATAATCATAAATCCTCTCAAATACACACTCAGGTAATCAATGTGGTTTTTGTAGATAAGTACTACCCTGATTCCCCAAAAATAAGACAATGTCTTATATTAATTTTTGCTCCCCAAAATGCGCTAGGTCTTATATTCAGGGGATGTCTTATTTTTCCATGAAGAAGAATACGGTACACATTTATTGTTAAATGAAAATAAAGGAAATTTATTACCTGTATACAGTAAGGTAGTACGGTAGTTGTCAACACAAACCAGACAAACTGAATCCTACAGTATCAAGAATTTACTCATTTATTCAATGACAATCATGTCATCATCTTCTGGAACATCATCATAACATCCAATTCCTGAATTTCCTGGTGAATTTTTTGTGACTCCATTTCTTTCAGAATCAGTGGACCAAATCTCTCATGTTTAGCAATAGCACTGTCTTTAAATGAGTACTTGTTGTCAAGGTAGCCTGCTTGCAGTACATTTGCAATGCAACTGTCAGTGATTTTCTCCCATGAATTCTTCACCCAAGTCACAACTTCTTGCAGTTTAGGTTTCACAAAGTTTCCACGCTGATTTCTCTCCATTCTATTTTCAATGTAGTCATTAATTTCTATGCGCATATTGTCTTTGAATGGCTTCTTTATTGAAATATCAAGAGTCTGGAGATAGGCTGACATTCCTGCGGGAATTATCATCTGATCTATTTTTCTTTAATGAAGAAATGTCTTCATGTCTTTAGCGCAGTGAGTGCTGGCTGCATCCCAGACTAGCAGACCTCTTTGGCTCCCTCGCATAACAAGCAGCAGCATTAAATCGACCCACTTCCTTATAACTGCTTGTGTGGCCCAGGTTTTTTTAGTTTCAAGAATAAAAACATCCAAAAAACATTCAATATTTTCCTTCTTGCCATTAGAAATGATTAAAGGTGGGATTTTAGTGGCATCCAGACAAATTGCCAAAATACAGGAAACATGTGCACTTTGTAAGCAGTGGAGGGAATGTACACTAAGGAGGCACCCCGCTGTTCAATTGTTGTTTGAGATGATTGGCCCATAAACACTGCAGTTTCATCCCTAGCAATCATGTTGGAAAGATTGTATTTAGAGAAGTCAGCATCATTAATAAAGGACTTAAATGCAAGTGCTTGCTTAGTAACTTGAGTATCTTCCAATCTAAACAATGTTGTATATCTTAAAGACAGTTCACTTCGCTGAAGGAAATTATCCAGCCAGTGTTGTATGCTTTGAAGTTTTCGGGGGCTATGTCAAACTGTGGTGCCATTGCAAGGGCAAATTCTTGAATCTGAGCCCTATTCACAACCAAAGCCTTTGCTCTCCTGTCAACAACCCATTCCAGCTCAGAAAATAATGGTTGCAGACCTGATCCACACTTGCACTTTTTAGCATTTCCCTTGTCCACTTGTTCAATGAGGTTACCATACTCTGCTTGCCATTTTCGGACCAATCGGATACTCAACATCTTCTCTTTGCAGAAAGCAGTAAGATTTTGGCCCCAAGAGTCTTCCACGATTCCTTTCTTGTACTCCACGGAGTAGCTTTTTCTTTTTGCACTCATTTCTAGGGGTAAAAAAAAGGAATTGGGGTATCAAGGTGTGGGGAGGGGGATCACTTAAAATGACACAGGGGGGATCAGAGGGTGGGGGAATCAAAATGGCACAGGAGAATCAGAGGGGGGATTACCATTTTAATAACCTCTTTTGATCCTCCTGTGTCGTTTTGATTGTCCCCTCTGATCCTCCTGTGTCATTTTAAGTGATCCCCCTCCCCCCATCCCTGTGCCACTGAACACCTTCACCAGACATCCCCCCTACCCCTTTATCAGACATTTACCCCCTGGGTCCTGCCTAGGGACTATCACTAAGCTTGCTGGGGCCTGGATCTGGGCTGGAGCAGGGTCTGCTACTGACTGAGAACCTTCAGTCATCATGAAGGTGGCTGCGAGCATCAGGTAGTGTCACCAGAGACAGACCAGCAGTCACCACGTTCGCCGTGTCCCATCCACTCTAATCCTCCTGTTCTTCTACAGGCATCTGCAAAAGTCTCCTCCTCTCTCCTACCCCGCACTCACCACTCACTCTGACCTCCACTCCGCCTCCACAGAACAGTGATGTCAGGACTCCCCATAAAGTCACTGGTTGCTAGACTCCAGTCGGGGCGGCCCTAGCGACCAGTTTATGGTAAATTAATTTTCATTCTGAGACAGAGCCTGGGGGCCTTATTTTCGGGGGGTGGTGTCTTATATTTCACTCAGAAGGAAACCTGTAAGTAGGTCTTATTTTTGGAGGATGTTTTATTTTGGGGGAAACACGGTACTTTCATATGACATACATTGGTAGTCTTTATACTTGCATCTAGCATTCCTGTCATGAGAAAAGTAAACATAGGATGATAGAAAGTAAAATGAAGGAATGGTTTCTATTTTTTTTTTAGAGAGCATGTACACAGGAGACATGAAGCCACTTCAAATTTGCATATGAGGGGGGGGGCTGGGGAAAGGCGGGCAGGAGTGGGAAGCTGGGCTTCTGACTTGCTCTGATAGCACAGCATTGCTGTTTCCTGCGTTTGGCTGTGTACAATTGCAGTGGAGGAGCATAAAGGTCAGGATGACTCTTTCCATGTTCTTAGGGCTGGAAACACCATTCCAAGTTCCCATGTAAAATGCTGTTATTGAGTGTACTTGCAATAGAACAGACAGCCAGTTACCCAGTCATTTCATTCTATTTTTGTTTAAAAGACAAGATGGAAAAAATCTAATTGTAACCCTGGAAACCCATATATATGGCTTCTATATATTTCTTCCCAAATAGTAAATCAGTGCTTGCAGAAGCATCCACTATTTGAACAGGAGTGCAAGTTTTTAGTATTACTTCAGAGGAAAAATATGGTGTGGCCTAAGATGTGTTGCCATTTGTTAAATCAACATATTCCTATCATGCACATGAAACATTTCTGAGTCCTTTTTAAATCATACATTGATTTATCCTAGATTTTATCATAGATTTCTTATTGCTAGCATTACCAATGTTTAATGGTGTTTTCCCAGGAATTTCAAAACAGTTTAGGATAAGGGAACTGTTTTATATCTTGTTTGTTTGCTAATCCTCACCCAAGGACATTTTCTCCACTGATTTTTTTAGAGAATGGAAGGAAGGGGAGAGACAGAGAAAGAGAAACACCAATGAGAGAGAAACACATCTATTGTTTGCCTTCCACATGGGTCCTGACCAGGGCAAGGAATGAGCCTGTAACTGAGGTAGCATGCCCCTGACAAATGGAGCCTGAGACCCTTCAGTCTGCAGGCCTACATTCCAACCACTGAGCCAAACTGGCCAGGGCCTGTTTTATATCTTGATTGACTGGTTACATGATTGAATACAATTACCAAAATACATCAAACTGTATACTTAAATGAGCCAATTACATTTTAACTAGGGGCCCAGTGCATGAATTTGTGCACCTTGGAAGGAACTGAGGGCTACAGGCTGTGGTGGGCATAGGAGCAGATCTTGGCCCATTCTCCATGCACTCGCCTGGCCCCTCCCAACACAGCCTCAGTCTCCTGTCTGCTGGCAGCCCTGCTTCTACTGCCACCACTCCCACATGCTGATGGTGCAGGCCCAGTTGCACTAGCTGACTGGTGCAGAGCAATTGGGGCCAGTGCCAGCAGGAGGTGCAAGTGAGGCCAGTGTTGTCAGCAGGTGTGAGCAGCAGCTGCTGCCCAATCACCCCTCTGTCCCTCAGGATCAGGGGGATGTGGAGAAGCCCTCAGGGGCGACCAGCAGCTGTCACTCTCACCCACTGATGGCCCTGAGCAATTGGGACTGCAACTGGGCGCAGGCAGCAGGTGTGAGCGGCTGGCGCCAGCAGAGGGTGCAAGCGGGAGCAGTGATGGTGCCAGCAGCAGGTGCTAGCACTGGGTGGGACTGCACTTCGCAGGAGAAAAGAAATTTCAGTAACCACCAGAGGCTTGCCACAATTACAGCGACCAGTGCTCCATCTTGATCTGGTGCCCCACTCACCTGCCCCACCATCCCACCTTGGCCAATGCCTGCCATTGTCCACATGGCCCCTGATGGTCAGCACACCTCATAGTGGCCAGTTGTTCAATTGTTCCACTGTTCAGTCTATTTGCATATTAGTCTTTTATTATATAGGATAATACATTAAGAGAACTGCATCTAGTTTACACGTTTGGAAAGTAATGTGAAAATTTTACCTATAATGAAAGTACACATTAGGAACCATCTGTTAGGTCAATGGTTGGCAAATTGCAGCTCGCGAGCCACATGCGGCTCGTTGGCCAATTGAGTGTGGCTCTTCCACAAAATATCACAGCCTGGGCGAGTCTATTTTGAAGAAGTGGTGTTAGAAGAAGTTTAAGTTTAAAAAAAACTGGCCCTCAAAGAAATTTTCAATCATTGTACTGTTGATATTTGGCTCTGTTGACAAATGAGTTTGAAGACCACTGTATTAGGTGATGATGACAGCTCTCATTCATATCTTATCCGTATTTTATTGAAGTACAGAATTTACTACATTAATATATTTCATTGAAATTACTAATAAGTAAAAAAGTCACACTTTGAAGAGGTACCTTATATACCATGTGAAAACATGTCATTTTGTATGTGTTTGTGTGCACGCATAAGTATACAGAACTTAAGTTTATCTAGCCAGTCATTTATTCCATAAATATCTGTGACTTTGGCCCAGGCATTTTGGTAGACTTTGGGCTTTCAGTAGAGAGCAAGAGAAACTCTGTGATCATGGAGCTTACAGTCGAATGGTGGAGAAAGACCATTTAAAACTAAATAAACATATGCTGGGAAGTATGTGGAGAAGAGAACACTTGTGCACTGTTGGTGGGACTGCAAGTTGGTGCAGAAGTGTGTTATTGGACATCCCTGAGTCAGAGGGAGAGGGCACTCTCCTCCTCAATTCTGTTTCTTCTCATATAAGTGAACTTAAAGGAGTGATCCTAATTAGATTGTGTTAAAATGAATTTATTAAAAAATTAAAGCCCTAACCAGTTTGGCTTGGTGGGTAGAGTGTGTTGGACTGTGGACTAAAAGGTCCCAGGTTCGATTCCAACCAAGGGCACATGCCTGGATTGCGTGCTTAATCCCCAGTGAGTGGTGTGCAGGAGGCAGCTGATCAATGATTCTCATCATTGATGTTTCTATCTCTCCCTCTTCCTTCCTCTCTGAAGCATATATATATATATATATATATATATATATATATATATATATATAAAATGCATATTTATTAAAGAAGCAATACAAGCAAATCTTTACACCTGCCTTATGAATCACAGATGGACTCTAGCTAATCTGAAGAGTGGGGGTTCAAGGCATTATATACCCTCCTGTCTAAGTTTTTTGTTTGTTTTTAATTCCTCTGCTAATTATCCTGGTATAGATGAACTCTGAAAGTCACCCCTTTTCCATGTTATGGCTTTTTCACAATTTGTGAGTCACTACCAGATTAATTAATCCCCAGACTGCTGGCTTTTCTGTTTACACTGTGGGATGAGATAAGACTGCACTCTCCTTCCCCCTCCTCCCTGCTCCCTCCACTCCAGTTTGATTTGCACTAAGTAGTCTCTGGTTTATGAGAAGTTGAATTAGGATTCCTCCTCCTCCATTCCCCTTTCTCCCTCTCTTGCATTCTTTTGTGAGGAGAGCAGTGTCTTATAACATTACACATACACTTATCATGCAATACAATATTTTTACTAGTGGGCATTTGTTAAAGATTAGTTTCTACAAAAGTACTTAAATGTGAGCATTGAGAGCACGTTTATAAAATGAACAAAGTAAAAACTAGAATGAGTGTTAGAAAATAAGAGTTTCTACCCAGCTGGTGTGCTCAGTGGTTGAGTGTTGACCTATGAACCAGGTCATGGCTCAATTTCCAGGTTGTGGATTTGATCCTCAGTAAGGGGCATTCAGGAGGCAGCCAAGCAATGATTCTTTCTTATCATTAATGTTTTTATCTCTCCCTCTCCTCTCCCTTCCTTCCTGAAAGCAATAAAATAAATTTTTAAAAAGAAATAAAAATCTCCCTTCCTTTATTAAAATAGAAGAAAATAACAGTTTCTGCTTTACTGGCCTTTTATAGAATATTGTCAGACTAACCAAATGACCTTTGAGCATTCTTAAACAAAACACAATTGAAAAATAGCACAAGACAGAATTGCCAACTACAGAAATAAGTAGTCCTTTATCAGAAATTTGAATGAAAATCTCATATCCTCTTCTAACATGGTAAAGACAAAATACATTTAGAAAAATTATAAAGGCTGTCTTTGGAAGCTAGTTATAATGGACTTTTTATAGAATGTTTTCATTTAGGATTTCTTTCTTAATGTTGGACTACAGCTTGAGTACAGTTCATTTTCAGTGCTGCTGTATTATAACTAGCTCTGGTTTAAGAAAATTATACTTTAATTTTGTTTGATTAAAGAACATTCTAGAATGTCAAATAGCTGGAATTGTACAGTATGTAGCATTCAGATTGACTTTTTCACTTAATAATATATACTTAAAGTTCCCCTTCTCTTGATGTTGTTAGCTAGATTTGAAACTCAACTCAGAGTTGTATCTTCTGTCTCTTGGACACTTTGGACTGATAGAAAAGTGTGCTGTAACAATAGGACATCCATATATAACCCATACCTCACACCACATACACAAATTAACTCAAAATGGATCATAGAACTATCTACATTTAAAATCTAAACCTTTAAAACTTCCTCAAGAAAATATAGGAGAAAATATTTATACAATGTTTGTGGGAATAAAAATGGGATAGCCACTTTTGGAAATAGTTTGGCAATTGCTTAGAAGGTCAAATATATGACCCATAGAACCAACCATTCCCTCTTATTATTTACTTAAGATAAATAAAAAGCATCTATAGTAATAAAAACAATATGTTCACTATACCGGATGACCTTCCAGAGGAAGCTGGGGTTGCGAGGGAAGCCCGGGTCCCAGGTGCCTGTTGGCAGCTGGGGGAAGCCCGGATCCTGGGTGGGGTGCCAAAGGGAAGCTGGTGTTGGCAGCTGGGGGAAGGAAGACCTACTGTTGTACAAATTTCATGCATTGGGCCTCTACTAGTCTTATAAAAACCTATATGTGAATGCTCAATAGTTATAATTTCCCCAAACTGGAAACAACTCAAATGTCTTTTCAATTGTGAATGATTAAACAAACAGTCCTTTATTCAATAGAATACTCAACATCAAAAAAGTGCATAAACAACATTATTAAGACAAAAATTACCACATTTTCCCAAAAATAAAACCTACTTACAGGTTTGCTTCTAAGTGAAATATAAGGCATCCACCCCCAAAAATAAGATCCCCAGGCTCTGTCTCAGAATGAAAATTAATTTACCGTAGACTGGTTGCTAGGGCCACCCTGACTGGCATCTAGCAACCAGTGACGTTATGCGGAGTTCTGACCTCACTGCTGTGTGAATGGAGAGAAATCAGCGTGGAAATTTTGTGAAACCTAAACTGCAAGAAGTTGTGACTTGGGTGAAGAATTCATGGGAGAAAATCACTGACTGTTGCATTGCAAATGCACTGCGAGCAGGCTACCTTGACAAGAAGTACTCATTTAAAGACAGTGCTATGGCTAAACATGAGAGATTTGGTCCACTGATTCTGAAAGAAATGGAGTCACAAGAAATTCACCAGGAAATTCAGGAATTAGATTGTTATGATGATGTTACAGAAGATGATGACATGATTGTCATTGAATAAATGAGTAAATTCTTGATACTGTAGGATTCAGTTTTTCTGGTTTGTGTTCACAACTACCATACTACCATACCATATACAGGTAATAAATTTCCTTTATTTTCATTTAACAATAAATGTGTGCAGTATTCTTCTTCATGGAAAAATAAGACATCCCCTGAAAATAAGACCTAGTGCATTTTTGGGAGCAAAAATTAATATAAGACACTGTTTTATTTTCGGGAAAACAGGGTAAAAAGTAATGTGCAACAATACAGGTGAATCTCAGATTTTTTATGCTAGGTCAAAGAAGCCAGATTTAGTGGGCTGCATACCTTAATATTTAATTTCTATGACAAAATCTGTAGGGACAGAAAATGGGTTAGCAGTTGACAGGAGCTAGGAAAAGAACTTGACTACAAAGAGACATAAAGGGAGATTTTTGGGTGATGGATTTGTTCCATTGTGGTAGTGATTATGTGACTAATACATTTGTCAACATTCAGAATCGTGCACTAAATTGGGTGAATTTTATTATATGAAACTTATTCTTCAATATACCTTACATTTTTAAAAGTATACACTGAGTGGCCTGATTATTATGATCTCTGAACGCATAATAATCTGGCCACTCAGTGTGTGTTTGTATATGTGTATATATGTGTGTGTGTGTGTGTGTGTGTGTGTGTGTGTGTATGTGTATCCTGGTGCATGAATTCATGATGGTGGGGTCCAGCCAGCCTGGTCAGGGGGAGGGAACATGGGTGTTTGGCCGGCTGCCTGCTAGTCGAAGTCCTGGTCGAGAGGACAATTTGCATATTAGCTTTTTATTATATAGGATATACACTGAGTGGCCAGATTATTATGTGTTCAGAGATCATAATAATCTGGCCATTCAGTGTCTATATTATATATAGTATATATATATACAATACATGGAATTCTGTATTCTAACCTATAATAGATGGGGTAAAGATCTGTTTTAAATAAAAATTGGTACCAGAAAGTAAAATATGAACTGCTTAGTGCTAATTGTATGATTTTATTTTAAAATTTTGTTTACTGCACATTTTTTGTGTTCCTTTATTCCCCGGCACATTCTAGCTGTTTATTCTTGCATTAACATAATAGTCAAGCACAGAAGGTGCATCCAAACAGAGGCACCCTTTGGAGAAACAGGATAAACCTTTTGTCTCTGCAGTTATTTTTAGAAATTTTCAAATTGGTCCCGAGACTTGGTTCTTTTAAATAAGTTAATTGCAATTTAAAGGGCTCTAATTTCTTTTCAGTCAATTTTGATCCATTTTAGTTAATCCTCACTTGAGGATATTTTCCCCATTGCTTTTTATTTTTATTTTTTTAAAGAGATAATGGAAGGAAGGAAGAGAGATAGAGAGAGGTAGAGAAATCGCAATGTGAGAGAGACACATTGTTTGCCTTAGGGACCAGGGATTGAGACTGAGACCAAGGTACGTGATCTTGTCCAGAATCGATTCCGGGACCCTTCAGTCTGAGAGCCAATACTCCATCCACTGGGTCAAACCAGCTAAGGCAATTTGTGAGTCATTTTATGAACTAATATGCTGGGCCACAATGGAGGCACTGTAACACTGTTTTTTTGCTGGCAGGGCAGAACACTTTTCATCTATCCAGTTAAGACTGGAAACAGAAGAAAATGCAGGTGTTGGAATGTTAGGACTGTACTTACTGCATAAGCTGAAAAAAATTTCTCTGAATGTAGAAAGACACTGGTTATAAATGTGGTTCTATCTAAATGCTCATTTGTAAGTTCATGTTTAGATTTTAACTCTTATAGAAACAATGTGTCCATGATGGTTAGATTAACCAGCCAGCCCATAAAACCTCTTGGGGGATCATGGGTAAGTGTGAAGCTCAACTCTATAATTAGACTGTCTGAGTCCACAAACTAGTCTGTCACTACTGTGTGACCTTTTGCAAGTTACTTTACTATTTTGTGTCTCCGTTTTCCAATCTTTAATATGGACATGATAGTAATGCCTATTTTAGAGCATGATGAATCATAGAGATAATACTGTAAATGAATTTGAAATATGCTTGGTACAAAGAATGTGCTCAAAACCCCTTAACTGTTATCACTTACTTAATTCATAATGCATTCCAAGTGTTCAGAAATCCAGTAAAACCTAATTATTTTTATAGAGAAAGGTTTGTGAGAAAATGTGTTCAGTGCTTCAAACTAGGATGCTAGGAATATACTTCCTTTCTCCTTCCTCTGCCTCCATTTAGGTTAGTAAAAATTGTGGCTCTTTCAGTCTCCAGGAGTCTGTGGGTACCAACGCAGATAGGAGAGCAGTCCTCCTGGGTCAGGGTAAGGAGAACATGGATGAGAGTCCCCAGAGAAGAGGCAGGTTGAAGACAAAGTCTAAATAAAGGGCCAGAGATGATGGGATCCAGTGTTCATGTATCAAAGCTTTGTTGGTTCTGAGGTCATTTGCTTAGGTATCTCCTATCTCATATCCCACTGCTAATATCAGTGTTTCTATGTTCTGCAAATATGCAGCTCCTTTGAGAATTTTCTGTGGGGCTTCATGTTTCCTAACTTTGGAGAACCTGGATGTGAAAAATTCTCCTGCCATGCTCTTCCTTTTTGCTTTTCCATTTAGAGTCCTCTACTTTGCAGGTGGGGGTGGGGGTGTATGGAGGGAAGAGGCTAAAGAGCATGGGAAACATGATATTTAAAACAGTTTCCAATAAATGTTATTTGTAATCCTTCAAAGCATTCTGCAATTTTCCAGAAAGAAGTCATGTTTTTAAGTTAATGCACATGTAAAATAGTGTATAGCCATGTATTGAAGTCATGAAACCTATTGTATTATTAATTAAGCTATCAGAAATCAAGAATTCTTTTAAGCCCTAGATACTAAAAGGTGGGACTAATATGTATAATCATGATTCTTATCCTTGAATTTAAAAAATCAAGCCCAGTGCTTTAGATTCTCTTCTAAAATTAACACATATGAAAAATGTGTTCCAATAAGTAATTGTAAAGTAGTTATGTTTATAGTAGAGGCCTGGTGCACAAAATTCATACACAGGGGAGGGGGTTCCCCTCAGCCAAGCCTGCACTGTCTCCAATCTGGAACCCCTCCAGGGTTGCTCAATTGCCCTCTCACAATCAAGGAATGCTAGCTCCCAACTGCTCACCTGCCTGCTTGCCTGATAGCCCCTAACTGCTGCTGCCTGCCAGCCTGATCACCCCCTAACCACTCCTCTGCCAGTCTGATTGATGCCTAGCTGCTCCCTTGCTGGCCTGATTGCCCATAACGGCCCTCTACAGCTGGCCTGGTCACCTCTAACTGCCTTCCCTTGCCAGCCTTGTACCTCCCAACTGGCCTTCCTGCAGGCCTGGTCCCCCCAGCTGCCCTCCCCTGCAGGCCTAATTGCCCCTAACTACCCCCCACCCCTGCTGGCCCAGTCACCTCTAACTGCCCTCCCCTGCAAGCCTGGTCCCTCCCAAAGGCCTTCCCTTGCAGGCCTGGCCCTCCCAACAGCCCTCCCCTACAGGCCTGGTCCCCCTTCATCTGCTCTCCCCTTCAGGTCTGGCTCTCCCAACTGCTCTCCCCTATAGGCCTTGTCCCCCCTCCAACTGTCCTCCCCTGCTGGCCATCTTGTGGCTGCCATCTTGTGTCCTCATGGGGGTAGCCATCTTTGACCACATGCGGGGGCCATATTGTGTGTTGGAGTGATGGTCAATTTGCATATTTTATTAGATAGTATGTTCATTTATTTATGAAACTATAAGATTGATGAAAATAATAATTTGAAACAAAAAATTAGATAATTTAAAAAATGTTTTGTAGAAACCTTTTATAGCAAGTCCTTAAAATGTCATATTCATTTTAATATCAACTTGAAATATTCTATTATAGCTGTGCAATGGAGGATCAGTGACTGATCTTGTGAAAGGATTTCTGAAAAAGGGGAAAAGAATGAATGAGCCCATAATTGCCTATATTTTACGTGAAGCACTAATGGTAAGGCAATTTAAGTTTTTTGTGCATTAATTATTTGAAGCATTTCTCATTAAATAAAAAATGTGGATCCTAATTTTAGAAAAATATTACTACTTTAGAATTTATTGATATAAGAGTACATATGCAAAATCCGAAGTGTTTAGCACAACTAATTTCTTTTTTTCCACTGGAAATCTACCCTCCTTGTGTCAATAGATCATTGAGTTCTGATCTCTTAAGTATATTTCTGAGATTGTGATTATGATTAGGTAGATAATGTGTATTTTTTACTAAGAGTTATGTTTTTATTTGCCATTAATTAAAATAAGAATATAAACAGTTTCTTTTATTGAGATCAACATATTTTCAATAAAATATTTGATGAGAGTTAAGGGCATGCTCTGCTTTTTTGGAATTTTTATATAGCCCAAAGTGGAAGTGATATAATTTGATATAACTAATTCAATACTAAACATTTAAGAATGCTTAAATCTTAATTTTCACTGTGTTTCTTATAGGTTTTGTACAAATGCAATCATCTTAAAATATTTTTTGTTTAATGTTTCTTTTCTTTTAATAATTTTTATTGATTTCAGAGAGGGAGGGAGAGGGAGAGAAAATCAGATAGAAACATCAATTATGAGAAGGAATCATTGATCTGCTGCCTCCTGAACACTTCCTATGGGGGCTTGAGCCCTGCAACCTGGACTTGTGCCCTGACCAGGGATGAACCTTGTTCACAGGTTAACACTCACACATTGAGCCACACAAAAGGCTGATGCATTCTTTAAAAGGATTTTTTTTTTTACCTTTTAGGGACTTCAACATTTGCATAACAACAAAACCATTCATCGTGATGTAAAAGGAAATAACATCCTGTTGACCACAGAAGGCGGAGTTAAACTTGTAGATTTTGGTAAGTTTTATTTGAAATTCATGAATAGTGTGATAAAATTTGATCATTTAACATTAGCCTTGCTTTAGGCATTGAAAGTAGAAAAAAAGCTGTATCTCCTTGAGGTTAGAAAGTGCATATTTTTAAAAATTTGGCAGATGAGAGATTCCTTGAAGAGTGACTTTAAGTCAGTTAGCTTGTGTCCTTAATACCACTATAGCAGTGTGTGTGGCTGATTCTCTAAAATGGATAGCACCTCATTGATTATCCTATACCTAATCCCACAGCCCTGACTAGTAATTGCTTTACACGTGGGCATCTGCCCAATTCCAGGATTTTGAAATGTGAGGGAAATCTTCAAATGTCTCTGGAAAATTTTCTTTCTTCCTAAGAAGGAAGCACAGGGGAAGATCATCTCCTTTTTCCTTCGGACTCTCTGCGTCTGTTGTGATACCTGTACTGGTACAGGCACCTTATTCAGTCCTGAAGTGCTTTATTCCAAGTGGGAAGCCAATATTGAGAAAGACAGAGCTGAGGAAGGGAAGAATAAGGGTCTTTGATGATGTAATCCAGCCCATAAATCAACCAACTTTGGAGCATGCCCTAGCTTTGGACCTTTTTTCACATGAGATAATAAATTTCCTATACTATATAACAAACAGATAATATGCAAATTGACCATCACTCCAACATAAGATGGCCACCCCCATGTGGTCAAAGATGGCCATCACAAGATGGCTGGCAGGGGAGGGCAGTTGGAGGTTACCAGGACTTCAGGGGAGGACAGTTGGGGGGGACCAGACCTGCAGAGGAGGGCAGTTAGGAGTGACCAGCCTGTTAAGGGGAGGTCTGTTAGGGGCAATTGGGCTGGCAGGGGAGGGCAATTAGGGGCAATCAGGCCAGCAGGGGAGCAGTTAGGCATCAATCAAGCTGGCAGGGGAGTAATTAGGGGGTGATCAGTCTGGCAGGCAGAAGCAGTTAGGGGCATTCAGGCAGCCAGGTGAGTGGTTGGGAGTCAGCAGTCCTGGATTGTGAGAGGGATTTCCAACTGCCCATTTAGGTTCAGGATTGGGTCTAAATGTGCATCAGACATCTTTCAAGGGATCCAATTGGAAAGGTTGCAGGCTGGGCTGAGGAACACATCTCCTTCTCCCCCATCAAGCAAACATTTTGTGTACCAGGCCTCTAGTAGAATTATAATTATCTCTTGGGTTATGTGAAAAGATACTTAGAAAGATAGTTAGATGGGTCTTTGAGGGGTGGCACTATATCTTATTCTAATGCTTTGGATATTAGTAGTTTAATGAGTGATCAGTGAATGAATAAATCTTCCTTCATTTTGCATTTTGGAAACTGAAGCCTTAGGGAGGTCCATTGATTAACTTTAGAAATTAATTGTTTTAATATCCATGTATGTAGTTCTCTGGCTGAACCCGGAAATGAATTTCAGACTATCTCTAGAAAGAAATGGATAGATAGCATATCTTTCAGACAAGCATGTGTATTTCTTTCTTTCTTTTTTTTTTTCCTCAGCTGAGATTTTGAAAACTATCCAGTAGCTATGATTTTGACAGTTAATTCCTGATTAATATGTTGGATACAGCTAGTATGTGTTCTCACTGAGTTCAAAGCTGTGTGTTTGACAATCTGACTGAGTCATGATACTAATAAGAACTTGTGCTTGAAATTAAAAAACACACACACACATCAAAACACTCTTCACTATTTCATAGGCAGGGCCCTGACTTCACTCTAATAGACCCAAATAGAGAACTTAATATTTAACTGGAGATTTCATAAATTCCCTTGCTCTAAAAAATGGTTAAAACCTAGATGGAAATTATAAAACAAGCGAAAGTAAACACCTTCTCAGGCATGAAAGTAAAAGTTAGTAAACCAGTAGCTTTGAGAAATGCATCTTCCTGGGATACTCTCTGAAATAACCTAGATTATAAACATATATGTAGATAATTAATAAGGTTACTTTTTATTTGATCCTATATAATAAAAGCCTAATATGCTAAGTGTCTGGACATCTGTTTGCCTGTTCAACCAATCAAAGCATGATATGGTAATGATATGCTAAGGCTGCTCAACTGCTCCGGTCAACCAATGGCTATGACATGTGTTGATCACCAGGGGGCAGATTGTCAACCAGTCAACCAGTTGCTATGATGTGCACTGACCAGCAGGGGGAAGATGCTCAGACCCGTAGGTTAGCTTGCTGCTGGAATAGGGCTGATCAGGACTAAGTGAGGTGGGCTGGACATGCCCTGGTGCCCTCCTGCGGTCCCTCCCTAGCTAATCAACCTCCCACATCTCTCCCCAGAACCTGTGCACCAGTGAGGTCCCTCAGCTTGGCCTGCACCCTCTTGCAATCCGGGACCCCTTGGGGGATATCAAAGAACCAATTTCAGCCCAATTCCGAAGGCCAAGCTGAGGGACCTCACTGGTGCACAAATTTGTGCACTGGGCCTCTAGTATCTCTATAAAGTAGTTATAAGTTTGGAAGCTGACAAAATGAGAGCTTCTGTTTTAGATTAATTGACTTAAAGATTTAACTTTAAGAAGGCTCCTGCCTATTAAAAGTGCTCCTAGATCTGATTATATATTTTTTGTTCACAAGATAATGTGTATATGTGTAATCTCCATGATAAGAGAACCTGAATTCCATTCTCCTAAAAATGATGTATAGGTTTTCTTGTGAATAAAAACCTGAGGATGGAGGTGCATGCATAATGAAACTTCCCAAGGGTAGAAGTAATAATATATGGTAAGCCACAAATTGCCAAATCAAACTAAGAATCAATGTCCTCATTTTATGTTTAAATAAAAATTTCAGAGAAGGTTATAGCTTAATGTAAAGGTTGTAGAATGCATATTATTTGAATTTCTCATCTCATAAAATATACAGTAAGCTCATTATTGAGTACTGAAGACCTATAGTGGGATGGCTGCTAGTCCTCAAAATATCCAAAATGGAACTCCACCATCTCATCCATCCCCAGAAATCTGCTTTCTATCAAGCAGATTTGGTCTTAGAAATTCACCAGCATCTATTTTGCTGTTCAAGCCAGAAATCTTAGGCTCATCATTGAGACTTTCCTTGTCTCCCCCATCTACACCTATAATTAGTCAGAAAGCTCTATCTCTCAAATATACTAGTACTAGAGGCCTGGTGCATGAAATTCCTGCACGGGGGAGGGGGAGGGGGAAGGGGAGGGAGAGGTTCCCTAGCCCAGCCTGTACCCTCTTCAATCTGGGACCCCTTGAGTGATGTCTAACTTCTGGTTTAGCCCAGAGAGACTGTTCCTAAACCAGCTGTCAGATATCCCTCTCACAATCCGGGACTGCTGGCTCCTAACCACTCACCTACCTTCCTGCCTTTTGGCCCCTAACCCTTCTGCCTACCAGTCTGATCACCTCTAACTGCCTCTGCCAACCTGCCTGATCACCCCTAACTGCCTTCCCATGCTGGCATGATTGCCCCTAACCATCCTACCCTGCCAGCCTGATTGCCCCTAACTGCTCCCCTGCCAGCCTAACCTCCCCTAACCGTCTTTGCCTCAGCCCCTGGCAACATGGCTTTGTCTGGAAGGGGGACAGGGTGACCGGAAGATGTCCAGTCGACCTGGTCTTATTAGAAGATTACCCTTTTATAGATATCATATTCCATTTTAATTGCTCCTTCCCAGTCTTAGCCATCATCTCTGACCTGGGCTCCTGTAGTTACACTTTGCTGTACTCCCCTCTTCTGGTCTCATTCCCCTCCTTATGGTCCATTGTCCACACTGCAACTAGAGAGGTCCTTTCAGAAAGTACATCTGGTCCCGCCACCCTCTTGCTCAGTATTCTGTTCAATGGCTTCCCCTTTCCCCATGGGAAAGGCATTCCTTCTGGTCTTCTGAGCTGGCGTGATCAATACCTTTTTTATACCCCCAATGCTCTCTCCAAGGAGCAAGGTCAGCTTCTTCCAGTTCTTTAAATGTGCCCAACTCTTTCTCAGTCAGGGCTCTCAACACATGTAATTGAATATTTTCAAGTACTTTTGTAAGTACTTAAAATGTTATCAACATTCTTTCTTCCTTTGCCTGTCTAAAAACTAGATTCCCAATGCACAAAGATTTGTGTAGAATGGGCCTTCCTTTCCCTAGCTGCTGGCACAGCCTTTGCTCTGTCCTGGAGTGGCCTTTCTGCCTTTGCTCTGCCTGGAACCACCTTTCCACATTCTCACTCTGCCCAGATGCCCTGAGCAGCTGGGGCAGTAGAAATGCCTGCATTGTCACTATGGTGATAACTCAAACGCCCTCCTCCAGCCACTGGGCGCCTGTGTATGCAAATTAACCTGCCATCTTTGCTGGGTTAATTTTCATACTCACTCCTGATTGGCTGGTGGGTGTCACTAAGATATGGTCAATTTGCATATTTCTCTCATTCGTGTAGATATGTCTCACCCCAGTCTGCTTGAGGCCCCTTCTGGGGTGAGGTCAAGGTTTGTTCCAGAATGAATGCAAGAACATAACTACATAACTATAGTAATATTCAGTTTTTAACATCCAAAAACTGGATTTGTAGCAAGACTCAGGCTATCTCTTGAGAAAGTTCTATATGAATTGCTCTAACTTTTTTTAAGCACAAGGAGAGAGAATTTCCAGGGACACACTGTTGAGTTTCACATAAAAGAAAAGAGAAATGAGGGAAACCCTTTCCAATTCTGGGATATTTGTGGAAAGATGAAACAAAGAGACAGGAGAGTGAGATGACCTTTTAAAAAGTGAAGATGACAATGAGGCAGAAATGAGTTCTTACCTCACACCACTGCCCACTGCTGCCATTTAGTGTTCCAAAAGAGGCATTGCTCAGTCTGCCACAGTCCAGGCTTAGGTAAACCACACTGTTGTTACCTAAGGTGTAGAGATTAACTAGAGGAAGTGATAAAGTTGAGCTTCCCCAAACCTTTACCCTTAGTTTCCAGAACCCAAAAGTACTTGAGAATCTGGCTGGGGAGCTTCTAAAGAGGGTTCTCAGGAAGGGAAGTATGGCACAAAGTAGATCACCTGGGCCAAGTCTGCATAGGTGTCTGAGCCAGACCTCAGAGTGCTCTGAGCTCTAGGTAAGCCAAACCCAACCTTCATCTTCTGGGAAAAAAACCCTGCTTGCACAAGGAGAACAGAACCAAAGCTTACCAGATGCGGATACTAGAGTTGGAGTCCAGCAGTATCCCCAAAACCAGACAGACGAAGTCACGTGGCTCTGGAAAGTAGAGACCCACTACTCTCTTCTCCCTGCCCACAAGGAGTTATAAGCCGTCCCTCATCCTATATGGACAGTCCATCTTCTGGAGAGAAGAACGAATAGGAACATCATTTGAGAGATAGAGCAAGCACAGTTTTATCCAACAGAGATTGAACTCCATCTGAAAGGACTAAGCTTTACTTTCCTCCCAGCCAGTGGGTAGAGACATAGGGATAGACCATAAGAGTTATAGGCAAATTGAAGAAATTACAGTTTCTCTGTATATGTAGGTGTAGTGTCATTAAATTTTGTGACCAGTTGCAAGCAGGATGCTTTCCCTGCATAGAAATCTCTCCTCAGCCCTGCATATGGCTAACTTCTTTTTGCCAGCTGAGTGCCTCCCCAACACCCTATATATGTAGCCATCCAATTGTCATACTTGATTGTTATCATATGCTTAATTTGACCACCTTTCCTGCTAAACCATAAGCCTCATGATGACTGGGTTCTTCCTCTGATCTATCACCCTGTCCTTAGAACCAAACATGATACTGGCACATTGAAAGGCTCAATAAACACTCATGAATTAATGAATGAATGAGAGGTAGGATTTTCTACACAATTTTGTAGTCTTAAGAAAGCCATTTAAAAACTCCAAGAACATCATCCTGCTCATCTACAATTATAAAAAAGGTAGACCTCACAATTGATTACTATGAAGAGTAAACAGGATGATACAGATAAAATTACTGACATTTTACAATTTTAAAATATTTGAGCTATTACCCTTGTTATGGAATTATAATCACATGTAGCCTCTAACTCAGTGTTGTACACAAAGTAGGTATTCAATAAATAGTAAATACATATTTTATTAAAAAGTTGCCAAATAATGAAAGTCTGAGTTCCTAAAAGCCTTGCCTCTTTCTGTTTCAATATATATGACCTTTGCTAAAGTAACGTCAGTATTACTTTAAATAGCAAACTACTATTTAATTATATTAAAAGTGAGATCAGTTTGGTAACACTAGTTAAGAAAATCTTTTTATTTTTTTTCTAAGTGGATATGCTTTTACAGAAAGCCACCAGACCCTTTAGAGACCAGAAAGACAAGTGAGCTTGGAAATGTTATTAATGAAATCCATTAGCAGTCACTGGTGTATGATCAATCAAAAAATAATATGACCTCCCAAGAGGTAAACCCCTTTAGGCAAGTCAATTAATGTCAGGAAAATCAGTCCCTATCTGGAATAGAAAAATGAAAGAGAGACTATACTTGAAGGGTGGTTCTCAGTTCTCATTTCTGTGGATTTCTCTCTGGGGAATTTCATTTCTAATAGGAGAGTTAACATTTCAATACAGAAGTACAAAATGTACTTCTTGTGATTTATTTATACATTGTTCTTATGACAGAATATTTTATGGCTTTTAGTCTCTTATTTCTGACAAGCCCAAATTTAGACTAAATCCCCAATGAGTAATGTAGGTGGAAGAGAAGTTGTGATTTTTAAAAATTAAAACCCACTTCTTAGCATCAAGTGAGACAATTGCATCTGAAGTTTAAAACTTGGAAGTTCTTTTTATTCCTTTCTTTCTTCCTCAGTAATTCAGAACCATAGCTTTTAGGTGGGGAAGAGCAAGCATGAAAGTGCAGGGTGGTGTAGCGTGTGGTTCGGGCCTGAAATGGGTGAGGAAGACATCCATGCCAGGAGGGTGTGTGGTAGTGTCTTGTTGAGTCTCTGAGTGGGACAAGAAGAGCAGTCACCTAGGAGGAGAAGGAGGATCCCAGTCAGGTTATCAGTTGAGTTAGGTAACAAGGGCACCTGTGTTGCAGTCAAGCTGGAGACAAGAGATTATTTACATAAAGAGGGCTTAACACAATCAGGAAGAATATTGACAGTAGGAGCTAGGTTTTTACTGTTAGAGAAAAGAATGATGACTATGGAAAGGGAGAAAAATGAATCCAGTGCTGTTGGATTGGAATTGGAGGTTTCGATGTGAACTCCTGATTTTTAATATGTATAGAGGGAGGGTTATAAAAATAAATACGTCAACATTAAAATTTACAACCACATGGATGGACCTTGAGAACATTATGCAAAGGGGAAAATGTCAAACAGAGAAAGCTAAGAACTATATGATTTAACTCATATGTGGAATATAAAACTGAAACTTATGTACACAAACAGCAGTGTGGTGGTTGCCCAAGGGAGGGGGCTGGGGGAAGAAAGTGGTCCTATTTTGAGGTGACAGGAGAAGATTTGACTCTGGGTGGTGGGCACTTAGTCCTAAATACAGATTTTGTATATTAATAATTCACACATGTAACCTGTATGTTCATGTAGACTAATGTCACCCCAATAAAATTTAAAATAAAAAAGTAAAAAAAAATGTAATAAAAAATTAGGAATATATGTATGGTGTGTGTGTGTGTGTGTGTGTGTGTGTGTGTGTGTTACCTAGATATTTCTACTAAGAGGGCTTGCAAGCATGGATACCCCAAAGTCAAGCACATCAAGCACCTAACACTTGCTTTTTAAATATAATTCTCAATAGGAAGAAGTGGGGATTTTTGGAGAAGAGTTGATTTTTAGGGCTGTACAAGATGAACCTAGGCCTTAGTGTGCCAAAAAGTAAGGCAATGCTCAAAAAATGATAGAGGCATGTCAAAAGGACACAGAAGCCAAATTGAAGCTATTCTCATTGATCAAATCTGGGAGCTTCAAAATAATGATAATAATGGTGGTAACAGTGGTAACCCATTGAAAGAAACAGAAATCCTTTAATCTACACTTTTGCATACTTACATACATGAATAAGTGAATGAAAAGAAGCAAAAGCCTTTTCTTACAGAAGAACGCCAACTAATAAATATTGAAGAAATAATAAAATTGTATAAGAATTAATTCATTCCAAAATGTAAGTGGATGCTAAACTACCTGATTAAGTTTTGATTCAAAATGGGATATTTACATCGTTTCAAAGGACCTCTGCACAAAATACTTAGTTACAAAAGAAGAAGAGAAAGCTTATAGGGAAGAATCCTGGCATACCCAAACTTAAGTGATCAAAGTAAACACAAATAGTATTTGGGAAAAACGAAAATCACATAATTCCTGATAGGATGCAGTGAGAAGACTTCAGTATCATTGCCATTATATACCTGTCAAAAATATAATCATGAAGGAATATCTGACAAATACACTATCAGGAACATTGCACAAAATAACTGTTTTGAAATCTTAATGTCAAGGTTGTAAAATTCAAGGAAAGATGAAGGAACTCTTCCAAATTGACGGAGACTAAAGAGACCTGACAACTGAATGCAGCACATGCTGCTGGATTGGATCCTTTCATTGTAAGGGCATTTTGTGGACACTTGGTGAAATGTAAATAGTGTCTGTAGATAAGATGGTAGGAATATAACTATTAAATTTCATGACCTAAATAGTTGCACTGTGGATATTCAATGAAATCCCCTTGTTTGTAGGGCATTTCACACCAAAGTATTTGGGGGGAAGAGACATCATGTAGCCCTCTTACTCACAAATGGTTCAGATAAAAGTTATTTGTACTTCTTTTGCCAACTTTTCTCTAAGGTTGAAATTATGTCAACATTTTTTTAAAGTTATGGAGTAGAGTTGGAGACTTAACACAAGTCTAAAGATATTTGTGTGTGTGTGTGTGTGTGTGTGTGTGTGTGTGTGTGTGTGAATATTGTATGAATAAATATTAAAAATTTAAGAGCTAGCACTTTATAGAAATAATGTGTTGGGGGGTCAACCACATTTAAAATATGGCAGAGCTTTAGAACTATTTTTTTTAATATTGATTTCAGAGAGGAAGGGAGAGGGAGAAAGAGTTAGAAATATCAGTGATGAGAGAGCATCATTGATCAACTGCCTTCTGCATGCCTGTCACCTCTGGGGATCAAGCTTGCAACCTGGGCATATGCCCTGACATGGAATGGAACCATGACCTCCTGGCGCATAGGTTGACGCTCAACCACTGAGCCATGTAGGGCAGGCAGAGATTTATAATGTTCATCCCTATACGAATAATATTTTATTCAGCTGGAATTTGATTTTTTTTATTTTGGGGAAGTGACCTTTACTTGAAAGAAAAGACATTTATAAAGCAAAATCATAAATGGAATCTCTTTTAGAGTTTTGTAGTTCCAGCTAAACTTGTAGACTCAAGTATTCCTTGTGCTAAGCATTAGGTTGAATTAAGCTAATCAACCTTACAGATAATGTTATAAGGCTTAGTTAAGGGATATTTTAGCTGTAAGGACAAGAAACCCAGACTAGTTCCAGAGGCCACTCAGATAAAAAGAGCAGTACAAAGAGGACTGTAACAGAGACAAGAGAATGAAAGGCAAGAACCTTGACTGCTTTTTTGCCTTTATTGTTGCTGTCAGGCCTCACCAGATTTTCACAGATTTTTAGAGAGTGGAAGGGAGGGGAGAGAGAGGGAAGGAGGAAGGAAGGGAGGGAGGGAGGGAGAGAGAAAGAAACATTGATGAGAGAGAGACACATCAACTGGCTGCCCTCTCTCAGGGATCAAACCTACAACTGAAAAACTTGACAGTGACTTAGAATCAAACCTGAGACCCTTCAGTCTGTTGGGTCTACGCTCTAACCACTGAGAAAAACCAGCCAGGGCCTATTGGTTGTCTTTTGCTCTCTCTCTCTCTCTCTCTCTCTCTCTCTCTCTCTCTCTCTCTCTCCCAAATGTCTCTCCCTGCTTCTTTTTGCTGGTCTACAGACCAGTCTCTGGAGTTTCATGTTGCCCATCCAGCCTAATAAAAAATAAAGCATCAACCTTCCAAGTCCAAGTTTGCATAATAATCTCATTGGTTCATTCATTGCCAACAGCTAACTGACCCAGATTTTCAGCACTCCAAGTCAGAAGGAATTTGGAGTGGAAGAAGGAACTCAGTTGAACCATCTGGGTCGGATATCCCCTTTTAATCCAATGAGCCCTGACTGGGGAATGGGTTGATATGGTGCAATCAAGCCTCCTTGGGCCTGCCTATTCTGCAAATAACTGTGAATAATGACTTTTAAAGAGAGAATATGGAAAAGGAGAGAAAAATATATTTTCTAAGTATTCTAGAAAATATTTTTCTTATTGATGTGCATTGCCTTATATTCTGAAGATGTACAAAATTTTAGTTTTTAATTGTTGAAAGTAAATTATATACTTAAAACACACCAAAAATTATATTAAGAATGGATTTCAGACATTTTAAAGTTTTTATTTAGTAACAGATAAAAGGAAATTTTACATCTAGGGATTTACCTAACAAAAAAACAAACTAGAAATTTTAATAACAGAAATTTTAATAACTTTTAATAAAGTATTCCTTTCCATTGTATGATAACTTGAGGTGAACCAAAAAGGACTTTCCTTTTTTTAAAAAATGAGGAGCCAAAACCGGTTTGGCTCAGTGGAAGAGCTTTGGACTGCGGACCAAAAGGTCCCCAGTTCGATTCCGGTCAAAGGCATGTACCTTGGTTGCGGGCACATCCCCAGTGTGGGGTGTGCAGGAGGCAGCTTATTGATGTGTCTCTCTGATCCATGTTTCTAGCTTTCTATCCCCCTCTCTTTCTATCTGTAAAAACTCAATAAAATATTTTTTTTAAATGAGGAAATTGATTGATATTTAGAGAGGGTGATAGGGAGAGAGAGAGAGAGAGAGAGAGAGAGAGAGAGAGAGAGAGATCAATTTGTTGTTCCACTTATTTTTGCATTCATTGGTTGAGTCTTGTATGTGCCCCAACTAAGGATCAAACTCACAACCTTGGCATATCGGGTTGACACTGTAACCAAGTGAGCCACCCAGTCAGAGCCACTTTCCTTATACTTTTTAAGAATCACCTCTTTGCCGCCTCAGTTTTTCTCATTGTAAAATACGTGTTTGGACTAGAACTAAATGATCTTAGTCTGCAGCTTAAAATTTTAATTCCCAAATTGCTTCAAGCAAGTAGATTTTTATGGTAAGCCAGGAGACAGGACAATGGGGGAGGTGAATGGAGAAGAAAGAAAATGAGAAAAAATGAGATAAGATCAGTGATGACTGTATATATAATACTCCTCACTTGGAGTATTATATATACTCAACTCTCTGTAACTGAGGTTCAATACTATGTATGTATGCACACATGTGTGCAAAGTCATACAGAATAAATGGCACATAAGCTGTCGGTGCATAGTTCATATGTTCAAAGCCAAGGAGAGTGCAGCAAGCAGTAATCTTGATGCCTTTAGAGACAACACTACACCATGCCTATTATAAAATATGAGCTGAGTGTGAAAGAAAGGGAGAGATCTAGTGCCAGGTGAACTGCAGAGAGGACAGATCATTTGGTAAATTCAGTACAGAGATGTCAGAATATTTTCATATCCCTTATATGCAAAATGTGTGAATATGAATTTTCTAAAGAGAAAGTATAAAACTTTTATGAAAATCATTAAGTAGATTATAACCCAGAAGTAATAAAGAATCACTAATTTATTCCAATCTCCTAAATCAACAATGAGAAAACAAAAGCCTGGTCTCACTGTGGGAGGGATGTGAGCTATAATTCCAATGCTCACCTAATCCCTGTTAAGTCCCTACTCTGGGGGAACAGGGCAACTTGAGGCATCTCCTGGAATTAGTGTCAATTCAGAGTTAGTGCTCAGTAATCCCCAAAAAAGTCTGATTATTTCCTAGTGAACAGTCACGCTGGGAAAAGGCCATAGGTCCCTTTGGGGAAGGTTGAAGAAAGATTAATATATAACTTTTGGGCAGTGTACTGGGGTTCTTCCTTAAGGGGTTGACCTCCATTCATGCACATATTTCTGGGTCTATAAAGGACATGAAGTCCTTGATTGAGGGGTCATGACTGTCTGTTTTTATGATTCCAGTTAGACTTTTGTTCACTTAACTTAGGAGTATTTTACTTACACAAATCAAGTAAGAATTTAGTAGGCTTCCCATCTACAACTTTTATGAACATCAAGACCCCATAGGCAACACCATTGGTCTCTGCAAGTCACACTCTTCTGATTACTGCTTTGACTCTGCTGCCCATTATGGGAACCATGTCAACCTTGACTTTGGCAAATGAGGGTCACCACTTGGCCCCCACCACTCTGTGATCAATTATTCCCATTGCATTGAGCTTTTCCTCTTTAGTTGCAGCAGCTCGAATTATAAGTTCTAGCCTACAGAGATGAGTGATAACAGAAGTTTTCAAGGACTATGAGGTTCTCCTCAAAAAGTTATTTCTCACAGTTCTTTGAAAGATATGACCTATGAACCCTCCCATGTTGGATGATAAATTCACTCTACTATCCTACTCTTCCTAAGGCTTTGAATCCTTTCCTCTAGAGCAGTGTTTCCCAAAGTGTGGTACTCGTATCCCCAGGGCTATGGGAAGAGTTTGGTGGGGATATGCACTGCACTGTGCTTAGCTGCACCTAATTCTGTGTTCTCATGAGTCAAGTCAGACAGTCTTGTGAGGCGTGAGATGGTCCGGTGTGCAAATAAATGTTGTTTATAATATAACTTTTATTTATATTTTATTATGAATAATTTTATTTTCAATTTACTATTATTTTGTGTGTACCAAAAAATAAAAATAAATATATTTTGATTGTTATTAAAATACATCCATTTTTTTTGATGAGGGGTACTCAGCATTATGAAAATTATAGAAGGGGTACACATATGTAAAAGTTTGGGCAACACTGCTCTAGAGCCAACCAATGTAGTCCTGGTATTTCAAATTCATGTACTGGGAACCACTTTTTGGTCCATGTCTGAGTCAACCAAACAAACAAACTGGTAAAGAGCGTTTTTAACTCCCCAAGCTACATTAACTGCAATGTCTCTGCTTAGAGATCCCATATTAGTAAATTGAGTCTGATCCAAATTTATGTTCCTTCCACCCTTATCCTACACATTTGATGAACATTCCAATACATATTCTCTGAATTTCTGTATAAATCTGAAAAATTAAGTTGTTCTTCGTACTTTTGTATCTCATCGTCAGAGACATGAGTCTAGTTGTTGGTTTAGAAGCAGGGAGATTGGTAGGGTGGGTCCTAAGAGGATAAATGTCTTCTGAGGCAACTACATCAGAGGAATCATTACAGTGTCCTTAGGCAGTGCAAAGTTAATCTTCTTTGATGGGGTTAGAGAGGTTACCAATTGTACCAGCAAAGAAGTTTATCATAATTTAATAGCTCAAAGTCCCCAGCTTCGCCGGGTCCACATTCCTTTGCAATCAAGGCCCTCACTTTAACAGTAGACACCCTGTGGGGTTGGGAAATTAATTTGCAATTCAGCCACTTGCCAGATGAGATTCTGGGTTTGTCTTTCAGCAATCTCAACTCTGCAGCTACATGAGAGAAGGGTCTCTCTCTCAGGGCAGACATAGTAGCTTTCAGGTCATTTATGTAGCACTTGAGCTGGGAATTTGAGTCCCTGAGCTCATCCTTTTCTTTCCTCACTTTGTCCAGTGACATTAGAAGCAAACAGCCAATCTCATTATACTCATTAGTTTGACAAAAACATTTAAAGAGGTCATATAGACGGTCACCCTGAATTGTACCTCCTGCAGGTGTTTGGTTACAAGTATCCAGTGATGATATTTTGCATTTGCATATCTCTATCACCACATCATTCATGGACTATCAGTGTTCTTTCCTACTGGAAATAGTCATTAGTGTCTTTAAATCTAATCAGATTAGAAAGCCAATCCCAGAAGCCTGAGAACCAATTCAGAAAATTCATCCTTAAGATTCTTTGTCTCTAGAACCACTCTCAGTACCAAAATCAGTATTAGGGTTCTCCAGAGAGAGAGAATCAACAGAATATGGATGTTATGAGAGAGAATCATGTAATTGTGGAGGCATGGCAACTAAAAAATCTGATGGTAGGCTGGCAGCTGAAGGCCCAGAGGAGAGTTGCAGTGCATCCAAAGGCAATGTGCTGAAGGACTTGCCTAGTGGAGGTCAGTCTTTGTCCTATGAAGACCTTTCACTTATTTAATGAAGCTCTCCGAATTATGCAGAATAATCTGCCTCACTCAAGTCCACTGGTTTAAATGTTAACCTTATTCAAGAAACACCTTCACAGAGCCAGGCCAGTGTGGTTACGTGGTTGAGCGTTGATCTATGATCCAGAAGGTCACGGTTTGGTCAGGGCACATGCATGGTTTGGTTGCAGCCTGGATCCCCAATAGGGGGCATGCTGGAGGCAGCCAATCCTGATTCTCTATTATTGATGTTTCTATCTCTCTCTCCCCCTCCTTTCCTCTTTCTGAAAATAATAAAAATATATATTTTAAAACATCTTTACAGACACACCATAATCATGTTTGAGCAAATATCTGGGCCCTGTGGCTCAGCCAAGTCTATGCATAAAATTAATCATCACACTATCTTAACTTCCTCAACAAAATGAGGATATTAGATGGTGTAATAAATTTTAGGACTCCTCTGGTTGGAAACATTTTATATTTTTATAACTTCAATTCTTGTTCCCACAGTATTTTGTTTTTTTAACAAACCAACCCATGGTCTTACCTTTGGTCTCTTGAGATGTCAAGGGTTTTACTGAATGGTTATAGAAAATCAAGTTCCCTGAAATATCTGGTCTGTTTGAACCATATTGGAAACACACATGTGATGTTTGTTTTGAGTTCCTAAGACCCTCAGAGATCTTCTGACTGCATGTATGAAGCCTGTACATTTATCTCCCTAGAAATAGGACTAATGCAAAAGGGTACAGATCTGCCATACAGCCACCAAACAACCCACGATGCCTTATGGAAGGGGCTTTAAATAGCATGACAATTTTCCAGCAGTGTCACCAAGCAAAGGGCTGAAGAACCATTAACATAAGCCCCCTTCATGTTCCTGTGGCTTTAAATGGACTTCTGACTTCTCTTCTAGTCTTTTTTCTGTTCAGTCCTGATCTTTTTTTGGCCTCTTGTTCTTTTGATATCCTTTCACTACCCCAACTTTCTGCCTGGAATTTTCCACCCTTTGGCATTTTCTCTCTTGAGATGCTTATGTAACTTTACTTTGGTGACTTATTCCATTAGTTCCTCTCTGGACAAGATGATTTCCCTAATCTCCGTTACATCCCAGGGTTCCTGAATTCGTAATTTGGATTCCTGTTGCCTCTTAAAGTCATTTGTGTCAGTCATTTCTTAATACAATTTATATTTTTCTACCTATTAACTTCTTTCCTTGTGAGAATTTATACTGAATCAAAATGCCATGTGTCCTCAGGAAACTCATTTTTCTCTCCAGTTGAAGTTTACTACTCTGACAATGCACATTCCTGATCATTAAGTTGCCTTCTAGCTCTGAAGCTCTTTGGCAATGTTAGTAAATGATCATGAGGTTTAACAATCATTGCAGATGTAGTCAACAAATATCAAATTTGGTAAATGACTGCCTCTGTCACTTTCACAGTTGGGTGTCTGTCCTGTTTCTATGTGACAATCATTCAATATTCTTCAACTCACAGGTTTCTTTCTTTCTTTTTTGTTTTTCATCCTCACCTGAGGATATTTTTCCATTACTTTCTAGAGAGAATGGAAGAAAGAGGGAGACACAGCGAGAAATATTTATGTGAGATAAACACATTGGTTGGTTGCCTCCTGCATGAGCCCTGACTAGGGCCCGGGATGGGGAGGAGCCTGCAATCAAATGCATGCCTTTGACCAAAATCAAATAAAACTCATGAACCTTTGGTCCATAGGCTGATGCTCTATCCACTGAGCCAAACTAGCCAAAGCATAGGTTTCTTATTCTACTTTTATTTGTTGTTGTTAATTCTCATCCAGTGATATTTTTCCATTGATTTTTGGGGAAGAGAGAGGGAAAGACAGAGAGAAACATCAATGTAAGAGAAACACATCTATTGGTTGCATCCTGCATGAGCCCTGACCAGGACCCGGGCCAAGGAAGAGACTGCAATCAAGGCACATGTCCTTGACCAGAATTGAACCTGGGGTCCATTTCCCTGAAGGCCAACAATTCACCCACTGATCAAAACCGGCTAGGGCTACTTTGTCCTTTCTTTTTTTTTAAACTCATTTTTGCTTTTCTTTCTTTACAATCTGAGTTGAACTTTTGTTTCCATACAGTATGAGACCCCCAAGAGCATTGTAATTCATAACCTTAGCACTCCTTAGATCTGTTGTCTTTGAAGGAAATGTCAATCAATACCAGGGTGTTTGCAGAAATATTATCGGAGTGCAGAAAGAAATATTTATATCATATTATGGTTATTTTAATATCATCCTTTATAATTATCTTCATTTTATATTTCATAGTGACTATGTTAATATGCTAGTAGATATTTACAGAATTGTTTTTATATTTATGTATAGTGTACTTGCTCAAAAGTTTTTTATTGTTTAAGATGTGTGATTAAAGACTTTAGAAGTAAAAACATTTGCTCCTTCATATGTAAAATCATTAGAGTCTTCTATTAGTCAGGGTTCCTTGGCTGTAAGCAACATAAACTAACTGACCAACTGTGGCAAGAACTGAAACAACACTGGCTAGCTTACAAAGTCAAAGGACACCGACCTCTTAAGAAGAGAGCCATGGCAGCCGTGGACCTCACGTGCAGCATCACCTGGACTTATCCTTAGAGCCCCGCCATTGGTTGACTCAGCTCTAGTTATCTCCTTCCCTGGGAGTCTCCACTAAAAACTCACACTTCCAAGACAGAGAGCCTGAATGGTCTACCTTTTGTCAGCGTCCTTTCATATATATCTTCTGTGAAATATTTTCTGCCACCTGCGTCTATAAATTCAGATGCTGAGACATGAATGCTTGCTGAAAAATGCTAATTATGATGACATAACTTTCACACCCAGAAAGAGAAAAAAATGCATCACATGATTAGCCTAAAATGTTATTTTTCTGCCAGAAGCAATGCTTCTGAGTTTTTACTTGATTATGGTTTTATCCTTTCCCTTTCCATTTCAATTGTATGATGTTTGAATTCTTAAACTATTTTTTATCAATTTGAAACAAAAAATATTCATAAAGAATAAAATGTAATTTAATTTTTGTAAATAATTAGAAATTTTTAGATTATATTTTGGTAAATTTAGAATCAATTTTAAATTAAATTTATTTTTAAATTATTTTTTTTCACTTACATAATTAATTGATATCAATACTGAAATATTTTTTTCTGAAAGTAGAATGCCTGGAGTAGAGGTAGAGGATGTCTTTTGTGCTGATTCCTTTTCTTCAGATAGTCTGCTAGAAAATATTTAAGGGAGAACCTTCAAGGACAGGTTAGAAAATTTCCTTTGAATTTGAAAAATGATTTAGTGAGGATTGTTTTCTGTCAATTAGATTTCTTTACAGGCAAAATTTGAAGGCCAGAGATGAAGCATCTGTTTAGGAGAGGATTTACATGTAGACGGAGTAGGTCATTAAGGGATGCAATTAATGTAGAACCAAAACATACTACCTGTCCCTTTGCTCAAGTACATTTCCACCAGTGAAATGCCCATTTGGCTGAATTTCATGATAAATGTCAAATGTCATCTTAAAATAATCAAATATATCCAAGTTTAAATTTCTGTTAGTGCCTTTGTTCTATTTGACTTGTAAGATAAACATCCAGAGCCTAAAACAAATGTGACACCTGGGAGGTACTTTTCAAAACAGGAAACCAGAAAGTGGGAGCCGGATTTGGATATAACCCTTCAAATCCAGAGGAGGTCAAGGGAAGCAGCACTAGTAACCAAGCCCCGTGTGAAGAGCAGGAATGTAAAATGGAGGGAGAGAATTGCCTCCTAATTTTAAGGGTCAGTTATGATTATGTCCAACCAGTTGAAATTAATGGGATGACATGATTGAAATATTTGGTTGTAACTCTTCATTGAAGTCCTTTGGTTTATATCCTCTCTCCAAGAAAAGAATAGATTCTATTAATGGTGCTGGTTTAAATAGATGATATTAATTTGAAACTTCCAGTCATCACCTAGGTAAGTACCACTGTAAAATATTTTCATATTCACCAGAAATTGATAATGGGCAGAGGGAGAAGAAACGTAGGAAGCATACCATTCAAATAACAATTACATGCCAAAATATGAAATACAAAGTAAAGAATGTAGGTCAAAAGAAATAGAGGTTAGTATGATAAAAAGCAGATTAAAAGTCAGCATGGTGGACTTAAAACTTGAAATGGGGCTTTACGGATGTATATGTTTGGATATGAGAAATGAAAAACAGGGGGTCATTCTGTATTTTGGCTGTGCAAAAATCCAAACTTGGCAAACTTTAATGTAAAGTTCAAGTCCAGTGGCAATTTAAGGGAACAGAATTTTAATATTACTTTGTAAGAAATTTTACTGCAATTAGAATCTGTTTACATCAAACATTAATACAAGAAGTAAGTCTTGTCTCTTCCTTCCAGGTGTGTCTGCACAGCTCACCAGCACCTGGCACCGTCGGAACACGTCCGTAGGAACACCATTTTGGATGGCTCCTGAGGTCAGATAGAATTTTGAGGGAGACAAATATCATATTTGATCCTTTCTGGCTTTCCTTTTTATGAGTATTCTCTCTCTCTCTCTCTCTCTCTCTCTCTCTCTCTCTCTCTCTCTACCTGTTTTGGAATAACTCTAGAAGAAAATGTTAGTTGTGTTGCTTTTAAAAAAAAAATATATATATATATATATTACTGATTTTTTACAGAGAGGAAGAGAGAAGGATAGAGAGTTAGAAACATCGAGGAGAGAGAATCATCAATCAGCTGCCTCTTGCACACTCCCTACTGGGGATGTGCCCACAACCAATGTACATGCCCTTGACCGGAATCGAACCTGGGACCTTTCAGTCCGAAGACCGACTCTCTAGCCACTGAGCCAAACCGGTTTCAGAAATTGTGTTGCTTTTACGTAAGGTTTTTGCATGTGTGAGGAGGAACATGGGAGGTGCTGTGAATGAATATATGAGCAGATGAAGCATTGAGTGAATGAGTGAATCAGAGGAGATAAGGAGAAATTGCTTGAAGCCTAAAATTTTCATTAAATTTACTTTTCATTGTGTAGCATGTTTCTCTGTAAATGATGTTTAGATTCTGTTTTTAAATTATAACAGAAATATAATGAAAACCACTAGCCTTATTGAAATCAGATTCAGGTCTGTTAACCTATATAACAGACTTCCCTATGGAGTCATTCTCCTTGGGGACTGTGCTCAGCTTTGGTAGATCCTTTTCATTATCAGTCTTGGGAGGTCGTAGGAAATGGCCAAAATAGTTAAGGAAAAGTATTCTAGAGTCACATCTTCTCTCCACAGTCACTGTTAATGCTGGGTCTTTTTAATTACATTTATCAGAAACAACACTCCCTGCACCCTGTGGGGAAAGTTCTGCTATTTATCTACAATTTCCTAAGGAGTAAAGGGAGGAGAAGTACTTCAAACACTACATTAATACAGCAAAATCTTAGAATTAAATTTGTTTGAGGATTAAATCCTGCTGTACGTTTTCTATTTGAATACTAATTATTACTTGCAAAAAAGTTAAATTGTAAATGTTATAGTAAAATATGGAGAAAGGATAAATTATCTTAAGAAACTTCTTTTTTATCTTAAAATAAACTTTAAAGACTCCAGTGAATTAAAACACTTTGTAGCAGTGGGTACGTCTTGGAATGAAAATAAAAACTATAATCATATGAGCAAAAACAAAATTGAATAAGAAAATCTCAAATGAGAGTTATTTTTAGAGTTTGTTCTGATTTATTGCTAGTTTTAGCAGCTTATAACAAAATTTTAAAACTGAGAAATTAATAAAATATAGCTATAATACCAAGCATTGATTTTATTCACAAATTTAATTATTAATATAATAAATACTATAATATATAATCATTATATTATCATATATAATAGTATTAAATAACTAATGATCTAACTTTATATTTTTAATGTTAATTTATAGTAACAAAGCCATTGTTATATGTTTAAGTTTGTCACTTAGTAAAAAACAATTTGATTAATGGGTCTTGAAACCACTCTGCATAAAAGGAAATATTTTGACCTATCTAAAATTTAATTACCCAAGTACTATGAGTTAATAATTACAATTTATACTTTAAACAATGTTTTTATTGATTTTAGAAAGGAAGGGAGAGAGAGAAGTAGAAACATCAATGATAATAGAGAATCATTGTTCAGCTATCTCCTGCATACAGGGGATCAAGTCTGCAACCCGAGCATGTGCCCTGATCAAGAATTAAACCACGGCCTCCTGGTTCAGAGGACTAAGCTCAACCACTGAGTTACAAAGCTAGGCTAAAATTTACATTTCTTAATGTGCAATTATTAGACAGTCAGACAAGTTTATTCAATTTGTTCTCTGTATCTATGAGTCTTTTATTTTATTTATTTGTTTATATTGTTCTTTAGATTCCACATATAAGTGAAATCTTATGCTATTTGTCTTTCTTGGACTGACATATTTCACTTAGCATAATACTGTCTATGTCCATCCATGCTGTCACTAATTGCAACATTTCATTCTTTTTTATGGCTGCGTAATATTCCATTTTACATTGAACATGAATTTTTTGTTGTTATTATTAATCTTCACTCAAGGATATTTTTTCCATTGGCTTTTAGAAAGAGAGAGTGGACGGGAGGAGGAGAGACACAGAGAGATACATTGATTAGTTGCCTTCTGCCCATGCCCCGACCAGAGCCAGGGATCTAGCTGCAAATGAGGTACATGCCCTTGACTGAAATAAAACTCAGGACCCTTCAATCCATGGACCGGTGCTCTAACCACAGAAAACCAGCTAGGGTTGCACTTGAGTTTTTAATATAAAACTTGGGACTCATGCTTTTTTCCCATACTTTAGGCTATGCTTTCTGATTTTAGCATTTCACTCTCCTGTGATATTAAAAATACATTGGTAGGACAAGAAGTGCTGTGTAAGATGCTGTCCCTATCATTATCCTGACTCTAAGTTGGGAAGCTATATATTTTCTCTATATATAGGGAGATAGAAATAGAGATAGAGAGATATATAGCTATCTATATATCTGTACACACACTGTACCCACACACACAGAGACACAAAGTATATATACTAATAAAAGTATAATATGCTAATTAGACTGGGAGACCTTCCGGGAAGACTGCCTGGACATCCTTCCGAACAAAGCCATGGTGGCTGGGCTGAGGTAGAGGTGGTTAGGGGCAATAGGGTCAGGAGGGGAGGGCAGTTGGGGGTGATCAGGCTGGTGGAGGGGCTAGTTGAGGGTGAGCAGGTGGGGGGCAGTTGGGGGCAATCAGGCCAGCAGAGGGGGAAGTTAGGGTGAGCAGGCTGGTAAGGGGGAGCATTTGGGGGCAAGAAGGCTGGTGGAAGGGAAGTTGAGGGTAAGCAGGCTTACAGGCAGAGTGGTTAGGGGCAATCAGACAGGCAGGTAGGCGAGCAGTTAGGAGCCAATGGTCCTGGATTGCGAGAGGGATGTTCTAACTCCTGGTTGTGGGATCAGGCCTAAACCAGCAATTGGGCAACTCCAGAGGGGTCCCAGACTGGAGAGGGTGCAGGCCGGGTTGAGGGACAAACACCCCCTGCATGAATTTTGTGCATTGTGCCACTAGAATATACACTGAGTGGCCAGATGATTATGATCTCTGAACGCATAATCATCTGGCCACTCAGTGTATATCCTACATAATAAAGGGCTAATATGCAAATTGTCCCTCGATAAGGAGTTCAACCAGCAGGCAGGCTGGCCAGCTGTCCCATGTCTCCTCCCCCTGGCCAGGATGGTCGGACCCTACCCATGTATTAATTCATGCATCAGGCCTATACACACACTGAGTGGCCAGATTATTATGCATTCAGAGCTCATAATAATCTGTACATTCATTGTGTGTGTGTGTGTGTGTGTGTGTGTGTGTGTGTGTGTGTGTGATGCAGGTGCTAAGAATACAATTGATTATGGTCTTCTCGTCTATTTACCCAACCCAATAGCATACATTTGCTTCTATATTCTTCCTCTATCCTGTCTTCTTGCCTCCTTTCTGGAGGAACTTTTGTCCTAGATGTTGTATTTATCATTGCCTTCCTTTTATTTTTTAATTACACTCATATGTTTATATTTAAACTCTTTTCTGTTCTTACTGTTAGTATCAGGTACGAATAAAGATATTTATGAAGGAGTCACCCTTCCTGGATGGAATGTGTGTAATGCTACCAAGTAAACTGAACTGTGCCAACACAGGGGTATTTTAATGTGTTAAGCCTGATGCTAAATAGAGTCAGACAAATGAAATATTGTTCCAGACAGGGCCTTAGATTTCTTTTGCTCGATTTATCCTTTCAAAGTTCTGTAGTTAAATGATAAATTCTAATCTTCCATCATCCCCAAATCATTTTTATTTGTCTAATAAGTTGGAATTAACAAAATGTAATTTTTTAAAAAAAATTAAACAGTAGTTTTTTAAATGTAAAGTTGAATTTTATTTCTGTGATCATTGATGTTATGAGTCATTATTTGCAGTCCATCTGTATTTATATTTCCATATTTAAAAATAAATTCTGTCTGAAACCAGTTTGGTTCAGTGGATAGAGCGTCAGCCTGCGGACTGAAGGGTCCCTGGCTCAATTCCAGTCAAGGGCACATCCTTGGTTGCGGGCACATCCTCAGTAGGGGACGTGCAAGAGGCAGCTGATCGATGACTCTCTCTCATCGATGTTTCTAACTCTCTATCTCTCTCCCTTCCTCTCTGTAAAAAAAATCAATTAAATAAATAAATAAATAAATTCTGAAGTAATTATTTAGGAATTATTCTGTGTAATACTATTTTATAATATTGTAAAAAATCTTATTTTTTCTTATTTATCTATTATATCTTTTGATTAGTGAAAATTTAAAAAACCTGCCTGTAGTTTTATAGTTTAGAATGCTCCCAGATAAGTATTGATAAATCTTTACCAATGTTTATTTTTATGTAATATATTATTCTTTTATTAATGGTGTAAACCTTATTGCATTCCTTCAAACTTCTCTCATGCCTACCTTACCTTGCAGTTATCAGGAAAGATCAAGGCCATTTAATTAGATGGCTCTCCAGCTTACTTTTAATTCACTAAGATATGTTCCTTATCTTGCCACAAGGAATGACTTCATTCAATAATCAGATGTTCACTGAGCTATAGGGATTGCATAATCTTTAGAATCCCATCTCTTTCCATTTGGGACACTTTCTTTGCTCTTTCTGTTTGACATTTTCAAAAACATTTCTTCTCATAGGCTTCTTCCCTTATGTTTCAAACCTGTGTTTGCTAAAGTATTCTCTGTTCTCAGAATGAAAATGTTACTACTAATAACAGTTTGAGCTTTTACACTCCCAAGTTACTGCCTTTACTTGTAGCTGTCAGACTTCATCAGCTTGAACACTTACGTATTATTCTAAACATCTTGCTACATGCTTATTAAAGTCATGAACTCACTCTTTTCTTTCTTTCATTTTCTACTAGGTGATTGCGTGTGAGCAGCAGTTGGATACCACCTACGATGCCAGGTGTGACACGTGGTCCCTGGGGATCACGGCCATTGAGCTAGGGGATGGAGACCCTCCGCTGGCCGACCTGCATCCCATGCGAGCACTCTTCAAAATACCAAGGTCAGTGGGCTCTAACCCTCAGCCCATTGTCTGCAGCCCCCTTTTCTCCTCCAGCTACCGAGTGTTCATCATGCTCATCTTGGAAATACTCAGATATATTTCAGCAAGTGGGGGGCAAAGTGGCCTAAAATATCATTCTGCTTCTTCAAGATACTGTGTTTATTTAATAGTTTTGTTTTATCGGTCTGTTTAAGTAGAAGAGTTTTCTCTTGACACTTGGTATGCTTTTTTTCTTGTAAGAATTTGGTATCAGGAAAAGCAGTTCCTCCCAGTCTTTCTCCCAGTTCCTCCCAAGTCAGTCAGTGAGGAACCCTAGTCCACAGTCAATGCAACAGTGATTTGCTTCTCTTCACTCTATCAATCTAGTTATTTCACTGTGTGCTAAGACTTCTCTTTAAATTGTAATTTTCTTAATGCTATTTTAAAATCCTTTAAAATCTAAAGATTTTAAAATAACATTAAGAAAATTATAAATAAAATTTACTGATAAAATAATAATTATTTAAAATATGTTAATGTTTTGAATATATTAACATTAAACAGTAAACCTAGAAGAAAAATTTCCTTGGAGCCATGAAAGCACATTCCTATATCTATGTAGACCGCTTCCCTTCAGTGTGTATATTGACAAACTTTCCCCTGCTTTTTCTATTACTAAGTAAACACTGTTTTATATATTTGGTTAGGGAACTATATTTCTATGTAGTTCTATGTAGTTCAGAAAGCTGATATGAAAAGACTGCCTATATTTAGTGTAGATTTAATATCTTCTGAAGACTTCCTTAAGGATTTTGCCTGGTACTTTAATTCTAATGGAATGACAGGGGTCCAGGGCAGAGTGGTAGGTGGTATGTTATAGTTTGTTAGCATATTTTCTGTTAAATTCTCTGGCCCCAACACCTATAGAACATATAATCATATGTACAAAGTCTTGGGGATCAGTTTCTAGTCCTAAGAATTCATGGCAATATTTCATATTCATTTCCATATGTATCCTTTTGGGATATTGGGCATGTAATTAAATTAGTATAGCACCAAACATTTGACTTTGTGATGTTACTTTTGAATTTCCTGTCCTATCTACAGGTTCTGAATGATAAAACATAGCAATATATTTTTAGGTCTGATTGCTTATAAAACATGTAACTTATTTGGTAAGTGGAGAAACAAGAGTACAGAAAATAACAGAAGACCTATACTACACCATCTCTAAGTTATGTCATTAAATATTGAGGAAAACAGAAAAAAATCTATATTTCCTAATTCCTACTATGTAACATAAAGCACTGTATTTTATGACCATTTTAATGACCATAGTTAGCCCAGTGTTATTACTCTTGGTGGTGTTGCTGCGTGGAGGAGTGATGACAAACGATACATGCACCCATGACAAGGGACTAACGGAAACTACCTCATCTTAGTTATTTCTTACAGCTGTTACACTATATCTCCAAATTGGACCTCTAAGAAATCCTACTGACTCTAGAAACAATTATGAAAATGGGATCTGAAAAGGTACCCAGTTCTTAGTGCTCTAAAATCACCCAAACTCTTATCCTGAGCAAGCCAATAGATCGCTTACTAAGGAATTTTTCAGGAGGACAAGAAACAAAGCAAGATTGTTGGAGGAAAGAATTACTTCTTTTAATGTGAAATCAGCAATCTCCAAATAGTCCAGAGGATTGTAAAATGAGCTTTAGGGGTGAGCCAGGGTAGATGAGTAGCTGCACTTTTCTTTAATCAGACAGTACATTCATTTCATTATAAGCTATTCAAGGAGTAATGCAGGACTGAAGACAAGAGGTTTCCATCCCATTACTGAAAACAAAGAGCTGTTAGAATTAACATAAAGTGGTACTTCAGCCAATGCAACCCTCATGGTTGATCAATGTTGCTTGATTACAGAGTTAGCTCAGCCTCATTTTCAAGTCAAATTCTTTTGTATTCATGAACATGTCAAAGAAGAAAAAATTTTTTTCAGTTTAAAAATGAAAATAATTAATCACAAAATCTTTTAAGTGGCATTCAGAACTTTATAGCTACCGGTAATCATATTTTTCAGTTCCTTAGTCTTGTAGAACTATCTCTGGCCACATATTCAGTAACAGCAGAACTCATGAAGACATTGTCCTGTGCCCCTCTCTGCTGAAATTTCCTCCATCTCCTGAACAACTCCTCTCATGTCACCTCTGTGTACTCTGGATGTCCTTCAGAGACTTATGCAAGACTCAAAGCAAAATTTTTTTCCCTAATATTTCTTGTTTCTATTCTGCTCAGTATTGATGTTTTCCCCTACGGCTGTTAGCTGAAAGCAAGAAGGTTCTTGAAAAGAAAAAAAAAATTATCAGTTAGAAAAATTGGGTCATCTATTAAAGGCTTTCAGAGAAACAAGAAACCTGTCATTTTATATAAAGAATGATTAATAACTCATTTATCTGCCTTTGAATTGGAAAATGATGTGCATAATACTTGATTTTACCCAGCAGGACCTGTGAGGGCCAGTTCTGCCCCTAAGTTTTCATTGACTGACACGTGTGTCTAATTCAACCTTAATTATTATTTTTCTAGGAATCCACCCCCCAAACTAAGGCAGCCTGAGATATGGTCAGCAGAATTCAATGATTTCATTAGCAAGTGAGTAACAAGATAGTCTTTTTTTTTTAATCAAAGAAACATCATCTTGTTAACTTTGATATGTGTCTTTTTGAACAGTTCCTTCATACTTCCTCCTTACATTTTATCCATTAAACTAGAGGCCCAGGGCATGAAAATTTTGCACTTAGGGGGATTCCCTCAGCCTGGCCTGCCCTATCTCATAGTCTGAGAGCCTTAAGGGGATGTCCTACTGATGGCTTAGGCCCGTTCCCCTTGGGCCTCCCAGCCACTGTGGCTCAGGGCTACCTGAGCCCTGGGCCTTGCAGCTGCAAGAGCGGCTGTGGCCTGCTGAACTGCGAGAGCCATCCCACTGCACCAAGAGAGCTGCTGCTCACAAGCCAGGGGAAGGGACCAATAGGTACTCAGTGCACCTCATGATGATGGGTCATTTGGTCATTCTGGTCATCATGACACTGGCTTTTACATCTCCCCAGAGGTTTCCACTATCTTCTTCAAAACAAGCATTTGCTGTATCTTGTGAATGTTCAGAGAATTCATCGTTGCCCAAACAATGACCTCAAGGCCCTGTTGATTTACTTATTGGTAATAAGTTCTGCAGACTTTGCATCATCCAGTAACACATTTTTCTGTCCACCTGTCTTTAAGTAGCTGTACCCTTAGCTTCTCCCACCTGTTTACTCACCATCATTTGGTCTGTTATTTAACCCTTCACTTATCTTTATCATTAATTCTCATCATAAAGGTAATATTTATTATAGTTGGTGAATCTCATAATCATATAGATAAAATGCTTATACTATTTGAAATTCAGAGAACATTTTTAATTTAATGGGTATTTATCTCAAGTGCATTACCTTCAGACAGTTGACCAGACACCATGAGTTAAGACATTTCTAAATATTTATCCCATAGACTCTGTTTTCACAATTTATATTATGACTTCACCTTAATAAATAAAGATAAGAGATTGCAAATGGAAGAGAAGAGTCATTAAGGTTTGGTGTCATACTCCACTCCAAAAATGTATAAAGGGAAAAGAAAGTAGAGGAACCAGTCATACCCATCCATAACTGCTATCACTGGTTTCCTACCAAGAATATCTGATTATTACAAAAGTCAGGTGCATAGATTTAAGTGTTGTGGAAACCTAAAAAGAATTGATAATAGTTTTCTTTTTCTTACCTTTCACTTAACTAGTCATTACTGAGTATGTATTATGCACTAGAGAATATTTAATAAACTGCAATAGAATTTCTGTAAATCTCAGGATAACCATTAGTAAATCTGAAGGTCTCCCGAGATTCATAATTATGCCCATGTTTACAGTTCTTTCCACGCAAATCCTGAATGGAACCTGGTGACTGACATATTTCACACAAGTTTACCTCTGAGAATCATTTACTGATTTCATCCAGGCAGTTAACTTTCTGTTCTGTATGCTCTCATTGTAGGTGTTTGTCTTCCTCTTATAATATTGGCATTTTCATTTCACTACCTTCTTAGAGGTCTTTTTCCTACCTAGACAGAAAGTAACTCCAGGGCACTGAATGTGCCTTACCTGCCACTGTAACTCCAGTTTCTTAGCAAAGTGCTTGCTACACATCAGATATTTTATGAAGTTTTACTTGAATAAAATAATTTTGTATGTGACTAAGTGCAATACAAGTGCTGCAGATGTCAGAAATCATCAGTCTGCTAAACTAAATGAAAACCTGGTTTGTATTTTTTAGATGTCATAATTCTTATTCTTTAGCATTTTTATTTAGCATACCTGGGAAATATTTTTTTTTGGTTAAGCTGAGTAAAAAAAAAAAAAAGCCAAATTATAATTTCAAGAAGATCAACAGTACAGATTAGAAATGGCACTGTTGAAATTAAGGCATAGATTCTTTTTTCCTTTTTCTATATCCCCAGGTGACAGCCCAACTCTGACCAGTTTTCTCATAACCATAGATCCTCAGAAGCTCAGGGTTGGAAGAGTATTATAAACTTACATAGCCCATTCTTATAGTAGTAGAGTAAATCCTTTTCAAACATGTCCACTGAGCAGTCATCCAGTCAGTAGACACCCCTAATAAAAATAATCATACTTTCGAATGTTGCCCATTCTATCTTTGGAAAACCTCACTGTTGAAAGTTCTTCCTTATATATATTTCTTCATTTTTAAATATATTTTTATTGTTGAAAATATTATAGATATCTCCCATTTCCTCTCCTTTACCTTCCTCTCAGCCCCTATCTACCCCTCCCCAGATCTTCACTACCATATTGCCCTTGCCCATGGCTATGCAAAGGGATCTCTTACCCTTTGGGGCAGCATGGACGGGCCTGGAAAATATTATGTGACGTGAAATAAGCCAGATTTAGTGATATCGTGTGAAAGACAAATATCACATGATCTCACTTATTTGCGGAATCTAATGAACAAAATGAATTAACCAACAAGATAAGACCTTCAGCAGGAGGCATGGAACAGACATACCTCGAGGTGGGGTTGGGAAAAAGAAGAGATAAGCCAAAGAAAGTTCTTTCTTATGTTAACCTGAAATCTGTTTCTCTCCTAATTCTACCAATCCATTTGTGTTGGGATTTTTTTCCCCTATAATCACCAAGAATTGTCTAATCTCTCTTCCAAATATATGAAGACAGCATCACAGCTGGTTGAACATTCTAAGTTTGTTCCAATGATCCTCCTGTGATGTTGCTAAGTGCTCTCACTCCACCTCCTCTTGTATAACTCTGCTCTGTGCGAACTTCTTAAGAAGAAGTGTGACCTACATGTACATCTACTGTATGACCTCAGAAAACATCTACTGACATGGAATTTAAACATCCTCTGTACATTAGCCTTCTCAATTGGGTTAGCAGTTTTATCACCTAGAAAGAATTACATCAATGAGAAGCCTTTAGAAGCATTAGTGAAGGAAACTGAAAGGTTTGTTTTAATTTCAGATAAGCATTAAAACTCTAATGACTTCATTGGTAATTATTTTTAGCTAGTAACATGTAAAGGAGACTTCATGGTGGAGACCGAATTTAATTCTCACTATGCTTGCGGGGAGACTAGGGAAGTAGTATTTAGTAGCTTAATCACAGATGTGTGCACTTTCACAAATATTCATTTTGTCCCATTGCACTTTAACATTTTTTAGATGTTCTTGAGACCTGGTCTGAACAGTTATGAGGAACATTATTCTCTTAGGTTCAAGTAGTTTTAGGAATATGAATCATACTTTATATAACTTACCTAATAATTGCATGTTCTTTTTTGCCAGTGCAGGTGCTTGACTAAAGATTATGAAAAGCGTCCAACAGTGTCAGATCTTCTGCAGCATAAATTCATTACTCAAATTGAGGGCAAAGATGTGATGTTGCAAAAACAACTCATGGAATTCATTGACATTTATCAGTGCATGGGAAGCACAGAAAAGGCCAGGTAATCAAATAACATCTTAACTTTAAAAGCTCAAGGATCATCTAAAGACGGAACAGTTTTATAAGGAAATAGTTAAGGTGGGAAAAGTACTTAAATTCCATGGTTGTGGTTTAGAGCTCAGGGGCATTTACATTGAAAGTGATGTTAGAAGTTGAGTTGCATCCGAAATTGGTAAAATTACTGGAAGCATTTTTACAAAAACTTCATCAAAACAAAGAATGTAAACTTCAATAAGTGACTAGTATTAGTGTAAATTTTTATGTATTTTCTGCTCCTCTGTAAAGTAAGATATCTTAGAATTGAGATTTAAGAAGGAACATAAAATTTGATTTTTTTGATACTATTATTTGTTGGTATCATTTTCCTTGGTTGAATTATATTTTAAAATAATTAATATATTTATTTATACTTCTTGTTTGGATTTATAAAAACCTATGTATTAAAATATTACCATAGTTTATTTATTATAGATAGTATATGTGTTTATTTTAGGAAATTTAAAAGATACAAAGAAATGTAGGACATAAAGTCAATCTATTACCTTATAGTATCTTATGAACAGAAATATGTTTTTAAAAAGCTGAGTAATAATTTTGTGTTTTGGAGACTGCCTTCTTTCACTGATATTTCATGTCATTAAATATCCTTCTACCAAAACAAGTTTTAATGCCTGCACAACATTCTCTTGCACAACTGATATAAATAATCCTCTATTAGACATTTAAGTTGTTACTAGTTGCTTTTATTCTAGTAAATAACACCATACTGAAAAGAGTTGTACCTGAATCTCTTATTTCCTTAAGATAAATTACTATAGGTGGTACTGTTAAGTAAAGAGTAGTCATTTGTCATTTAAATTCATTCTTGAGAATCCTTTTAGTTTCATCTCATGAGCCTATCACTATTCAGGGAGTTAGGACATGACTTAAAATACAATTATATTTGAATTCCTTTTGTAGTTTTACATATTTAATTCCTGCTTCCGTCATGCCTACTGTATGCAGGACATTGTATGAGGACTTTATTTCTATTACCCCATGAGCTTTTACAACAACCCTGAGAGGAATGTGTTTGATACTCCATTTTCACAGCTGAGAAGAACTGAGGTTTGAAGGGACTCATTAACTTGTATGAGGCTGTACAAGTAATGAATGACTTAGCAGGATTTCAAATCCTAATCCCAAAGCCCAAGCTTTATTCACATCAGAGTAAATGGCCTAACAATTGTGGAAGATCTGGGGAGATATTATCCTTGCCTATGTGAGCTTACAACTTTGCTGGCTGGAGAGACAGAACCAATACACCTGTATTGAGAAAAAAATTTAAAGTTGTGAGTGGAATAGAGTGCCAAAAAGAAAGACGCAGGCATGGGGTTTATAGCAAAGGGGGTCTTTGGCTCATACATGCTCATATTTTTATCCTTGTGTGAATACAGTTTTATAGTCTGCCACAGTCCCATCCTTCTCAAAAAACAAACAAACAAACAAACAAACAAAAAAAAAAAACACACAGATGACAAGCAATCAAACAGGAACGGAAGTATACCAGCATTGTATAGGGTGTTCAATATCAAGAACTCTGAAGGATCTGAGATTTTACCCTACATGAAAGCTAGTAAGTTGACTTGCCAGTTTCATGAAGGCTAGAAAGGGTATGAGACTCCTGGATCAGAGGCAAAGGATTTGTTACTCACAGTGAAGTCAGCAGCATGGTTTTATGTTCATGTTTATTGTCCTTGCCCAACAGGTCACGGGGGTGTCGGCCTAAGTAGGTACTGTATACACAGTGGGTTTGCCTCACAGTTGAGGCACCTGAAGCATGAGAAACTAATCTTTTAAGGAGTTGGCTAGCAAACCAGTCCAAGCTTATCCCTGGAGCAAACATTATCTAAACTCCATCTGTTCCGGAGGGAGATATATCTTTGGATTGTAATCCTGGCACTCTGAATTCTAGTGATAAAATTTTTTTGAAAACTGCTATATTTTGGGCACTATGTTAGACTCAATACTTCTGTTTCTGAATCACAAAATTTTGTCTTGTTTATCCAACTGAGAGCTTAGAATATGCTTTCAATATGCGAACTCATATCTTACACAATTATGGGAAATTTTTAGTCATTTCTTTAAATATTGATCTCTTTTTTTTTTACTTTTTTACTTAAAAGAGATAAATATTAGAATGTCCTACTCTACATATTTTATAAATTCTTTTTCATGTTGTCATCAATTTATTAATCTTTGCTGCATTATGGATGATTTCTTCAGAATTGTTTCCCAATTCACTAATTTTCTCTTAGACTAGGCCTAGTATAAATTTACTAGAGGCCCGGTACATGAAAATCATGCAATTGGTGGTGGTTGGGAAGGGGTCCCTCAGCCTGGCCTGCGCTCTCTCGCAGTCGGGAGCCCTGGAGTGATGTCCCACTGATGGCTTAAGCCATCAGTCAGACATCCTTACCATTGCCACAGAGGCAGGAGAGGCTCTCATCACTGCCGCTGTGCTAGCCAGCCATGAGCCCAGCTTCTGGCTTAGCGGTGCTCCCCCATGGGAGCACACTGACCACCTGGGGCCAGCTCCTGCATTGAGTGTCTGCCCCCTGGTGATCAATGCACATCATAGTGATCTGTCATTCCACCATTTGGTCATTAGCCTTTTATTACATAGGATACGCTATAGATGAGGCCCCTAGAACTATAAGTAATGCAAAAAATTCACTGTTAACTCATTTTCAAATTGCCCTCACTTAAAATCAAATTTCCCCCCACCCCCTCCATGGGTAGTGTGCTGCACCTTGGGAACCACTGGGGTTAACACTTTTCCTCTTTGTGCTTCATTTCTGAATACAGACACATATACCACGGGAATTGTAATCTCTCCTCTGCCTACCTCACTGGGTTGTCATGAGGTTCTGAGCTAATAAACCTTGAAATGTTTTATCAAGTAAGTGATGTCTAAACCGGAAGGGATTTTTATTTTTAAGCCCATGGGTACCCTCACAGGTAAGCAGGTGCTGATTAGAGGAGGAGGCCATGATTGTTTCCTGGGACTGTAGCTATGGAAGCTTTGCAGCAGGTTCCACAGGCCTTGGAGGGGGGCTCTGGCCAGCAGCCCTGTCGCAGTGGTTTTCTCTGGAGGCGCTGGCAGGCATGGGGGGCGCAAGGGGCACAAGGGGAGCAGTGAGGCTGAAGGGGCATTCTTTAAATTGTATGTGGCCATCTTGCAGCTATACGTGCTAGGGTGGGGCTCCAATCTCCTGAGCAGGGGGGCAGGGGCTGGGCCAGGGCGGAGCCAGGCAGGCTAGGAGGGCAGGTTTGGCTGTGCCCCCAGCAAGGTTCAGTGCGCTTTGCTGCAGAGACTGCACTGCTGTTGGGGGGAAGGGTTTTTACCCTGGGGGGCTCAGGCCTGCCTCCACCTTCTGCTGCAGAGACTACAAGGTTGCTGCTGTCCCGGGGATGGTTCTGATCCTGGGGGCCTCCTTGGCCATGCCTCCACCCGAGTCTGGAGTTATAGGGGGAAGAGGTGTCCCCAGCCCCTGAAGGGTGCCTGGCAGCACTGGGCTGCAGGGCCTGGGCGCCTCAAGGGTGCTGATGGGTTGACACCGGTATGCTGTTGTTGTGGGCACCCCTGGTGGGGGTGGCGAGGGAAGAGATCAGGAGTCAGAGGTGCAGGCTGCAGCTACTCCTGAGGCTATGTCTTCTCTTCATCTGATCAGCCTCCCTGACCCCCCCCCCCCAGTGTCCCTGCAGGGGGACTGGAAGAGCATTCCTGTGGCTATTTCTTCTTCCTTCTTTGCAGTCCACGTTCCTGCCAGGAGCTCTCCTCAGACCCCTGGGAACTTGGCTCTGGCCTCCCAGCCCCTCCATGGCTCCCTGCCACCCCACCCTACTCTGTGGTTTAGAATTTTAATTTACCCTCTCATCTTAGATGGGCTGTTTTGTGTTTTGCTTTTCTTTCTTTTGACATTCTTTTCTCCTGTTTTGAAGGTTTTTTCTTTTCTTTGCTATAATGTGGCTTTAGTAGCCCCCTAGCCTAAGGTGACCAGACGTCCCAATTTGTAACAATTTGTCCCTTGTCCCACGTCCCACTGCATTTGAAAAGTACGGGGAGAAACTCTTGGTCTTCCCTCACTTCTGGTGTCTGTTTGGGAGTCAGAGTCCTGTCTCTAACCATCTGGGAACCACCCCCCTCCTCCAGGCCCTCAAACCCCAGCCTCTGCAGAAGAAAAGTATTCTAAGCTGCTGAAACAGTGAATATCCATTATGTGGAATATGCAAACAGGTTCCTAAAATGCTTTTATATGTACCTTGAACATTTACCTAAAAATATTATTTAAGCTGTGATTTGCATTCCTTGTAAATAAAAGAAAACCTAGTCCAGTATCTACTTGATGATGAAAAATTCCAAATTAGAGAATTTCTTTCTGCGGTAGTTATAGAATTAATTAGGGGTCCAGTGCATGAATTTTTGTGCCTTGAAAGGAACTGTGGGCCACGAGGCTGCATTGGGCACAGAGATGGGTCTCAATACATCCTCAGTGTCCCCACCCTGCCCCTCTCACCCCAGCCCCCTGTCTGCCAGCCTCCCCTGCTCCCATGGGCTGCTGGTGCCAACCCCACTTGCATCACATGTGGAACGATTGGGGCTATCGGCAGCAGGGGTGCAAGCAGCAGCAGATTCCAGCGCCCAGCGGGATCATGGCACATGTGACCAAAGAATTTTAAGTAACCACCAGAGGTGACCTTGATGACAGTGACTGGCAGCCCGCCTTGGTCTTGCCTGCAACCCCTAACCCCCGTTCACTTGCTCCTCTATTCTGCTGCTGCCAACACACACCATGTTCCACGTGCGTTCAGTGGTGCTCAGCACACATCATAGCAACTGGTTATTTGGTTGTTCCGGCATTTAGTCTATTTGCATATTAGGGTTTTATATAGAGAGATATGCTATCCTTTAAATTTCTTTTGTTTTATGTACAAAGCAAAATAACTGTAATATTTTATTTGGCATGCTCGATATGCTGGTGTTGATTAATTTTGAAATAGATAAATTACATTTTGAATATAATTTTATAGTAACAGAAGAAACCTATGTAAAAATTTAGTAGCTCAAACATAGTTATCTCTTAGGCCAAAAATACTAGCTGCATTTGTGGTGCTGTGTAATCACCTCCACCCCTACTTCCCACCTCCACTCCCACCCCTTGGCCTTGGCATATGTGGTTTTCAAACCAGGATATAAGGCGAATGTGAGGATATAAGGCAACTGTGGTTTTCAAACCAGGATGTAAGGTACATTTCTCAAAGGATTAACAAATGAAAGACAAACTAGAAAACTACCTAACCATTCAATGCTAAAAAATCTGTCAATTCTTTAGGTAGGAGTAAAACTTTATGTGATGGAAATTCACTTGAATGGGAGTTTTATTTAAAAATGAAGGAAGAAAGAAAAATCAATAATAAGTAATAATAAGGTTCTTTCAGTGCAATTCAATGCATGGTTCCATTTTACTTTCTATTCTGAGCAAGATAATTTTTCTCTTACTGGCTGTGACCATGTCCTGGTGAGAATTATTCACCCTTTAGAGCATTTGCTCCCCCTTTCCCTTAATACATGGGATTTCTAAAATGCTATTCCAGTTCCTCTTACAATGAACAGCCTCTTGATTCCTGTCTCCACTTCAATTTAAAATATTTCAAAGATACTTCAAACTCAACATTTTCTAAATTGAACTGATGCTTTCCCACCCAAAATTAATTTTTTGTTTCCTATCTTATTAATGGTACCACTACTCATCCCAGTATTGTCAACCAGAATGCCAGCCAGAAATCTAGGCATTATCTTGACATGTTCTTCTCTCATACTTTCTGTTGTTAGTCCATAGCAAAACTAAATTTTTTTACCCCTACTCAACCCAGTACCAATTGTGTTATAATCCTTGCTATCATTGAAGCCATGGGTTGAGAAAACACATTCGTGTTGTCTCAGTGTTTATTGAGGCCATTGTGTAGAGCTCTGGATGAGTTGTGCAGAGATCTGACAGCTAAAGCAGCTATTGATTCTGTTCTGAGAGTTTACTATTTAGTGAAAGGTATAAGACAAGCATGAAAATAACCATTACACAAGTAACACATTTCAATTCCATAAAAAAAGAATACGAACAATGTCCTGTGAAATTTCAGAAGAAGTGGAGAGGATTTCTGCTAGTGGGTACAGGAAGGTAGCCTTTGAATCAGCACAGCAAGAGATAAGCAGGACTTAGTCACATGAGACAGAGTCACCACCAGATGGACATTACCACTGGGAAGAACGGCTTGTGCAAAGTCATGAAAGCAAGGAGATATGCTCACAGACAGGCAAGCCTTTAATAGAAGTTGCAATAAGAAACTCAGAAATGGGATTGGAGAGAACAGACCTTAGGGAACATTAAAAATCAGTCTGAGAGGTTTGGGCTATGTTCTTGACAAGCCCACATTAGAGAGGACCCCCGAGACACCTGTGTCCTATTGTGCACCATCCTTTCCTGGTTTCTAACAGGACACATTATAGCAACAATTTTGGATGCAGTTTGCTTGTTACCAGTATTCCTTCCTAACTTTTTAAGCTATTGTATATACTTAAATATAACATTTTAAAGTTAGTGGGGGAAGTTGGTCCCCATGTTTAATTATAAGCCAGTTAGTGGCTAAGTTTTTAAATATTTTGAGATGATAAATCTATTGATATATTTTTATGTCTTATGTTTTTGTGGCATGTTTTAATAGTTTGGTGTGTGAGTGTGTGTGTGTGTGTGTGTGTGTGTGTGTGTGTGTGTGTGTGTGTGTACTTACATTCTAAGTAAATTTTATCTTGGAAAATTCCAATCTTATCTTGAGGAGTAAAATAATTGTCCATCTGAAATCTAGAAGAGAGATCCCATCCAGGCACGAGTTAGTGGCAGTGTCTATCTTGGACAGAGAGCTCAAAAAAGAGACAGATGAAGCTAGAAAATTATAGTAGGGGCCCATCAAGGACCAGAACATTAAGAAATGATGACTTATTTTTGCCCACCTGAAATATTGCCGTATGCCTTTCTTCTCTACCTCCCCTTCTGGGAAAGCTCCCAAATAAGAGCTAAGTCACTTTCAAACATGGTCTCCTGTTTTGGAGCAGTTTCATAAGGAGTAAGCAATTGAATAGACACTCTCTGGGGAAGTCCATTAATGAGCATCTGGTGCTTCTCAATACAACAAGTAAAGGGATTAAAATAAACAGGAAGAGGCAGTTGCTCGAATGTGCTGGTAAGTTGTAAATGATTGCTGGGAGTAAGTTACATTGATATTTAAAATACTAAAAGCAGAATATAGAACCATGACATTCAGATAATTTGCCATGGATGTTGATTCACATGACTAGAGGAAACTGAGACCAAGGCAAACTAAGACTTGTGCAGAGTTGGGTGATGCTGTGTAGAATGTAGGGGCCAGAACTCGTTGGTCCTAGTCCAGTTCCTCTATGTATCATGCTGTCTTCCTTTTTTCTACACAAAATAATCATAAAATTACAGACTGTAATTACTGAAAGGGAACTTCTCTTCTGGTTCCTTATTTTAGAGATCAGAAAGTTAAATCCACAATTTTAAAATCAGTTAATCATCAGCCCTGGACCATAACTCAAACAGCCTAATGTTCAGACCAGCACTTTCTCTGGTTTCTATGTCATCACTAGTCATAGAAGTTTGTGTTCACAAAACTGTTGATAAAAAGTTTTTGTTGGACTTTTTTGGGCTGCTTTGTATGACTTACCCATAATGGGCATTTTATAAATCTCTTTCATGGCCCTCTTGGAAAGAGTTCCCATTCAGGGTTTGGGTTCTGGAGAAGGGCCGCACACAAATGAAGAGACCTGAGACTTGAAGAAATTCAACTTGGCGATATGGGGGGCCAGGCGGTAGTCCAACTCTAGTGGGAGAACTACTCCTGCTCTGGCCCTGCCATTCTCTTTTATTAAGGCTTTGGGGAAAACATCTTAGGCAACATAAACAGAAATTTACATGTATCCCTTAGGAAGGAAATAACAGAAACTTACACAGGACAAACAAAGTGGAGGCTGCTTCAGCCAACAATATCTCAACTAAAGGTTAGAGCAATTAAGGTTGTTGACCAGCCTTCCTGGCTTCCTGTCAACATCTCTTTTTTAGTGAAACTGATTTGTTTTCCAGCAGGGCATTTAAACTTAAAATTTAACCAATTTCTTTGCAATTGGGATTTGCATTAGTGAGTAGTATATTCAAGGGTTAAAGAAATCTTTATGTTTCCCCAAATATTTTTTTTTTAAATGAAGAGGATAAAATGGCAATCTAATTTACAGCATCCTTGAAATGTTTGGGAAATAATCCTCTAGGAACTAGATTTTAGTGACTACTTAACATGAGTTGATGATTATCAACACGGTAATTGTTTCATTTCTTTTGTTAAGATCCCTCATCTCTGCTTTGAGTTTAATGATTTCCATTTGTTATTAGTAGCCAAATTATCAGCAGGGACCAATAAAATTTAATTAATCAAAAAAGTGTTAGTTTTGTTTTCTCTGCTAATTACTCCTTAAAGTCATATCGCAATGGGAGACTCTATTTAGCATGCTACTTTGTGTACTCTATGGTGTTTAGTCTTCCATACTTAATTTCATTTGAGTCTAAATTGGTAATTCTTCAGTGGCTGCCTGCATGTGTCCCTGAGGACAATAAGTGAGCCTGTGATGAGTGACTTGTCCTCAGGTACCCACACTCAAGCCAGCAGGCCACTTGCTGGTTGCTGAACCTACCATGTGTTGTCATCCCTCTTTATTTTTGGCTCACACAGTATTCTGTCATTGTAATCTCCCCTCTTCTTTATCTTCTTCAACATAAACTTCAGAACCATATGTCCAAATGTCAGCACTCTTGAGAAGCCTTTCTCCCAAGTCCCAAGTTTACATTTGCATGTTTTTCATCTGTGGTCTTACAGCACTGTGTTCATACTTCAAAGTCAGACAGGCCTGCAATGGACTCCTCATCCTTCTGTGTACTGGTCCTGCCATGCACTAGTTTTGTGATTTGGGGCAAGTGACTAAACCTCTCTGAGACGTTGTTAACTCTTGTCTATGAAATGGGAGCGCTACTGAGACTTATCCCATACAGTTCTGCAGATAAATGAAATGCCCTAAAAAGCATAAAGCTCAGAACCTAGTACAGAGTTAGATATGCCATCACTTTCTGGTTACATGCGTCTATATTTTGTGAATTTTAGTAATCTTTGTAAATCCCATATACTGAGTCCAGTGCCTTGCCTGTAGGAAATGCTCAATAAATATACATTGTTTTGCATTAAAGAGTCTGAATTACGATCAGAAATAGAAAACTCTCATCTGGCTTTTTATATTCATTAGGTACAGTTAAGAGCACATTTGACTATTACTTAACTGAGATTAATTGGAGAAGCAACTAACATGGATTTTTGTTTTTTAGAGAAGCGTTTAAATGTCTTTTGTAGAGGAAACTTGTATTTTAACAATTCCTCTTTTTGTAATTCTTCTGCTGAGTTAGTGGCAGAAGCAAGAGGACTTAGGGAGGCGGATATTATAACATTTACATTGGTTTCTCATTTGTTCCTAAAACATCTTTGTGAAGTCACATGATGCACATCTGGTCCTTCTTTTAGGATAGCACCACTGAGGTGCAGGGTGCTATTGCAGAACCAAGACTGTCCAGTCTCTCAATTTCATCTCTGTGGTTTTTCTTGAAATTTAGTTATTCATTCATCAAGATAACCCAACTAATACCCTGGGGTAATCATAGGTTCTAGAAATGTTTTACTAGAGAAATTACAGCTTAAAGAGATTTAGTAATGCCATTATCTCACAACCCTTATAACCAACACATGTAGCTTGAAACTTAGATGGCAAGGCTGGCTCTAGCAAGAAAATATTGTCTTTTCTGTTTGAAGCCCCCTCATATGGGGCTCAAACTCTCATGATCACTCTAGTTTTGCCATTGAGCTAACATAATAATTCATATGCTCCCACTTCAACGATATCTTTGCCTTTTTCAGTCCATCACTTTTCTCAGATAGTAGCAGATTGATCCTATTTGCTTCTTAATTCTTTTGAAGGGATAATGCATATTAACATTTATAAAAGCAACCCCTACTTATTATTTAAAAATTCAATCAGTGCATAAATAAGAAGCTTTAGAAAATTACCCAAAAATCTCTGCACCATGGGGAAGGAAACAGCATAAACATAGTTTCCCCTTATCTGCAGGGGATACATTCCAAAACCCCCCAGTGAATGCCTGAAACCGTGGCTAGTATTGGACCCTCTATGTACTGTGCTTTTTCCTACACATACATATGTATGATAAAGTGTCATTTATAGATTAGGCACAGTGAGAGATGAAGAGCAATAAATAATACTAAAATAGAATAATTATAAAAATATAGTCTAATAAAAGTTATGTGAATGTGACATTATTAAGTAAAATAAATGTTACCATAAGACTGTGACCATCTATCTGATAACTCAGAGGGCTGCTGAGTGACTCATGGGCAGGGAGCATACACAGTGTGACACACTGTACCGGGGATGATTCAGGTCCCTGCAGGTCAATGTGAGATTTCATCACGATGCTCAGAATGACGCACAATTTAAAAGTTTTGAATTGTTTACTTCCGAAATTTGGACTATGGCTCACTATGTAACTGGAACTGCAGAAAGTAAAATTGAGGATGGAGGAAGTACAGTAAATGCTATTTTAAATGAACCTTTACTCAAACTTAACAGAAAAAAAGAGACTAGAGAGAAAATGAATACATTGCTGGAGTTAAGTTTATCTTTCTTCATGTAAAGAGTTTTTGGCTTTTGCTGGATTTTAAAAAGCTAGATTAATTTTGATTCAGATATAGAAAATATCTACTGTCTCCTGGATCTGATGGATGCAGTTAGCAGTTATATGTCCTTCCATCTCCTCTGTTTTCACTTTCTGGTATTGTTATATATTATTTTACATTGTCAGAGATTAACATTTATACCCTGTTTCCCTGAAAATAAGACAGTGTCTTATATTAATTTTTGCTCCCAAAGATGTGCTAGGTCTTATTTTCAGGGTATGTCTTATTTTTCCATGAAGAAGAATAAGGGACACATTTATTGTTAAATAAAAATAAAGGAAATTTATTACCTGTATATGGTACAGTAGTACGGTAGTTGTCAACACAAACCAGACAAACTGTGAATCCTACAGTATCAAGAATTTACTCATTTATTCAATGACAATCATGTCATCATCTTCTGGAACATCATCATAACAATCCAATTCCTGAATTTCCTGGTGAATTTCTTGTGACTCCATTTCTTTCAGAATCAGTGGACCAAATCTCTCATGTTTAGCCATAGCACTGTCTTTAAATGAATACTTCTTGTCAAGGTAGCCTGCTCACAGTGCATTTGCAATGCAACTGTCAGTGATTTTCTCCCATGAATTCTTCACCCAAGTCACAACTTGTTGTAGTTTAGGTTTCACAAAGTTTCCACACTGATTTCTCTCCATTGTATTTTCAATGTAGTCATTAATTTCCATGCGCAAATTGTCTTTGAATAGCTTCTTTTTTGCAATATCAAGAGTCTGGAGATAGGCTGACATTCCTGTGGGAATCATTATCTGATCTATTTTTTTTTCATGAAAATGTCTTCATGTCTTTAGCGCAGTGAGTGCTGGCTGCATCCCAGACTAGCAGACCTCTTTGGCTCCCTGGCATAACAAGTGGCAGCATTAAATCGACCCACTTCCTTATAACTGCTTGTGTGGCCCAGGCCTTTTCAGTTTCAAGAATAAAAAATGCCCAAAACACGTTCAATATTTTCCTTCTTGCCCTTAGAAATGGTTAAAGGTAGGATTTTAGTGTCATTCAGAAAAATTGCCAAAATACAGGAAACATGTGCACTTTGTAAGCAGTGGATGGAATGTACACTAAGGAGGCACCCTTTTCAATTGTTTGAGATGATTGGCCCATAAACACTGCAGTTTCATCCATAGGATTCATGTTGGAAAGATTGTATTTAGAGAAGTCAGCATCATCACTAAAGGGCTTGAATGTAAGTGCTCACTTAATAACTTGAGTATCTTCCAACCTAAACAATGTTGTAGATCTTCTTAAAGACAGTTCACTTCGCTGAAGGAAATTATCCAGCCAGTGTTGTGATGCTTTGAAGTCTTCGGGGGCTATGTCAAACTGTGGTGCCATTGCAAGGGCAAATCCTTGAATCTGAGCCCTATTCACAACCAAAGCCTTTGGTCTCCTGTCAACAACCCATTCACAGATCACGTATTCCAGCTCAGAAAATAATGGTTGCCGACCTGATCCACACTTGCGCTTTTTAGCATTTCCCTTGTCCACTTGTTCAATGAGGTTACTATACTCTGCTCGCCATTTTCAGACCAATCGGATACTCAACATATTCTCTTTGCAGAAAGCAGTAAGATTTTGGCCCCAAGAGTCTTCCATGATTCCTTTCTTGTACTCCACGGAGTAGCTTTTTCTTTTTGCGCTCATTTCAAGGGGTAAAAAAAGAGGAATTGGGGTATCAAATTGGGGAGAGGGGAATCACTTAAAATGACACAGGAGGGATCAGAGGGGGGGATCAAAATGGCACATGAGAATCAGAGGGGGATTACTATTTTAGTAACCCCTTTTGATCCTCCTGTGTCATTTTGAGTGTCCCCTCTGATCCTCCTGTGTCAGTTTGATTGTCCCCTCTGATCCTTCTGTGTCATTTTGATTGCCCCCCCTGATCCTCCTTATCACTTTAGTGATTCCTCCTCCCCCCACCCCTGTGCCACTGAACACCTTCACCAGACATCCCCCTTACCCCTTTATCAGACATTTACCCCCTTGTGCCTGCCTGAGGACTGTCACTGGGCTTGATGGGGCCTAGACCTGGGCTGGAGCAGGGTCTGCTACTGACTGAGAACCTTCAGTCATCAGGTAGTGTCACCAGAGACAGACCTGCACTCACCACCTTTGCCGATTCCCATCCGTTCTAATACTCTTGTTCTTCTACATGCATCTGTGAAAGTCTCCTCCTCTCTCCCGCCCCGCGCTCACCACTCACTCTGACCTCTGCTCCGCCTCCACATAGCAGTGAAGTCAGGACTCCGCAAAATGTCACTGGTCACTGGTCACTGGTTGCTAGACACCTTAGCAACCAATTAATTTTTATTCTGAGACAGAGCCTGGGGGCCTTATTTTGGGGGGATGCCTTATATTTCACTCAGAAGGAAACCTGTAAGTAGGTCTTATTTTCGGAGGATGTTTTATTTTCTCGGGGAAACATGGTAGTACATCTATAACCATAATTTGTAGGGTTGCATAATCTTTATTCATTGCTCATGACAATTTTCTTTCTTTTTTTTCTTTTTTTATTATTTTACTATACTTGTTTCTGAGTCCTTTCATCATTATCTTGGGTGGTTAAATTGTCTTTGCATGGTTATTTTTTTTAAGTATTTTATTTTATATATTTTATTGATTTTTTTTTTTACAGAGAGGAAGGGAGAGGGATAGAGCATTAGAAACATTGATGGGAGAGAAATATTGATAAGCTACCTCTTGCACACCTCCTACTGGGGATATGTCCGCAACCAAGGTGCATGCCCTTGACCAGAATCAAACTTGGGACCCTTCAATTCACAGGCCGACATCCTGAGCCAAACTGGTTAGGGCTATAGAAAGCTTCAACCTTAAATTCTTTCCTTCTTGAATTTGAAGCTCTGTATTCATTAGGTAAAATATACTTAAGTTAATGTTTCTTTTCCTCCAGATGTTACCAGAATTGTTCCACTAGCTTTTTGGCAGTGTGTGTGGCTGGTGAGAGAACCAAGGCAATGTGATGCCTCCTTTTGGTCATGACTGACTTTGTCTGCAGGGTGCCCATAGGCTTTCATTAATTTTGCCAAGCTGTGTGTTAGTGCCAGACTTTCCATATCTATTTTGTTTGTACTGTATAATGCATTATAGCCAGATCACACTGGCTCATGAGTGCCAAGTGAATCTTTGTTCTTTTCTTTTTCAGTGTGCATGCTTAAACCATGCGCCTCACCCTACCCATGACTTCAGTCATATTTATTCTGAAGCTTGTTGCTTTTCTGTCATGATTTTCTTCTTTTTTCTTTTCTCAATTCAACTGTCTCAGTGTTTATCTATTTCTTTTTTTTCTTGTCTCTTCATTAAAACTGCGTACCTTCTCTTGAGAAGTTGTCTCTTTAATGAGAGATCATATAAGAAGTCCCTTTGAGGAATGGAGAACTTTTGTCTGAACCTTTCCCATTATTCTTTCCTGTGTTATATGTTCTTCATCTGTCTTTTGTTTATAACTTTAACTCCTCCTCCTCCTTTTCTTTTCCTCTTTTGTGAATAGTATGTATGGAGATTAATCTCTTCTCAGGTGGAACCAGGAATACATAAAGAGTTATGTGTTGTTTCTCAGGTAAACAGATTTCACAGTGTTTCACAATTTGCTTTATAGATTGTGGGACTATGGTCATTTCTGTTTTTCATGAAAGAGACTTCTCTACTTTCCATTCTTTTTGCGGTTTAATGAGTTCTAAGGGAAGGGAAAAATTACTTTATTCTGTGGCATTTAACTTGGACTAACTCTCATCCAGCTTCTTGATAGAATAGGACAGGGTGCAATGGATGATAGATGGTCTCAATTTTTTTATGCGTCTTTTATTAAGAGCTGGAGTCTTTGCTGCCTGCCCTTGAGCGCTGGCATTTTCTGTGACCTCCTTAGTTGATGGGAGATAGCAAAAGTAACATATGATGTTTCTGAGCCCAGACCTTCAGAAGCTGTCAGTGTCACTTCAGGTCTCTTGGGGCACTGTCTCTGAGAACCCTGAACTGCCAGGAAGAAGTAAGGAGATGAACCAGGAGACCACTGTGCTGGGGAGACCACATGGGGGCACTCTGGTTAACAGACCTGCTTTGGGCCTAGCCTCACAGCTGTCCCTAAAATGTGCTGACTATATGACTGAAGCTATCTTGGCCCCTTCAGACCAGCCTACTCACCAGCTGAATGTCACCAAGTGACCTAAATTAACACAACATGGAGCAAAGGAATTGCCTACTTGTGAGTCTTGCCTGATTATGTGGCCCACAATGTCATGAAATATAATAAAACTATTGACCCAGTGCATGGATTCATGCACATTGAAAGGAAATTAATTAGAAGGTAGCCGGTGGGGCAGGACTGGGTGAGATGGATAGGACACATCCTAGAGCCAACCTCCTGAGGTCCCTTCCCGACTGGCCTTACCTAGGGTGGCACCATGGCTTGAATGGTGTCTATGGAGTGAGTAGGGTCCTCTGGCAGGTGAGGTCCTTCCACCTGGCCTGTGGGGATTGGTCTGACATCTCCCCAGGGGTCTTGGGATGCAAGAGGGCACTCTGCAAAGTTGCTGTGGTACAGGGTGTGGAATGCAAATGCAAGTGTGCAGCAAATCGGATTCAGGGCCAACAGTGCCCCAGCAATAACATAACCCATGGCCAAAGGTGGAATTTTCCAACCTGCGAGGAATTGAGCTCCCTCCTCTCTAGTTTCGGGGTGCATCATCCGAGAACTGCCCTGCCAAGTCACTGCAGCTTGGCAGCTCCTGTGTTGAGCATCTGCCCCCTGGTGATCAGTGCGTGTCCTAGCAATTGATTGGACTAGTGGAGGGACAGTTAGCATATTAGCCTTTTATATATACATAGATGTTTTTTATAAGCTTAAAAATTTCAGGATAACTTGTTACATAGCAATGAATAGCCAAAACAAGAAAATATTAATATGAACGAAGTCACCAATATTCATTGTGTTGTTGTGACTTAAAACCTTAGGTGGCTTATATAACAAGAATCCCACCTTGAGTCTAAGAAAGATTAGATATGTCTGGGCTACCAGTGAGACAAGTGTGTTCACATAGATGGAAGGTACCGAGGAGCCTCCTAGGAAAGGAACTGGAGTTGTGGCCACAACAGGGAGCCAGGAATTTCTGATGGGTAGTGGGTTTGTCCAATAGGAGTCTTTTTGCTTAGGGTCATGTAATCTTTTGGGCAATGACTGCTACTAAGGGAAAGAGCACAGGCTTGACCTGTAAAAAAAAAAAAAAAAAAAAAGCCCAGTAATGAAAGGAGTTGGAAATCTGGATACAAGCATTGGCTATTAATCAAAGCTATCCTGAACCCAGCCCAGTGACCTGGGTACATGTCTGTGTCCTAAGAAAGGTGAGGTTATAAGTGAAAACTGAAAGAACTGCTTCACTCAATCTGTAAATTCAATACGAGCAATAATATTTTCCCCATCTCAATCAGCATATAACACAAAGGGGAAATGTCCATCATTTCCATTTCCCAAAGGACTCCTGGACAAAAGCAGCAGCATGAGGGGCCAAATATCCACACAGCAATAGTCTATCAACCCAGAGGCTCCTCAGCAGAGGAATAAGCTACTTGGCAGAGTAACTGGAGGCACTGCTTGCAGGTTGAGCAATGCTGAGCAATGCCCAGCCTAGTCAGGAAGGACTCTGTACTGAGGAGCAACCAGAGCACCCAGAATGACTAACTGGGTGTCAGTCACCATTTTGCCAAGTAAGTGGGAAGGATACCAATACCCAATAAGCAAGAGCTGAGTAACAGTGTCTAGCTGAGGTGGGTTTGTCCACGAGCACTTTCGAGACATACTTATGGGGACAATGAGCCAGCAAAATATGATTTTTGAAGACCCCTATTGTACCCATAAGTTGTATGGGATGGCCCATGTTGTACACCTCCAGGAGGCACCATTCATGTCATATTCCACATGAATATGGACAGAGATACAACGTCAGTGGTGCCCTTTGGTGTTGTACAGTGTGGACTGTGGATCAGGAGCCTGGGAAAATTCTGAATAAGTCTGTTTTATAACCCAACTTGATCACCATCTGTGATATTATCTACATACACCTGATTTTAAGCACAACTAGAGAATTGGATAAAGAGCTGTCCCTGATTCTTACTTTCTTATTTGGGTCCTAACTAGCTTGAAAATGTATGCATTCTAAAGTACTTTCACATAAAATTGACTTCACATAAAAATGCTTTCAGCAAATCTATACAGAGTTGAAATCTGTTTCCCTAAAGTTCATGTGGACTAATTTATTTATCACTTCCTTGGCATTTTCAGCATCATTCAATGTAAGATTGTTTTTCATTAGAATTTAGCATTAAAATATGCTAATTATTTGTAGGGAAATTTAAATTTTATATATTAGGACCACTTTATGAGTTCTAAAATTACATTAGATTTCCAAATATCTATAATATACATGTTTCCAATAATGTTCTAGAAGTCATTATTTTAAAGATGGCATTATCTAATTTTAACTTTTAAAATTTAACTAAATTTAACTAATTTAAAAATTAACTAATATTAATTTGACCCAACTTCTTATTTTAAAAATATTTGCACTTTTTCTTCTAATTTTATAATTATTTTACTAACAATGGTTTCTGAAAATAATTACATTTTAATTAATGGAATAGAATGCATTGAATACAATAAAAATATGTAGTTAAATAGAACAAATTATAACCCATTTTCTAAAAAAACAAAAATAATTTTTTTCTGAAAAATAATCTGTCTACATCATTTGGCCTTCTTATTAAAGACATTCATCTTTAACACATTAAAAATATTTTTATTGATTTCAGAAAGGAAGAGAAAGAGAGAGTGAGAGAAACATCAATGATGAGAGAGTCATTGATTGGCTGCCTCCTACAAGCCTGCAACCCAGTATGTGCCCTAACCAGGAATTGAACAGTGACCTCTTGGTTCACACCTCTTGTGTCTGAGCCACTGTGGTCAGACACAAATTTTATTCTCTAGAGTAAAAATAGCTTAAGGGATTATCAAGAGTATTAACCTACATTATAAAAGTTGCAAAAAAATACTGCAATATTGCCTATTTACTTTTTTCCCCTCAAATTAAATGGCCTAGGATTTGACCACATCCATTTTTGGTATTTTTGCCAAAAGAAAAGACACAATACATAAAATTACACTTACTGTTGAATTCTGCAGTGCCTCACAGGAATGTGGTTGATACTAATGTTTTGCAGCAAAGCAAGATTCACAAGATGTGTGGGTTGAATGGAGGACAGAGGAACCATTTTCCCTGAGCACCTTCCCCTGTTTTGTTCTCTGCATTTTGTCTTCATGTTTAAGGAGAGTAATAGTTTGTTGAGAGAAACACTGGAAATGTTTGTGATTTAAATTAGCTAAAACTTTTAACCATCTTTTTTGCAGGGAAAGAGTGAAAAATATTTTTAAGGATAGTAGTAAAGAATTAGAGCAGAATATTTCAGTCTTGGAATAGAATTCAAAATGATGTGCTCCTCATTCCTACTGCAAGGCACAAAAAGCCTTATCTCTGACTGCTCAGCTGCCCTAATCTTGTTTGCTTCCCCATTTAGTTTTGTAATCTCTGCAAAAAAAAAAAGTGCTGTATTTAAGAGAATTTTTAGTTTCAGAAGATTATGATTCACTTTGAAGTTAGATTTCTATATAAATACAGCTGGAGTTGCTGGAGTTTTTGGGGGTTTTTTTAAGTGGAAAAAAATCTGACGTCAAAATGCCATGTTGTATTAAAAAAGAAAGAAAGAAAGGAAAATAAGTACATAACTATGGCTATTCTAGTCTGGATAATTGAAATTAAAACAGAATTCTATAGTTTTATGATTGATGCATATATATTTTACTGCACCACAAGTTCCTCTGAAAAAATAAATAGTGTGTGTGTGTGTGTGTGTGTGTGTGTGTGTGTGTAAAAACATTTACCTTGGCCGCCCAACCTAAAATGCGGGTGTTTTCCTTGTCCATGGACAATAGTGCAATTCTCCTATATTTATTCAACTAAAGTGGAAGGAGGTTTTGAATTCTTTGAGGAATATGTTAAATTTTATGTAATTAAACATGAAAGTAGAGTTTTCAAGTAGGCAGTTGGATGCAGATATCTAGATTTCAGGAGAGAGAAGTCTATGTCAGAGATCAGGTCGTCTTTATAAGTCATTTGCTTATAGAGGTTCTTTATGCCATGGCACTGGATGCAGTCACTGATGTGTGTATTTCGAAAGAGATGTGAAGGGGGCCTAGGGCAGGGCTCTGGGAGACACCCACATTGAGGAACTCAGCAGAGGGAGAGGAATCAGGACTGGAGAATAAGCGAGTGTGACCCTCTGTGGAGGAAGAGCAGGGTAATGCAGTCTGTGGCAAGCCACGTGAACCAGGTGTTTCAAAAGGAGAGAATAGTCAATTCCGCCAAACAGTGCTGAAAATTTAGGAAGAATAGAGTAATGCTGAATTTGGACACAAGACGTTCTTCAGTGACCTTGACAAGTGCCATCTCAGCAGGCTCGCTGGAAGGAAGCCCCAGTTGAGAGAAGTTAAGGAGAGGGGTAAGGTCAGGAAGAAGAGAGAGGGAATGTGAAGTACTCTTCAACAAGCTCAGCTGTAAAAGATAAATGAGATAGTAGTGAAGGAATGGAGGATCAAAAGGAGAGATTGTTAAAGATCGGAGCTCCTAGAGCCCATTTGAATGCTGATGGAGGGAGAAGCTGATAGGGCATGTGAAAGAGCATCCTCACAGCAGTCCCGAGAGAGCAGGTGCACAAGTAGAAGAGTTGGCCTTTGTTCACTGTGGGGATAGTTTGTTTACATAACCAGAGAGGAGACTGCGAGAATAAAGAGACATAAAAATGAAATTCTGCCAACTTGTTTTAAAAAAATATGTGCAAAGAAAGAAGCATACAACTGAAAGGTTAAAGTTGGTGGTGCCTGGGTAGGCTAAATAGCAATGTCAGAAGGTGAGTAAAGAAAAATTGAATTTACGTAAAGAAAAGGGCAGGGGCGATGGGGATATCCAGAGGGAAGGGTTACACAGCACTGAGCCAAAGGGTATTGGGTCAATGATGGTAGCAGTGAAATAAGAAAGATGCAGAGAAGAAATAACAGGTTAGCTGTTATTTCTGTCCCCCTTGGCAGGCGGGCTGCTTTGGCTCACTGGGAAGTCAGAGCGAATGGGATTTTGGAGGCAGCTTCACGGGGTTAGCCTGGGATGAGCTGCTGTTGCTCATTGCTCCCCTGTTTGCAAGTCTTGCAGGGTCCCTTAGAGGGAAGGAGGGTGAAGGGAATGGCACTGGCATGCTCCCCTGGGGGAGAGTATGTTCTGGGTCCTTCATCCTGAGCATATTTTTCTCTGTCTTGCAGGTAGAAATCTTAGGGGAGTACTCAAGAGAGTGTCTCAAGAGAATATTGAGTGTCTCAAGAGATTATGTGTTTAAGAAAATATTCTTGAGCTTTTTAGGAGTGCTCAAGAGAATATTCATCAGTTTTTTAGGAGTGCTCTTTCAGGGGCATGGTCTCTACTGATTGCTTGGTGCCAAGGCTGGGGTCATTAGTCAGAATAACTGGTCCTGAGGCAGCCAGGGCACCACTTGTCTGGTTTTCCTGCTTTTCTGGGCCTGGAGCTGAAATACAACTGGGGTCTAGATGTTACTTTTAGGGAAGAAAAAGGCAGGGGGTGTAAACCTCATGACCATTGGTATGTCCTGGCAGCAAGGTTCTTGTTTTCCCAGTTTTCCCCCTTGCTGGGCATCCAGGGCTTCCTGCCCTGGCGATTTTCTGTACCTGGTGAGTTTCTAGCTCTGCTCATATCTGTCTAACAACAAGGAAACATCAAAATGTCAATATTGGGCATGCATGAGGAGGGGTTTGGGATGGGGACAAATACTTGATACCTTAATCAATAAAGTAATTTTAAAAAATCGCCAACTCATTGGCACTGAAATATAAATGTAAACAGTAAAAAATAATGTCAATAGTGGTTATCTGTTGGTAATGGGGTTATGGGTAATTTTTGTCTTACATTTTTTGGCATTTTTCAACAAAGAAGATATTTTTTACACCTGGAATAAAGTTAATGTAATAAAGATAATCACACAATTTTCAGTGACTCTTAATGCCATCATTCCTTGAAAATACAAACTCCACCAACCCAGTCCCCGGCCCCCAGCCGTATTCTTAACCAGGTAAATTTTCTGTAGTGATGTTTATCCTACAGATACTTACAGGGGCTGTGGTAACACAGCTCTGCCTATTGAAGGAGCAGTGCCACTCCCTCTTTGCAACAAAATTCTGCCCACAGAAGCTGTGTCTTCTCTGCTTTCTTCCTTGTCTCTAAGCTAAAAGTGGAGAAGAACGATGTTAGGAACCCTTGGCAGGTGAAGAAAAGCCATCACATATTCTTGCAAACACAGATGTCCATTTTGTTTCAACATCGAAAACCGGGTCACTCTATCTAAAACAATAGAACAGAAAAGTCCCATTCACAGCAGAAACAGACAGGCTTTCCCAGTGGGAACATTTGTCTGCAGTCTCCAGATAACTGATTCTTTTTAAAGAGCCAACAGGCATGCTTTCACCCTGCCCAGAACCACATAAAGATGATTACCAGATGGTATATGTTGCTTAAAATTTGCTAATAGCCTTAATGAAATCACTCTTTTTAATTAGTGAGATTGTGCCTATTGTTCAAATCATAAACAAAGAATCATATCCTTTGTTCTTGAAGCAGACTGCTTCTTAATTATACATCAGAATCTCTGCTAGAAAACAACATTTCTTTTATTCTATTTCTTGAATGGATGATCCACTGAAATAGTTCCAGCACAGTCAGTGAAAAATAGTCTGCTCATGATGTCCCTTCCCAAGGGCAACCAATGCAGTTCCTTGTTCCTATTTCTAGAGTTATTCTATATAAAATATTTTATTGATTTCAGAGAGGAGGAGAGAAATAGAAACACAAATGATGAGAGAGAATCATTGATTACCTGCCTTCTGCATACCTCCTACCAGGGATTGAACCCGCAACCTGGGCATGTGCCCTACGGGGAATGGAACCCTGACCTCCTGGTGGATTAGTCAATGTTCAGACACTGGCCAGGCTAGAGTTACTCTTCTTATATACAAACAAATAATAACTGGAGAGTTAAAGGAAATTTTAACAAGCCTCCTTTAATACTTAATTTACATTTTTAATACTCTATCTCTTGAATAGAAACATCAAGGTTGATCAGAGAGGCATATAATGTTAAAAATCAATGACAACTAGAGTTTGGAAAGAATTTAATATTTTTCTGAATAAAAGTGTTGGAGATAGGAGAGAAAACTCACTTTTAAAAATTTTTTGTTAATCCTCACCTGAAAATACTTTTCCATTGATTTTTAGAGAGAGGGGAAGGGAGGGGGAGAGATAGAGACAAAAATATCAATGTGAGAGACACATTGATTGGTTGCCTCCTATATGCACCTGAATGAGGGCCCAGAATAGAGCCTACAACTAAAGTGCATGCCCTTAACCAGAATCAAACCCAGGACCTTTCAGTACATGGGGCCAATGCTCTATCCACTGAGCCAAACTGGCTAGGGCAAGACAGCTTTTTAAAGTTGATTCCCATACCTCTTTAACTGGTACACCAATTATATTAAACTAGAGGCCTGGTGCATGAAAATCATGCAGGGCGAGGGGGATCCCTCAGCCCAGCCTGCACCCTCTCCAATCCAGAACCCCTTGGAGGATGTCCAACTGCCGGTTTAGGCCTGATCCCTCTTACAGTCCTGGGCCACTGGCTCTTAATAACTCACCTGCCTGCCTGCCTGGTTACCCCTAACTGCCCGACCCTGCCATGCTGACCGCCCCTCACTGCCTCTGCATGCCAGCCTGATTGCCCCTAACTGCCCCCTTGCCAGCCTGGTTGCCCCTAACTATCTCCCCCGCTCCTCCACCTGCCTGATTACCCCTAACTCTCTACCCCACCAGCCTGGTCACCTCTTACTGCATCCCCCTTCCCCCCCCCCGGCCTGGTCACCCCACATAGCCTGCTGTTCAGTCGTTTGGTTGACCCTCACTAATGCCCCTGCTGGCCTCATCACCCCATGTAGCCTGCTTGCTCAGTTGTGTAGTTGTCCCTCACTAACCTCCTTGCTGGCCTGGTTGTAAGCAGCCATCTTTGTGAGGGTGTAATGGTCAATTTGCATATTATCTCTTTATTATATAGGGCTAGAGGCCCGGTGCACAGAATTCATGCCAGGGGTAGAGGGGCGTCCCTCAGCCCAGCCTGCACCCTCTCCAATCTGGGACCCCTCGTTTAAATCAGCAGTTGGACATCCCTTTCACAATCCAGGACTATTGGTTTCTAGCCGCTCACCTGCCTATCTACCTGATTGCCCCTAACTGCTTCTGCCTGCCAGCCTGATCACTGCTTAACCACTGACAGCCTGATTGATGCCTAATTGCTCCCCTACTAGCCCGATTGCCCCTAATCGGCCTCCCATGCCAGCCTAGTCACCCCTAACTGCCCTCCCCTGCTGGCCTGGCCATCCCCAACTGCCTTGCCCTGTAGGCCTGGTTCCCTCCAACTGCCCTCTCCTGCTGACCATATTGTGGCACCCATCTTGTGTCCACATGGAGGCAACCATCATTGACCACATGGGAGCAGCCATCTTGTGTGTTGGAGTGGTGGTCAATTTACATATTACTCTTTTATTAGATAGGATATCTCATTATTCTGCAACTATCTTTTAAGTTTTTAATGTAATACTAAGCATTTCATGGTTTAATTTTTAAAAACAAAGCATACATGCATTAATTTTAATGCACTTATTTCTTAAAAAGTATTCTCTACATGGTTGAACCAATAATCATTGATAATGTCTGCTGTCCCTCTCTCCAGATCCCATTTTTATAAATCAAGTTGCATTAAAAAACAGTCATATCTTAGAAGATAGATCTTGATATTTACAAGAGTATATTTAACCAAAATAAAAGCAAATAAAGCTGTAGCATTGCAATAGAACAACAGAGTAGTAAAGATAAAAATTTAACATTGAGCAGCAATTGTTGTGTGTGTTTTTTCAGCGTGTAGAACTGAAATACAAGTGAAACTATAATAACCATCCCTGAGGGTAACTGTGACCTTTGACAACACAGAAAGAAAAAGTTTATAGTCTGAAACTATTTCTCTCCAGTATTACAGAGTAAATGAAGTATATAATTTGGCTAACAAGCTGTACTTTCCCAAGGGGACAAAAATCTTATGGAAGGATTCTAGTCTTATAGAAACTAAATATTGAATAAAGTAATAAGAATGGAAATTGGTTTGTAAAATGGAGGCAAAGGAAAAATATTAGAAGTATAAAATGATCTTGAAATATATATAATACATATTATATGTATTACACATATACGTTTTACTTTAGCATTTCAATTGTTTAAAACCAGAATTTAAAATTAATAAAACTTTTCTTTGATTCTATAGTAGATGAACATTTAGTAAAAGGAAAATATTCACTCCATTACCCAAGAAATATATTTTAAGTACCTACCATTTGTGAGATATATACCATACTCCTGGTCTAGGAGTATGGTATATATCAGTCAACAGATTTAATTTAAAAAACAATCCTGTTCTCATAGTGTTTACATGCCAATGGGAAAATCCAGACAATAAATATAATAAATTAATAAATAATATAGTATATTAGATGTTGATGCATGCTAGAGAAAAAAATAAATAAAAACAGAGCAAACTGGATTGGGAATCCTGGGTTGGGGGGTGGGGTGGACTTGCAATGTTAAAAATGAGTGATCAGCTCATACTTCACAATGAAGGGAGGTACATTAGTCTCTCCAGGCAGAAGGAAAAGTGGGGCTGAGCCTCTGAAGCATTTAAGGTTTTATTAAATGCTCTTTCTAAGATTAAGAAGGAAATCAGAATTTTTTTTTAATTGTAAGAAATCTCCCGCTCTACCCAGAAGTCCAGGGAAATTTTTCTAAATGATCTTCACAAATATTAAGTTTTACAACACCTGAGTTTTTTAACCTGTTAGTTTCACTGTTTCTAATCTCGGACAACTCCATCTCATTCCATGCAACCATCATCTCTTCAGTGGAGATGGAGATAAGTTGAGGTTTGAGAAATTTTAAGGAGGAAAACACTATAATTTGGTGATGATGTGGATGCAGGAGGTGAGGAAGATAGAAATTTCTGGTGTGTGCAATGAATTAGATGTTGGTGTCAGTCAATGAGATAAGAAACATTGGGGGAGTTTCAGACTGTGCTGTGGAAGGTCATGCTTTGCTCTTTGCACATCTGGAATTTGAATGCATTTAAGACATCTCTGTTTCTTCATGACTATGCCCTCCTGCGACTCAGTTTCCACAGCCTACAACTTCATGTACTTTAGTTCTGGCTACAGCAAGCACAACATCGCTGTTCTGGTGCACATGTACTACCACTCACATAGGATCTTCTTTCAGGTTTGATCCCCTGCCCCCATCAGCCACGGGTCCCTCATACATGTACCTTTCTTTTTTTTTTTCTTTTTTCTTTTTTTTAATATATTTTATTGATATTTTACAGAGAGGAAGGGAGAGAGATAGAGAGCCAGAAACGTCAATGAGAGAGAAACATCGACCAGCTGCCTGTTGTACACCCCCTACCGGTGATGTACCCGCAACCAATGTACATGCCCTTGGCCGGAATCGAACCTGGGACCTTTCAGTCCGCAGACCGACACTCTACCACTGAGCCAAACCGACCTCGGCTGTACCTTTCGTTAGGATGCTACTCTTACTTAAAAACAAAGATTAAATGCCAAACTACTGAAAACCATTCCCAGTTCACTAGAAGGAATTATTCCCCCTTGCTATTTCCATAACATTTAATTTTTACTTTACTTGCGGCACTTGCTATATGCTTTGTGTTGTTTTAAATATTTGTGTGTCTATCTCCCATTAAAGTAAAACTCATTGAATGTATGATCAGGATCTTATTTCATATATAGTAACCCCTCAAACTTAGGACAATGCCTTGCATCTAGCAAGGTCTAAATAAATAAGATTTTTATTAAAATGACAGTCATATGAGAGTATTCTAAAGAAATCCCTTCCAAATATTGTAGTAGTCACTTCCTATAAATGTATATTTTTTTAAGTGTCAAAAATTATTTGCATTATAATTGTGTCTGGTACTTGATATATAGGTACACCTAATAAATAAAAATCACTTGATATTGGAAAAATTAAAGTCAACTAAAACAAAGCCAGCCATGACTGATAAGATATTCACTAATGTATAAAATTATAGAAACATTTAGATGCCCTTATAAAAACGTACTAATTAATTTTAATAAATACATAATAGTATAAGTAAGAAGCTATTATTTACCCAAATGGACTCCAAATAATTCTTTTTTTCCAGACAAATATGGGTATCAGATTAATGTTATGATGAAGATTGGACAAGACATGTTCCTTTGATGAATAATCATTTAGTCATTCTATACATGTTTATTGAGTATCTCTTATGCCTCAGTATTCATTTAAGTTCTTAGGATACATTAGTGACCAAAAGAGACATATAAGAAAGTGTAATGTATTTTCACAACTGCTGGTTCTTTTTTTAAATTTTCATTTCTATATTCTACTTTTGTTTCTTCATTATGATTACAACTTTAAAAACTCATATAGAAAGCTTTTATAATCTAATACATGTACCTAACTTAACTATGCATCATTCATGTATTTTTAAAAGCCATGTGAACAGATATAGCCATGCCAATTAACAGAGTAGTATTTGAGGCAGTAACTAGTTGTACCTCCTTGATTTTAACATATTATTCTTCATAAAAAATTATGTGTTCATATATATTGACATATATTTTGTCATATATATATATATATATATATATATATATATATTAGCTGAAATTATCCAAATGTTTCTGTTGACTTTTGTTAACTCTGTAGCAGATTGTGTGCTCCTGGTGAGCAGGGACCTGTACTATTTGTCTTCATAGCTTTATCCCACATTATTGTGTGCTCCATAAATTTAAACATTTATTGAATGAATGAATAATGAATGCAGTAGTGGATGTTGAAACTTATAATTCAGGTGTGTGTGTGTGTGTGTGTGTGTGTGTGTGTGTGGTGGGGGAGAAGCCTAACAAATGAGAACAAGAATGGAAATGCCATAATAATCACTATTAATCACTGGCGTGGTTCACTGAGTCACGCCACTTGAAAGAGTGCAAATGTGAGTCGTCACTAGTGCTACTTTGTCATCGCAGCTATTACTGTCTCTCTTTTAATTGCCTCATTTTCTCCATAATGTTTATGATCCAAGCAAGTGATAGCAGTGCTGGCCATGTTTCCCAGAGCAACCCTTTGCCAATGGCAGCTCAAGACTGTTCCTGGAGAATGAAAAGGAGTAGATGGTGAAGAACTAGGGGACCAATACTTGGCTGGCTGGTACCCCCATGCAAATGGGCATTTCCAATATCCAGGGTGTTTTTCTAGTTAAACTGACTTCAACCCTGATGGGGTGAGAGATTGGGAGGGAAGTTTACTGGAGCCAAGATGTGCTGGACAACCATGGGCCTTTTCATTGCACCTCCAGCGCCTAACTAAGCTTTTGCACTGTTGCTCAAGGGGAAGAACATAAGATTGCTCACTCTAAGCAATACTATTCTTTGTACACCAGCTGGTTGGGTAGGGCTAAATATTGCTGTTCAAGCCACCAGTTGTATTTTGCATCTTCTTATCCTTGATTCCAGGCATAGAAAGATGAGTAACACTTGGTATCTCTCACAATTTCTCCCCATCTGGCAGGAATGGTGAACATGAATACCTAGTATATTCATTGAGTGTGAAAGTATCTCTATTAGTGGTGTATTCTCTCTGTGATGGCTCCACAAAGAGGGTGATATTTGAGTCTGATTTTGCCTGATAAGTAGAAATTTTCCAGATGTGGGAGAAAAGTAAGTCCAGGCAGAATGAGCAAAGTACAAAATCTTGAAAATACTTGACATATCGGGGGATGTCCTGTACAGAGATGATAAGTCATGGTGCTGGGAAGGTTGTCTGAGGCAAGCTTGGCAAGATTCATTGATTTTATGCCAAGGAATTTTGAGTTATGCGATAGGAACTAGGGAGCCATTTGAGGTTTTTATTCATCGCAGTATCAAAATCTTTGCTACGTTTTTGGAAGCTAATACCAAAAGTATCCTGGAAGACAAATTCACAGGAGCAAAAGACCGAGGGTAGCAGCTAGCCAAGTATTGATCCCCTGTTTCTTCACCATCTGCTCCTCTTCATTCTCCAGGAACCGTCTTTAGCTGCCAAATGGTCCCATAAAAAGCAATGAAAAATTCAGGTCTCTTCACTTCAATCAATTGGATAATTGAATTTCTTTTTCTAGTTTTTGAAAAATATATAATGTGAAGCTCTTTGGAAATAGGAGGATAAATAAAATGATACTTGTTGAGTTCAGCAAATGTAGAAACCAACTCTGTGCCAATCCTGTGCCCAAAATCATGGATGATATGCTTTCATTCATTCATTCATTCATTCATTCAGCAAATGTTTTTTGAGGACCTACTATGTTCTAAATGGGAACTAAATACACATAGTTTTGTACATATTGGAGCTGAAATTGTAGTAAATGATTCAAATATTAACTAAATTGTCCACACAAATAAATGCATAACTATAAATTTCTGTAAATTCTATAAAAGTTATGGAAGAATCTTAAGAATTGCAAATAGGAGTGAAACTGTTCCTATTATTAGATAAAAATCATATCAGCTACATGATTTTAAAATATTTGCTTCCAGTCTATGGCTTCACCTTTTATTTTCTTAATGGTGTCTTTTATAGAGCAGAGTTTTTAATTTAGTGAAATCCAACTTATCATTTTGTCTTCTATGGTGGTGTTTTTGGTGTTGTAATAAAAAACTCATCTCCAAACCCAAAGTTATCTATATTTGTATCTTATATTATTTTCTATTAGTTGTATAGCTTTGTATTCTACATTTAGGTTTATAATCCACTTTGAATTAATTTTTATGAAAGGTGTGAGGTTAGTGTCCAGATTCTCTCTTTTTTTGCATGCATGTTTAGATGTTTAAGCACCATATTTTGAAGAGCTATCCCTATCATAAGGCAGTTTACAGGTTAACAAAGGGAATAAGATGTACACAAATGATTGAAATGACTTAACTATTTGCCTGAAGGTTGTAAGAATTATGCTTAGGGGTTCAAAAGAGGTGGCATTTGAGAGCACTGTGGAAAGTGAATAAAGTTTCATCATGCAGATTGGGTCAAAGAGGAAATAACAAAATCAAAGGAGATAGATGATAGATAGATAGATAGATAGATAGATAGATAGATAGATAGCTCAAACAATAAGAAGAATGGAATCACCATTTACTGAAATGAGGATCATGGGGCAAGAGCAGGCATGGGGCTGAGGTATTTAGGAGAATGGTTTGGAATGTGTTGATTGTGCCTGTTAGACTTTTAATTGAAGTGTCCAGTAAGCATTTGGATGCTTAAGTTTTGAGGTTAGCAAGCTTGTTAGTACATGAGTGGTATTTAAATCTGTGAAATCAGGTGTGAATGTTGATAGAGAAGAAATAGATGCTAGGATTGAAGTGTGAGACTTCAATCCTTGTGAAGTGGAGACTCCAATCCTTGTGAAGTGTGAGACTCCAAAATATGACAGAAATATGAGGAGAAACCAGAAAAAGACACTCAGATGACGATGCCAGTGAAAAAAGGAAGAGAGTCAAGCCAGGGTGCAGGAAGCCCAGCTGGATGTATTCTGGAAGGAGTCTGTTATATGCTGCTGGTATGTTAAGTAAAAGGATTGGAATGGACCCCTTGGATTAGCAATGTGAATGTCATTAATGTCCTGAACAGAAACTGTTCCCATGGAGTGAATGTCATTAATGTCCTGAACAGAAACTGTTTCCATGGAGGGTATTGAGGAAACCCTGACTGAAATGGGTTTTCTTAATGAGTGGAGAGAAATTGAAGATACTATATTTAGAAAATTCTTTTGAGTATTTTTTTTTGCAATAAAACAAGGAGATGGAACAGTAGATGGAAGAAACTGCATCAGGGAAAGGTGTTTTTTGTTTGCTGTAACAGCTGAGAGGGAAAATAAGTAGGAGTGATGTCCTTAAATGAAAGGGGACAGAATCTAGTGCACGGAAGCCAGGCTGGGTACAGATGGAGAAGGGACAGTTTATCAGTAGACACTTAATTCTCTAAGCAATGAGAAAGCATTAAAGTTCATGAGTCAAGGGTATTGATTCTTATTAATCCTCAAAATCCATTTATTCTTTTTCCTTTTACTATAGACAAATTCAGATGCTTAAAAATATGCCCAAAAATAAACATTGAAAATACAGTTTTGCTCAAAATAAAGTGAATGAAATGTTCAAAATAATTTAAACAAACCCTTGTGTTTATCTCAGCAACTTTTTCTCCAGCCTTCATGTTAAATCAAGATTCTTATGCCTTGGATGAAACTTGTTGAAATGTTTTCCTTTGAAAATAAACTTCCTAATGTTTAAAATAATTTTCTACATACTTTTAACCTTTTGAAAATCCACCATGTGGTTTCTTTTTTGTACACCTCTTAAATTATGCTGAGTAATAATTTTTAAAATTACCATTTTTAAATTTATCAAACTTATAGGCTTCTGCACAGCAAAAACAAACAAACAAACAAAAAACCACCAACAGCAAAACAAAGGGGCAGCTGAATGAATGGGAGATGATATTTACAAACAGTAGTTTTGACAAAGGTTTAATATCCAAAATTTATAAAGAACTCATAAAACTCAACACCAAACAAGCTGATTTAAAAATGGGCAGGGGACCTGAACAGACACCCCTCCCAAAAAGATATACGAACTGCCAATGGATATATGAAAAAGATGTCCAACTTGACTCTATTAGGGAAATGCAAATCAAAACGACAATTATATACCACCTTATGCCTGTTAGAGTGGCCATCATCATCAAGACAAATAAAAACAAGTGTTGGAGAGGTTGTGGAGAAAAGGGAGCCCTCATTCACTGCTGGTGGGGATGTAGACTGATGCAACCACTATGGAAAACAGTCTGGCAATTCCTTAAATCTTAAGAATAGAGTTACCACATGATTCAACAATCCCTCTTCTTGGTATATACCCCGAAACCTTAAAAACATGTATTCACAAAGAGATGTAGTCCCCTGTGTTCAGTGCAGCATTATTCACAGTGGCGAGATATGGAAACAACCAAAGTGTCCTATGATAAAAGACTGGATGAAGAAGATGTGATACATGTACACAATGGAATGCTACTCAGCCATAAGAAAAGATAGTATAGCGACATTTGCAACAACATGGATGAGTTGAGAATATTGTGCTAAGTGAAATAAGTCAGTCAGAAAGCCAAGAACCATATGGTTTCATTCATTTGTGGGATATAAAACTGAAACCCATGGATACAGCAGTGTAGTGGTTGCTGTAGGAAAAGGGTTAAGTGGAGGTGAAGGGTCTAATATGTGGGGATGGAAGATGATTTGACTATGGGTGCTGGGCACACAGTGCAATATACAGATTTTATATCATAGAAATGTATGATTGAAACCTATATGATCCTATTAATAAGTGTCACCCCAATACATTTAATTAAATTTAAAAAGTAAACTGAAATTATTATTTCTTGAGCACCAATGACCTAGTACTATTTCAAACAAAATAGGAAATTTAATTAATTCAAATCTCTCTGACTCACCACTTTTTAGCAGATTAAATAACTCAGAATTTAGAGGAAACATTAAAGCAAATTATATGCAGAATAGTTCTTGATAGGAAAAGTGAACTCTTGATCATCCATGAGGTTTGACGTGTTAACATTTTTTCCAATGAAAAAAAAAGCAAACAGATCTAATACAATAGGCTATTTTCTGATAAATTGCTATCCTTGAATTTAGTAAATTAGCTTCATAGAATTTTTTCAGTCTCATCTGAATCTAAAACTTACTTCCACTATGATCAATAATAAATTCTCAGATCAGCAAGGGTTTTTCTTTTTATATTACTCCACAGACATGAACGTATTCATACCAAGAAAAGTAACTTCAGCAGACCTTTAATTTCCAGTCTGAAGGATGTAGATGATTTAGCAACCCTAGAAGTTTTGGATGAGGTAAGGAACCCAGTTTAATCAAACATAAACATTCTATATTCTTTTAATTCATAGAATTGATGTGATCAGGAAGTTGTTTGAATAATATCTGTGCCTCTCATACTTCTTGTGACTATTAGCTTCCTGATTATCTCTCCTGTCTTCAGCTTGAATACATATAAGCCGAATTTCCACAGAGCTCCAGCCTGGTGTCTATTTTTTTTTTTTATATTCAACTTGCAAAGGTGTGAGTTTCCACTAGGAATTGCTTATAGGACACAGACTCTTCTTCCCCTGAATTCTTTCTATAAGTTTCAAAGGGATGATTTACTGAGGTCAGAAAGTCTTCTATGAACTTGGTGTGGCTTCCTTCCGCTTATTCCTCTCCTGTTCCCCTCTTAGAGGCAGTGCCTAGAATTCTCCAGGTTACCTTAAGAGCCTGTTACTACCATGAGTGGCCCCCCTCTCGGGTTCTCAGCTCCCCTGCTCTCACAGAGCTAACCTTTTAGGGCAGGCGTGGGCAAACTTTTTGACTCGAGGGCCAAAATGGGTTCTTAAACTGGACCGGAGGGCCGGAACAAAAGCATGGATGGAGTGTTTGTGTGAACTAATATAAATTCAAAGTAAACATCATTACATAAAAGGGTACGGTCTTTTTATTTTTTTATTTTTTATTTCAATAGTTTAGAACTATGTTACCGTAGTTTGCCCACGCCTGTTTTAGGGCATTGAATTCTACTTGAAACTCCTTACCTCAGTGATGTCAGAAATAGATCAAACATCTCTGTGTAGGTACAAATCTAAGCCAGTAAATTGCAGTTTCAGCCTCCTTTCCTTTCATCCCCCTTTACTGCAGATAATCAGAGCATTAGAGAAATGAATGACTCCTTTTCAGTGAAAGGTTGGGGTTACTATCATGCTTGCTCAACAGGTTTTTGTTTTTTAAATACTTCTGATACATGCCTGATCATTTTGCTCAGAAATGCAACAAATCAGGAGACATTTTCTTTACAGAAGTAGTCATTTGGTAAATTTAGGGTTGCATAAACAACTCAAGTACTTCCTCAAAATAATCTCTCATGCAAATATCAAACATCATGTAATCAGACAGTATTTGCAAGTCAGAGATTGCCAAAACCTTTACGAATCCTTACGTATCATATTTTCCAACCATGTGAGTTCCTAGGCTTGTGGATTATAAGGAGTACCTTGGTATCATAGTGCTGACTTACATTAAACACTGGGTTTGTGGTGGTGGTGGTGGTGGTGGTGGTGGTGGGGTTGTGTTTTTTTCTCTCTCTTATTTTATGTGTTTTCTTTTTCTCCTTTTCTTAACCTAAGAACTTTTGTTCTTCTCTTGTGTCTTATACTATTTTAATGACACTATTAAAATTGTTACCAAATACTCATAACTAATGAAAGTTACTTTTCTGATATTTTTTATTTTACTTTATTTTTTCCATCTCCATTTATTTCCTCAATGCCCTCTTCCACCTTCACCCACCCTCCTTACCTCCAATTCTGTCTCATAAAGCCAAATGCCTAAGCAACAGACTTGAATATTCCACAGAGCCACTGAATAATCTCAATTTGGCGTTATTTAATGTTCACTCTATCTTCCCTTTTCTTTTCTAGTGTTTTTTTCTCTTTATTTCATCATCTTTATTTACTTATTTCCTTGAGATCATCATATATATATATATATATATATATATATATATATATATATATGATGTTATGTATATATAAGCCCTATGACATTCACTGACCACCAAGGGACAGATATTCAATGTGCAAGCTGCCCCCCTGGTGGTCAGTGAACTCCCACAGTGGCCTATCCTCACAGGCCACACCCCCCACCAGTGCACAAATCCATGCTTCTGGCTACTAGTATATATAATATCTCTGCAATATCAGATTTTCCCTTTGGAAAACACAGGTAACAATGACATCTCTCTATGGCTCTCAGAACCAAAGAAAAGGCCTATCCAGTGAAGGTAGTTGTTGATCAAATATTATACATCTCACTGTCAATTTGTCAATTTCTTTCTAGAGCCTTGGCCCAGATTCAAAATGTTTTATTTATTACTAGAGCCCGGTGCACAAAATTTGTGCACTGATGGGGGCCGGGGGATGTCCCTCAGCCCTGCCTACACCCTCAGCAATCTGGGATCCCTCTCATAATCTGGGACTGCTAGCTCCCAAATGCTCACTTGCTTGCTTGATTGCCCCTAACTGCTTCTGCCTGCCAGCCTGATCATCCCCTAACCACTCCCCTGCCAGCCTGACTGACACCTTACTGCTCCCCTGCCTGCCCAGTCGCCCCCAACTGCTCTCCCCTGCTGGCCTGGTTGCCCCTAACTGCCCTCCTCTACTAGCCTGATCACCCACAACTGCCCTCCCCTGCTGGCCTGGTCATCCCCAACTGCCCTCCCCTGCCAGCCATCTTGTGACCACATGGAGGTAGTCATCTTGTGTGAGTGTGTGACAGTCAATTTGCATATTACCTCTTTATTATATAGGATTGTTTTTTACATTGTAATTGACCATGAATGATTTCTTAAGAAAAATAAATTTTCTATTTTATTATAGCATACAGTCTCTGAGCAACTTGAGAAGTGTTATTCTAGAGATCAGATTTATATCTATGTGGGAGACATACTCCTTGCTCTTAACCCTTTCCAGAGTCTGGGTCTTTATTCCAAAGAGGTATGTGGTGTGCCTTGCATTCTCTTATTTGTACTGATAATTATACTATTCAGATACTGAACTTAATTTACATTATGCCATGAACATTTTATTCAGTACTTTGATTAAATAGTTACATAATTATTGTACAACATAGAGATGGGAAAAATAGAAAATGAATTATTAATCTGGTTGAAATATGTGGTCTTTCCCTAAGAGTATGTGGCAGAATGTTACTTACTTACAATTATTGATAACAAGTCTATACTGTGTATCATAACAATATACAGGTATTTAAAAAAGACTCTGCTCAATATCTACCTCTGATCCAAGCATCAGAGAACTAAAGATATAATTACATTATTTATATAGGTAATAAACTTAATGGATATAAAACTTGTCATTGTGACTTTACAGATTCTTCGGACATATTGATTCGTTTTTAATATCAGACAATGTGTGTTGAATGACTATGATTATATAATTATCCATTTTTTTCAACCTCTAATATAGAGTAGTATTCTGTAGTTAAATGAGGCCATTTTTATTTGGACCCATTCTCTTCTATTTGTGTACTCCAAAAAATTATTGAATACTATGCCTAAGAATTATTTTTTATATGTGAAAAATGCAAAATTCTGTCATCCTCTATCACCTTAAAACTTACAAGAAGAATGGTAAATTTGTGAACTTTGACCTGAGTTTTAGGTAATTTGGGCTTTAGTGCAAATTCTGCTACTAATTAACTATATGATCTTGGACAAATCAAGTGAGAGAATGTATGTAAAATGATATGAAAGGAAAAAGTAAAGTGGTGAGCATATGTCAGACATTATTATAGCAAAGAAATAGTCAAAAAATTATACCTATTGTGTTACTTGTAAATTGTCCTTTAACTTAACATGTTAAGTGCCATGTCAATCACCGGTGACTGAAATGGAAAGGAAGACAAAACAGGCTTGGTGCTTGATGTGTTAAAGAAATAATACTATTTTTATTTTTACTTTTATTTTTTAATACTATTTTTAAACCTTAACTTCTATTTTGGAGTGGTATGCGTTTCCAAGAGTCTTCTTTCAAATACTACTGCCAGAGTGATGTTATAGATACTAGAGGCCCAAAACACAAAATGTGTGCCTACCCTGCCTCCCCCAGCCGCCACCCACCTCATTCACCATCATCGGGCAATCGGAGCCTACCCCCTGGGGGAAGGGACCAAGAGGTTGGCTGGCAAGCCCCATCCAGTGATAGGGGCCTGCAAACTGGGCAGTCCTGCATTGAGTGTCTTCCCCCTGGTGGTCAGTGCATGTCATAGGAACTGGTCATTCTGCTGTTCAGTCAATTTGCATATTATCCTTTTATTATATAGGATTGTCCTATCATATTTCTGGGCTATTTGGTGTCAGACGTTTTATTTACATAATTTTGCATGGATTCTGCATATATCTAAGTGTGGGTTGTCTATGTAACATCTGTATAATGTTTTGGTGGTATGAAACTCTATTTTTGCTTATGTTGTGCTTTAAAAATTTGAGCAATAATTTGTAAATAATCTAGGGATGAAATAAAAGAAATAAAAGCCTTATAAAATGTGATTTTTTTAAAAAAATCCTTAGCATTCCAAACTCTATATTGGAGCAAAGAGAACTGCCAACCCTCCTCACATTTTTGCAGTGGCTGACTTAGGCTACCAGTCGATGGTGACATATAATTCAGATCAGGTAAGCAGTCTCACATTCTTAGAAACTCCTCTCTTAGCTTCTTTTGTGTCAGCTGAATTTTGTAGGATAATGTCTTCTTACAGTGTCCTTATCTCACTGTACAGTGCATTGTTATTTCTGGGGAAAGTGGTGCTGGAAAGACTGAAAGTGCTCATCTTTTAGTTCAGCAGCTGACAGTGCTTGGAAAGGTACAGTTGATTTTTTAATCTGTCCTAATAAAAATATTTGTTACATATCAGAGCGTAATATAACTGATTAGATTAATACTTAGCTATTTAATAATAAAATTATAAAACACAATTGTTATCCTTTATGAATTTAAAATATAACAAGCAATATAAAAATCATATGCTCTGTTATGAAGATATTCTAACTTATCTCCCTCTTAGTTGCAAAGCTTTATAAATATAATATTGTCTCTTTTTAGTCCCAACACACTCAGTGAATGCTTTATTTACTTTCTCTCCTTTTCTTATTAGCATGTTAAAGAGGAGTCAATATTATAAAAACCAATTATATTTATATATCATACATACTAGTGCATACCAGCAATTATCAATTGGAAATTGAAAATTTAAATTTACAATTGCACCAAAAAACATGAACTATTTCAGTCTCTAACCCCTATAAAACATATATAAGAGAGTTGTATTCTAAAAAGTAGAAAAAGATGATAAGAGAAATTAAAAAGACCTAAATAAATGGAGAGATTTACCATGTTCATGGATAAAAAAATCTCAATGTTACTTACATGTCAGTTTTCTACAAATTGATTTGTATATTCGAGTCAATTATATTAAAATCCAAGTTGGTAGAAATTGACAAGCTATAACAAAAATTTATATGAAAATGCAGATGATCTATTGTAAGCAAATAACTTCCAAAAAGAACAAAATTGGGGGTTAATATGACCTAATTTTGAGGCTTACTGAGAAGCTATAATAGTTGTTAGATATAACAAAAAGCATAACCCATAAAGGAAAAAATTGGATTTTGCCAAAATTAAGAATTTCTGTCCTCTGAATGACATTGTTATGAAAATGAGACCACAAGCTATAGACTCAAAGAAACTATTTGCATGTCACATATCTAATACAAGACATGTATCCTTAAGACATATGTTTAAAAACTCTTAAGACTCAATAATAAGAAATCAAATAATTTTTAACAAATGAATGAAAGAACACTGTTAAATGCCTGGCCAGCCAGGAAACTCAGTTGGTTAGTTTATTGTTCCTATATTCCAAGGTTGCAGGTTCTATTCCTGGTTAGGGCACATACAAGAATTAGCAAATGAACTTATAAATAAATGGAACAAGTGTTCAAGTGTTTCTCTCTCTCTCTCTCTCTCTCTCTCTCTCTCTCTTCCTCTCTCTTTCTAAAATCAATAAAAAAAGCAAACAAACAAACAAAAAACACTGTTACAAGCAAAGTATGAATCTTATTAGATGAGATTTGGATAAATTTCAAGTGCATTATGCTAATTCAAAGAATCTGGGTTCAGAATAGTACATATTCTATGATTTAAATTATATGCCATTCTTGCACTTTTAAAATTATAGGGACAGAAACATATCAATGATTATCACAGGCCAAAGATGGCGAGAGGTGTTGACTCTATATCAAAGGGTAATGATGCAATTTGGAGAGTGATAGAATTATTTTATGTGTGGCTTTTAGTGGGGGTTATATGATTAAATGTTTTAAAAACATTTCAGAACTTTACACCATAAAGGGAGAATGTTACTTTATGTGAATTATCTTAATTTTTAAAAAGAGAAGTTGATGGTAGACTTGGTTTGATTTTTTAGATACAGTCCTTGAAATGAGATAGGTCAAGAATCATGCGTTCTTATTAGTCTTAATAGTTTAAAAATCATTGTGCACAACTTATCACTGTGAAAAATTTTATTATGATGTACATATTTAAAATTAGAGTCATATTAAAACTATTGTGACAATTGTGATTATAGAATTTTGTGTTACAAAGTTCTGTGTATATGAGACCAGACCTAACTCATCTGTTAAAAGGTGAGACCTCATAGTGTGAAAACAACTGCTTAATTGAGTATAGTTCCTTTTCAACATAATGAGTTGAAAAAAATTTCATGTTCCTATTGAAAATCAGCTTTGGCTGGTGTTCTTAAGTGGTTAGAGCATCAGCCAATGCACCAAAAAGTCACAGGTTCGATTCTCAGTCAAGGGCACATACCTCAGTTTTGGGTTCACTCCCCACCCCAAGTCAACTTGTATCTCTCACCTTGATCTCTCTCTCTCTCTCTCTCTCTCTCTCTCTCTCTCTCTCTCTCTCTCTCGTCTCCCCCCTTCTCCTTCCTCTTCCCTCACTTCCAACTCTCTCTGAAAAGCAATGGAAAATATATCCTTAGGTAAGGATTAAAAATATCAATTAATTTGTTTTAATATTTTCAATCATGTATATTAATATGGAACAGAAATATACATTTCTCAGTGGATTACCATTACCTCTACTAACCAGACTTGTAACCCTGGAATACTGGAAGAGCGAGAAGAAACCAGGCAAATGGTGCTATGTCAGGGCTGTTATCTCAACTCCTTTCCTATCCCCTAGTCCAGTGTTTCCCAAAGTGTGGTACACGTACCCCCAGGGGTACGGGAAGAGTTTGGTGGTGGTATGCTTTGCACCAGAGTTTGGTGGGATATGCACTGCACTATGCTTAGCTACACCTAAATCTACATTCTCATGAGTCAAGACAGTCTTGTGAGGCGTGAGATGATCCGGTGTGCAAATAAATGTTATTTATAATATAATTTTTATTTATATTTTATTATGAATAATTTTATTTTTCATTTATTATTATTTGTGTATGTACCAAAATAAATAAATAAATATATTTTGATTGTTATTAAAATACATCCATTTTTTTTGACGAGGGGTACTCAACGTTATACAAATTATAGAAGGGGTACACCTATGTCAAAAGTTTGGGAAACACTGTGCTAGTCCATCACTTCCCCTCTCTTTACAACTAGGACAAGTGTCATTCTAAAAGGTTTTTAAGTGCAGTGAAATTAGATGTAATTTTTGAGGGAGAAGGTGCTGAAACATAGCATACTATCCTGGCATAGAAGAGTTGAACAGCTGAGTTAATTTATTCAAATCTTTGTAATAAAAGGGTCTTTCTTAATCTTTCTTGTTTATCTTCACCTGAGAATATTTTTCCATTGATTTTTAGGGAGAGTGGAAGAGAGATGGAAAGACAGAGAGAAACATTGATGTGAGAGAAACACATCAATTGGTTGCCTCCTGCATAACCCCCGACCAGGGCCTCAGATGGGGAGGAGCCTGCAACTGAGGTATGTGCCTTTGACCGGAATCAAACCTGGGACCCTTAATCTATCCCCTGAGCCAAACTGGCCAGGGCCCCATTCTTGATTTGTGGTGCCTATAGAGGTCCTTATCAATAATGGAATGGTTTTTTTAATAGATGGAAACAAACTGCATCTAATCTCTTTATCTTGCCCCAGATCTGAATATATTATCTAATATTAATTGTGGATTCTCTCTCTCTCTCTCTCTCTCTCTCTCTCTCTCTCTCTCTCTCTCTCACACACACACACACACACACACACACACACCTCAGAACCGTAACCTTATCAGACTTGATCATGTCTTTTACTTATTTCTTTGATAAAGCTTGATCACACAAATATGGGATGTTTGGTGGATTGAATATTTACTTGTAATGTACAAAACCTTACTTATCAGAGCACCGATATTTATTAGGGAAGGATGGAGATGTTTCCTCACCATTTTTGTGGATGTAAGGCCAGCCCGCTTGCTTCAATGGAGCTACATTTGTTTCAATTCTTGTTACTCTCTTCTCTCAACTTTTATTCCTCCTTTAGAAAATACCCAAAGTTCTAATATGCTCTTAAAACCTCACTGTGAATGCCCCCTCCAGCCCTCTTACATTCCCCTGTGGGCTATGTTCCAAAAATACCTACTGCTCCTCTCCCTAAAACATAAAGTTTCCATACCTTTAACACAGCCAAGCACAGCAAAGTATTACACTGCACACATCTACTTGATTCAGATATCTACCAAGATATGAATGAGTGAAATACAGAGTAGAGGATGCTTTTCTAAAAGAGATTGGTTTTTAATCCAAATAAATGTCTACTTTATGATATTTCAAGTAAAATGATAAAGAACAAAAAAAGTTACACTTGTTTGAGGAGAGAATGTGAGGTGGGGTAGGGAAAAACACAGGGACAGGCAAGTGGGCCTCCACTGGCTTCCACTCCTGCATCTACACTTCTAAGACGTCCTCAGTTTTCACAATTGCTCCCTTTCCTCTACTTTTAAACTTACAAATTCTCTTGATTCCCTTAGTTACAGATTTAGCAGCTCCCATGGAAATAAGATAATGTTTCAGGCTTTGGGGAAGCTTTGAATGGGGGCTTAAGCAGGTAGAGGAGGAAAACAAAATAAGAAGTATACCTCACAATGCATAAATTATTATGGTAAGTTACATACAGAGTAGAACTATATTTGAATAGAAAAAAAAGTACAGAAAATCTTTTAGTCCATCTAAGGAAGCAAGTGAGTGAATACACATATGGGGGGGGGGGGGATAAGGCAGGTCATAATGTCTGGCAGTACACTAAGAATATGCTTAGGTACATTGATATCTAGGAAAAGTGCTAATCAAAGAAAATTATATACAAAATTAATTTTATACATTTTAAAATATATCTTAATATTTTCTATAGGCTAATAACATAACCCTTCAAGAGAAGATTTTACAAGTGAACAATTTGGTGGAAGCCTTTGGCAATGCCTGCACCATTATAAATGACAATTCTAGCCGGTTTGGAAAATATTTAGAAATGAAATTCACCTCTTCTGGAGCTGTAGTGGGAGCACAGATTTATGAATACCTTCTGGAGAAATCCCGAGTTATCCACCAAGCCCTGTAAGTTTTGGGAAATAGGCAAAGATATGTGTCATAAAAGACACACCAGTCACAAGTGACACATGTGCCCAAGCAGCACATGTGTTGTAGGAGTCAGGCATGTATTAAGCAATATATGTTTCATTAGTGATGAATCCGTCATCTGTGATCTAAAACTGTCCTCAGTGATGTGCAAGTCATAGTGGAATGTGCAGTTTGTAGCTGAGTAACAAAATTTCTGTTCTGGCCTAATGATTTAAAAAAAAATTTAAAGAGGAAACTGTAGTCACAACATCAGATGTCCACTCTATTTGTTATATGTATTTTTAAAGTGTGGCAAGTTAGAGTGTTTCATTTTTTATAGGTTTTATGCTAAATATATCTGCATTGTAGTAAATTGTCATATGTTAACTTCATGGGAACATAAGCTCTTACTGTGTATTAGCACACTATTATCCTAATATATAAAAACCCAGGGTCCATAACAACTGACCAAATGCTTGACTGAACACCAGAAGTCAGTCTTATCGTCAGTACTGGGTTGCTATGGCGACCTAGCACTGACTGCTGAGGGGACTGAGGATCATGTCCAAAGAGAAGCCCAAAGAGAGAGTAAAAGTCTGATCTGCAGCTTCTGTGGCAGCTGTTGATCAGCCATTGCCTCTCTCTTCCTCTCTGATCTTCCCATACAGCCTCACCTCTCTTTCTCTCTGGGCCTCCATGGGGGCTACTGATCAGGCCCAGAGATAGACCCAGAGATGCTAAGTAGCATAGAAACCAACCAATAAGAACCAAATTTGCCAGCAGGGGAGAGTAGTTAGAGGCAAGATCAGGCTGGCAGGAGAGGGCAGTTAGGGGCAACCAGGCAGGCAGAGTCAGTTAGGGGCGATCAGGCAGACAGGCAGGTGAGCAGTTAGGAGCCAGCGGTACCAGATTGCAAGAGGAATGTCTGATTGGAGAGGGTGCAGGCTGGGTGAGGTGACCCTCCCCCACTTTGTGCATGAATTTTGTGGACTGGGCCACTAGTTCCTTCAAACGTGAGTAAATTGTGAATATAAGTTGTCTGGGGTTTAGCTCCTCAATTTGGTCCTCAATTCAATATATGGAAGGAAAGAATATTAGACAAATATGGTTTTTAATTGTGGGTCTGTGATATATTGGTCCTCTCTAGATAAGATATTTAACTTTTAAAGACTCATCTAGGATCTTGGTTTTGGAACTTACTGTGTGTATGATTTGAAATGTTTAATCACTCTGCACTTCAGTTTTTCATCTTCAAAATGGAAATAGCAATGGTCCTACCTGTCCATTAAGATAATGCCTGTCAGATATTTGCACTATGAATAAGACATAGTAAGAACCCATCAGTGTAAACCATTATTAGCAGTAGTAATCTTGATAGTTGTGTGAAGATTACAATAACATCTAGCACAGACATGAACATTGAAGATGTTCAGTAAATAGCAGTTACAGTACTATTATTGATGTGTTCCCTGTATCTAGAACTTAATAGACATACATGGATGTCCTTTGCTACGCAAGCCCAGAGGCACTTTGAGGTCTTATGCAGATGTGGAGATTTAACTAGTTCTTGGAACAATTTGTACTGCCCTCATAACTATGTAAGACTCTCTCCTTCAAGTATTTGGGTAAAGTCTACTCAAGATGCAAAGTTTTGAGATTTAGATGGTGCCACCATGTTGCACAATGTCAGAGGGCACCAGTCACAGTGGGTTCTGAGAAGCATCATTCACATCCAATAAACTCTGGAGGTAGGCAATGTTGCCTGGGTTTGTAATCATAAAATTAATTTTTGTCATGAATGCTTACTAAAATATCATAGGATAAATGCTAGGAAATTGCACAATTAGGATTGTATATTAAGCATGTTATGAATTAAGTTTTTTTCTAGATGCCCTAAAGAACTAATCTTAGTAACCACCTTATTAAAAATGTCTTAATTTTTAAGTGGAGAAAAGAACTTCCATGTGTTTTACTACATCTATGCTGGTTTAGCTGAAAAGAAGAAACTAGCCCATTACAAATTGCCTGAAAACAAGCCTCCCAGGTAATTCGGCAGCTTGTATGTTTCATAAATAACACTTTCCCCCTTCACTTAATATTAGATTTTTACCCATCCTTTCATATATTTTCAGATACCTACAAAATGACCACCTCAGAACAATACAGGACATGATGAATAATAGTTTCTATAAATCTCAATATGAATTAATAGAGCAATGTTTCAAAGTCATAGGTTTTACAATGGAGGTGAGTATGAACGACATTTAGACCCCATTAGGAAATATCTTTTTATCATCACTAATTGCAAGAGTTAGCATTTATGGAGTGATTAATGCATGCCAAGCAATGTACTAAGTGGTTTTATATGGGTCATCCTTTTAATTACTCAAGTAACCTTATGAAATGACTAGAATTATGATATTTACTTTATGGAAAAGGAAACAATGGCCTTAAGACATAATTGAATTTGGTTTTATTATTAATCTTTTATTTTACTTATATTTGCACCTCCTGCATATGTGAAATTTTATATAAATTCATAAATGTGATCTTATTATATGTTCTTTTTTAGCAGTCTTTTTAGAGCAACTTTATTAACATAATTAATATGCCATACAAGTCACCATATTAAAGTAAATTTTAATGACTTGTAGTATATTCACAGATGTCTGCATCCATCACCATCATCATTTTTAGAATATTTTCATGTTTTAAATTTTTCACCCCAAAAGAAACATGTTATGAGCATTCCCAACCAACCTCTGCTTTCCATCACTATGGACCTTTTTATTCTGGACATTTCACATAAATAGAATGATGCCATATCTCATTCTTTGGGAGTGGGTTCTGTCATTTGCTATAACATTTTCAAGCTTCATTCATTTTGTAGCATGTATCATATTTATTTCTTTTTGTTATTGAATAATATTTCATTTTATGACTATACCTTGTATTATTTATCCATTCATCAGTTCAGGGACATTTAGATTGCTTCTGTTTTTTGGCCAATATAAGTAGTACTGCTGTGAACATAGGTGTACATTTTTTATGTGGAAGTAAGTTTTTATTTCTCTTTGGTATATAACTATGAGTGGTACTACTGGGCATAAAGTTTAACCTTTTAAGGAACTGCCAGACTTTTCCAAAGCAGCTGTGCAGTGTTACAGTTCAACCAGCAGTATATGAAGGTTCCAATTTCTCCATCTCCTCCCCAATATTTATTATCTCTTTTTTTTTTATCATAACCATCCTGATGGGTGTGAAGTGGTTTGGATTTGGATTTCCCTAATGGTTTATGATACTGAACTTCTTTTCATGTACTGATTGATCGTGTGTATATCTTCTTGACTAAAAACTAGGGCCCTGCATAAAGGGGGTATTTAGGTAATTCAGGATAATTTTTGTCCATCAGAAAACATTTCACCTATTAGAGTTAATTTTTCTATTGTGGTCTCATCCACAGCCAAGAGAAATTTAGATTTGATGGGGGGACTTCCTACCTAGCTGCTTTATAGCCCCACAACTTAGAGTCCCTCTTTGAGTTGTAAATAAACATCGCTACTATTTCTAGATGAATTAATTGGTTGTATAGAGGTGGGAATGAGAAGTTGAGGGGACCTAAGGAGAAATAACCCCTCTTGAGACCATGAATTATTGCTATGACTTCTCAAAAGAGTTTTTAGTTTTTGCCAGCACACTGTGAATTATATGGACAAGCCAAGGTTGAATACATCCCTAGTCAAATAATCTACTCATAGGAAGGCTTGAGCTGAAAAGTAAGGTAACTTTTCTGGTTTAGAAGTAAAGGCTCCAACCTGACCAGTTTAATCCCTGAATGATGCATTCTCTGTATAGATTCCTGGACCTTACCTTGAACTTTCAGCTTATGACTCAGGCTGTCACTCTATAACTCAAATCAGGAAACTCATTGGTTTTGTGCTCTCTAAATAGACAAAAGATGATTGGACCTTTCTCTCTATTGCTGCATTAAATAGTTTTAAGGCTGTCAAGTGGAACAAAGAATCCATTGTTTCATAGATTTCTGAAGGTTGTGGGGAATATCTCATACTCTGTTCTTAGCTGTAATATGTTATTGTAAAAAAAAAAATTTCCCAGCAAAAGAGAAGCCTGGTTTTTTTAAGTGGCCAGTTTGTGAATTTCATTCCCCTAGTTCATTTAAAAAAAAAGGCAGCAACAAGGGTTGGTAGGATGACTAGATTGATGTATGCGAACAGAGGAATTTGCTCGACCAGTAGTATTCTTTGCTGGAGAGTTGGGAGAAAAATGATGGGGACTGAATAAAAGTTGGACAATTGAGAGATTACTCAGCTTGTAGAACTCATTGTGGATCTCTCATGTAAAGAGTAGAGTGGTGTGCATTTGCCATGAGGTGGTGGACATCATGTTAGGATGAAAACTGTGCTATTAACCTTACCTAACTATCTTTTGGGAAGGGGGTCTAAACTGTATCATTGGGAATCAGAGATAACCCTAATACATTTCCTAATTAAATAGATACTTTTATTACTAATAAATTAAATATGTTTGTATTTAGTTCAGCTCTTTGAGAGGAAGTCATTGACTCAAAAGACATGAGTTTCAGCCAAATTCCAGGTGACATGTGATCACCACCCAGAGATTTCAGACCAGTTATGGGAGACACTCCAGAAGGTTCCACATGCCAAACTATTCCAGACATAGTGTAATTCTTATGTTCTATTCTGATGTCCCAAGCATTGTCAATGGCTGGTTCGTTCTTTTGCTCTCATTCTGGTTCAAAGAACCAAGACCTTGGCCTCCCCTGAGTGTTTCAGCATGACATTACCCTTAAAACTGTCTCAGGAGTAAAAATAGAACATTTGCTGCTCCACAGCCTGGCATGTTATACTAATTAGTTTAATCCAAGCTTTGTGTGAACATCAATCCTTTCCTGGGTGTGGCCACTTCTAGTTGCATATTCCTCACTCTCCCCCACCACACACACACAAAATTCAAATTCAAATCTGGCTCCTCCCATTCTGTTGCATTCCTTTCCAACCCGAAGCTCTATCTAGCACTGCCCATACCCACACCTTACACCTGTGGAGGCCATAGATGTAAGCACTAGGGGATACAGTTTATTTAGGGGTAAAATGATTTAAAAAAAAAATAGCATTCACCTTTTCTTCAATCCTTGGTCTTAAGATTAATGTTGCTACTGGTAGATGCTCCTTTAGACTGTGGTCTGACTCTTGTTGTGTGGTGAGGAGAGAACAGGAGAGGGTATTGGAACTCCCTCCAAATGGAAGAATCCTGTACACCAAGCAAGCAGCTCGTGCTCTGATCAGGTTTTGGGCCTCTGTACTTCTTTTCCCTGCTTTTTGTCATCAGAAGAGCTGACCTTCTTACCAATTCCCTCTCCCAAAGGTTGCTATCTTAGAAGCAGTGAATCATTTTTAATTGGTCTGTTTACTTCTAAGCCCCACTCATTAGAGGCAATGTTTCATTTATATTTGGCTCAACTCCTTTCTCTTGCTTGGTAGAGCAATGTTTAGTAGCATTAAATGAAACCAGTCTTGCAGTTAGCATCCACTGACAAATAGATTTCATTTATTTAAAACTGTTTATTCCAAATGTCAACATACTCTGTTTATTGAACATCTGAACATTCAGCTTATGATAAAAGGAAATATAACAGCTGTTTCTGAAGCTGAAGCATAGTCACTGCTCATATTTTGTGAAGGTGCAGTCTGGTTCAAGATGATTCTCCTGCGATGCGGGGTCTCCTGCCTAAAAGCAGGGGTTGACTTCACAGGGCAGACTGACACAGTTTGGAGGCAGTAGAATGAAATCCACTCCTGTTTTTTGTTGTTTTTGTTTGTTTGTTTTGTTTTCCCACTGGCTTGCTTGGATTTGTCCTTTGTCTGTAGCTGCTTCAGTTCCATTTAGGGAAGAGGCAACTTTCAATATCAAGTGAAATGGCCCGATTCTCACATCTTCTGAGCACAGCTTGCTGCCTTCACAGTTTTCTGTAGCACAGTTGTGGTGATTCTCCAATATAAAGTCTCTCTTTCTCTGTTTTTATACCCTGATGTTTCTCTGATTAGTGTTGACAGCACCCACAGTTTGTGTTCCTTATACGTTTGTTATTCAGCACAATTCAGGAAAATCAAAATGGGATAGTCTCAAAAAATAACAAAATGTAAAACTCCAAAATTTTTCAAACCATGTACTTCCTCTGCCATTTTCCTACCATAGTTTTAAGATAAATTTTATTAGTTTTATGATTCAACTCATTTTGAGGCAATTTTTGCTGTGTCATGACAGGAATTTTTGTTTCTTTGTAGAAAGTAAAATGCCGTATGTCTAATCTGAGGGTGGTGTGTGTGTGTGTGTGTGTGTGTGTGTGTGTGTGTGTGTTATCCTTTAATTTTGCTTATTTTTTATGATAGTCTAAAATCACAATCTGGTACATTTTCTTTGGATTGCCAGTTATGACTTTAGTTATAATCAAATAATAACTTTGAAAAAAATATTTAAGTATTTTAAAGCATGACACAAAGTGTTGAATTTCTGTGAAAAACTTCATTTATAAAAATTGTTTTAGTCAGGGTGGGAGGTGCACGTATTCATTTGTTAATTTAAAAGCACTCATTTGATGCCTAGTTGTCTTCATTCAAACACATAAATCATAATTCTACAGTTTTATAATTCAACCAACATTTATTACTTGAATAGAATGACAGGACAAAGAAAGCTAGTTATTTAAAATAAAAGTAGTTCTATAGTAATGAGTCATATCTGTGAGTTAAAGTCTTTGGCACTGCTTGTCTAAAGACTGTGTATCTTTAGATCAATAACTAACCTCTGCTCTAACTGTATCAGTAAAAGGAGGGCAGAGAAGTGGTTTGTTTCTGAGTCGCCATCTATGACTCTAATTGAGGGCTATTTAATTTCATTCTAATTTTTGTAGACTGTTCATGTCATTTTATTGCTTTAGGTATCTGCAAAAATCAGCCTAAGCATATAGAAGTATTAATATGCCTCTATATAGCTGCAAATGCTGATTACAGAGCCCACCCACTCCTATTTGCCTGGTATAAGGTCTCTGATAGCATCTGATCCTGTACTAATGGTCCCAGCCTGCTCTTCCCCATCCTGCCTTTTCTCTTCTTTCTTAATAGTAGCAGCAGCATCTTGGATTTCCTAGGACTGAAATGGGTAGTGCCACATCCCCCAGCCTGGGCTAATGTCACAGTCCATGGTGACACCCACCTACATTGAGGACTATATGTTGTCACCTTTCTTACTCTTCTCTCAAATGGATTTCAGTTAAGCAACAAGTATGAGTTGAGGCTTTAAGAAAAGGCAGGGTACATGTCACCAAAAGGATGCTGTACCAAACTCAGTCCATCCAGCTGGGGTGTAGCTTCCATTCCCAAAACAACATCAGAGAAAGGGGATTGTGCATTTTCCATGAGAAGACTCTACCACTTAGAGGAGTTTAATTGGCTTTTAGAAGAAAACAAGTTGGCTTAGTATGGTCTTGTTATTCTCATAAAACCTGACTATTAACTCAGGATGCAAAGCCTACAACCAAAAAGGTAGACAACTAGAATTTTTTGTAAAAAAAAATCTTAGGAAGAGGAGCAAAAACTGAGAAGCACAGAGTGAAAAACTTCAAGGTAAATAGGAGAGAAATTGTTTTGAGACAACAGTGGACACCACCAAACAGCTGTGATGCCCCAATCAGCGCAAACACATGGATTCATGGTAGTTCTTCAATCACCCACGGAAAGGTCAGAGTTTGCCGGGGATAACGTGAGGGATCTGGGTCCTGGCTATGGCGGCAGTGGTGGCTGTGTGGCCAAGGCAGCTCCAAAAGTGCCAGCAGCTGCAGAGAGAATCGCACGCGCTGCAAGACCCACTGTTGGGTCTGGCGTGATCTTTCCAAAAATCTGGACTTTTTTAAAATGCCAAGGGACGCGGGGCAAATTGTTAAAAATTGGGACTGTCCCGCCAAAAGCAGAACGTCTGGTCACCTTAGCACAAACCCATCCTGTGCACACCTTACCTGGGCCTGTTCTCCTTCATCCCCTTGCTTCTGAGTACTAAGCAAAAACTACCCAGTTTAGCATATCCTGGGAGACTGAAGGGGAAAATTGCCTTCCTGGAAACAGGGGATCAGAGCTGGGAGAGGCCATCTGGGAACCAGCACAGAGGCAACCCATCTCCATAAAACAGTACTGAGCACCATAGAGAAAGAAGGCTAGAGCAGCCAAAAAGACGGGGAAGTCAATCCAGAAACACTGCCACCTAGGGGCTTAATTACAAACTGACTTCTTTTATTATTACTTTTAATTAATAAAAAATAGACAAAAGTAACATTATAAACAGCGTACTTAAAAATAAGGACTAGCTGAGGTGCAGTGAAACACAGGGAACTGCAATACTGTCCAGACTGAGAAACAGGCATGCCAAACAGAATAACAGAGGAAATGAACGGCCTTCACTACTGCACACTGTTTATGCTAATTTTTTAATTTTTAATTTTATTTTCATTTTTTGCATCTTTTTCTTAAGAAATGGATTATTTCCTTTTTTCCTCACTTGACTTTACCTTTTTAATTATTACATTTTTAGGTTCAATCAGTATTATTACTACTGCTATTTTAAATTTTTCTGTTTCCTTTTTCTTTTCTTTTTTCTTTTTTTAAGTGCCATTTTATTTTCTCTTTATTTTACATTGGAATTCGTGTTTTTCATTCTATATTCATGTCTCCTTTAGCATCCTTTAACCCTATCTCAACATGATCTTTACACCATCACTCTCTTCCTAACCTTTCCCATTTTGCTTTCCTGTTTATCTTAACCCTTTCCTGCTTTAGATTTTCCCTAGTCTTTCTGTCTATCCCCTGTTAAAATTTTTACCCTGCTTATATATCTAATTTCCAATCCCCTGTACCAAGTGAATACACACCTCTCTCTTAGCTGTATTAACTAGCACTAAATAAATAAATAAATAAATAAATAAATAAATAAATTTCTTTTCCCCTCTGTCCTTTTGATGCTGTTTGTGTGAATGTTCATTATATTATATTTTTATGCTTTTTAGTGAGATTATTTTGCTTATTCTTTTGTTGTTGCAGTTGCTTGGTATTTTTCATTTGTTTTGATTTTGTTTGTTTTTTACTTCTGTTTTCCCTTGCTTTGCTGGATACTAGTGGGTATTGTAGTTTGTATTAATCTCCAGGTACTGTTGCTGGCATTTGCTGGGGTTAGTGGTTGTTCTATTGAAATTTTATCCCCATACATATAGTTTTTTCCCCTCTTCTCTCTTAGTCTCTTTCTTGTCTTACTCTCTCTCTCTCTTTTTATCCCCCCTTTTCCCAAATTCATTTTGACACTCCTTTTTTCCTTTCTTTTTCCTTTTTCTCCCTCCCTCTTCTCTTTTTACTCTTCTTTCTCTCCTATCCCCTTATTTACCTTTCCCTAGTGGTCACCTTTATTAGAGGTTATTAATATCGCAAACACATTTCTGTTCAGTGTCTTGTGTGTTGTACCTGGTTGTGTTGTATTTTGTGCCTTTAAATCAATGCAGGAGAGAGAGAACTACATAATGAGAGAAATAATGGAGAGACAAAGAAACAGCCCACATATGAAAAAAAAGCAGACATCACCAGAAAAGGAAGTAAATGAGTTAGAGGCAAGCAACCTACCAGAGCAAAAATTCAGAGTAATGATCATAAGATGGCTAAAAAGATTGGAGACAAAATGAACAATATGAGTAAAAACCAAGAGGAAATGAAGAAGAACCAAGAAGAAATGAAAAATCACATCGCTACTATAAAGAACTCAATAGGAAGCATCAAGAGTAGACTAGAAGAAGCAGAGGACTGCATCAATGAGCTAGAAAACAAGATGGGGAAAAAATACCCAATTAGAGCAGCTTCTGGGGAAAAAATTAAAAAGTGGGAGGAGAGCCTAAAGGAACTTTGAGAAAATACAAAACAAAACAATATTAGAATAATAGGGGTTCTAGAAGGAAAGGAAACGGGGGAAGACATGGAAAACGTATTTCAAGAAATAATGACAGAAAACTTTCCTGAGATAGAGAAGAAAAAACCCACACAAATCCAAGATGCTCTCAGAGTCCCAAGCAAAATGAACCCCAAAAGACTAACGCCAAGGCACATTATAATTAAATTGGCAAACACCAAATGACAAAGTAAGAATCTTAAAAGCAGCCAGAGAGAGACGGAAAGTTACATATAAAGGAACCCCCATCAGACTAGCAACTGATTTCTCAACAAAAACTCATCAGGCCAGAAGGAAATGGAATGAAATATACAACATAATGCAAAGGAAGAATCTGAATCCAAGAAAACTGTACCCAGCAAGGCTACCAATCAACATTGAAGGTGTAATCAGGAGTTTCACAGACAAAAATGTCTAAGGGAATTTATCACCACCAATTCAAGAAACGCTAAAGGGTCTTCTGTAAAAATAAAAAAAGAAATAGGAAATGAAGAAGGAACACAGGGGTATAGAATAAAAATGGCTACAAATAAGTTCCTATCAGTAATAACTTTAAATGTAAGTGGATTAAATGCCCCAATCAAAAGACATAGGACAACGGATTGGATAAGAAAACAAGACCCATATATCTCTTGTCTACAAAAAACACACTTCAGAAAAAAGACCCACACAGACTGAGGGTGAAGGGATGGAAAATGGTTTTCCAGGTGAATGGAAATGAAAAAACAAAACAAAACTGGAGAAGCAATACTTATATCTGACAAATTTGATCTCAAAGTGAATGACATAACGCGAGATAACAAATCTACTTCATAATATTAAAGGGAGCAATCCAACAAGAAGAAATAACTGGTAAACATATATGCACCCAATACAGGAGCACCCAAATACATAAAAAACTGCTGGAGGACATTAAGGGAGATATTAATAGCAATACAATCATAGTAGGAGATTTTAATACCCCACTGTCACCTTTGGACAAATAATCTAAACAAAAAATCAGCAAAGAAATATCAATCCTAAATGACGTACTAGATCAAATGGAATTAATCGACATCTTCAGAGCAATCCACCACAAAGCCACAGAATATACATTCTTCTCAAGTGCACATGGGTCATTTTCAAAGATAGGTGACATGTGGGGACATAAGCAAAGTCTCTTCAAATTCAAGAAGATAGAAATCATATCAAGCATCTTCTCAGATCATAGTAACATAAAACTGGAAATCAACTACAATAAAAATAATCCAAAGAAATCAAACACATGGAGACTGAATCGCATGCTTTTAAACAATGACTGGGTTACCAGAGAAATAAAAGAAGAAATTTAAAAAATCCTGGCAACAAATGACAATGAAAACACAACAATCCAAAATCTATGGGACACAGCAAAAGCTGTTTTAAGAGAGAAGTTCATATCTCTACAAGCATAGTGCAAAAAATCAAGAAAAAATGGTAACAAATTATATAACTCTACAACTCAAAGAGTTAGAAAAAGAAAAACAAGAAAAGCCCAGTGTATGCAGAAGAAAGAAATAATAAAAATCAGAGCGGAGATAAATGACATAGAGACCAAAGAAACAATACATAAGAACAACAAAACCAAGAGCTGGTTCTTCGAAAAGATAAACAAGATTGATGAACCTCTGGCCAGGCTAACCAAGAAACAAAGAGAGAGGACCCAAATAAACAAAATCAGAAACAAAGGAGGTGAAATAACAACGGGTCCCACTGAAATACAAAGGATTGTTACAAAATAACACAAACTCTATTCCAACAAACTGGAAAACCTGGAGGAAATGGACATATTTTTCAAAATGTTACCTTCCAAAACTCAATCAGGAAGAATCTAAAAATCTCAATAGACCAGTGACTTTGGAGGAAATTGAAGCAGTCATCAAAAAGCTTCCAGCAAACAAAAGCCCAGGGCCAGATGGCTTCACAGGAAAGTCTTACCAAACATTCAAAGAAGAACTAAAACCTATCCTCCTCAGACTATTCCAAAAAATTCAAGAGGAAGGAACACTTCCAAACTCCTTCTATGAAGCCAGCATCACCCTAATACAAAAACCAGATAAAGACAACTTAATGAAAGAGAATTACAGGCTAATATCCCTCATGAACATAGATGCCAAAATCCTCAACAAAATTCTAGCAAATCGGCTCCAGCAGCACATGAGAAAGATCATACACCATGACCAAGTAGGATTAATCCCGGGAATGCAAGGATGGTACAATATCTGCAAATCAAAAAATGTGATACATCACATAAATAAATTGAAAGATAAAAATCATATAGTCATATCAATTGATGCAGAAAAAGCACTTGATAAAATCCAATACCCTTTCCTGATAAAAACTCTCAACAAGGTGGGAATTCAAGGATCATACCTCAACTTAATAAAAGCTATATATGATAAACCCACAGCAAATATCATATTCAATGGGCAGAAACTAAAGCCATTCCCTGTAAGAACAGGAACAAGACAGGAATGCCCACTCTCACCACTCCTGTTTGACATAGTACTGGAAGTACTAGCCATTGCAATTAGACAAGAAGAGGAAATAAAAGGCATACAAATCGGAAAAGAAGAAGTAAAGTTATCCTTATTTGCAGATGACATGATATTATACATAAAAAACCCAAAAGACTCCATCAAAAAACTAATAGACTTAATAAATGAATTTGGCAATGTAGCAGGATACAAAATTAACGCCTAGAAATCTATGGCATTTCTATACACCAATAAAGAACTTACAGAAAGAAAAAGGAACTTCTGTGCAACCACTGAGGAGAACTGTATGGAGCTTCCTCAAAAATGGAACTCCCATTTGACCCAGTAATCCCACTCCTAGGAATATATCCCAAAAAACTAGAAATACCAATCAGAAAGGATATATGCACCCTTATGTTCATAGCAGCACGATTTACAATAGCTAGGATTTAGAAACAGCCTAGGTGCCTGTCAGCATATGATTGGATCAAAAAAACTATGGTGCATCTACACAATGGAATACTATGCTGCCATAAAAAAGAAGGAATTCTTATCATTTGCAGTGACATGGGTGGAATTGGAGAACATCACACTAAGTGAAATAACCCAGTCAATGAAAGAGAATCACCACATGACCTCACTCATTTATGGATAATAAAGAACAATATAAACTGATGAACCAAAAGATAAATATAGAGACTGTAAAGCAACAAGCAGACTGTCCAATTACAGCAGGGAGGGTAGGGAGATATGGGGGAGATAAAGAGATCAACTGAAGGACTTGTATGCATGCATATAAGTTTAACCAATGGACACAAAACTCTGGGGAGGGAGGGCATGTATGGCAGTGGGGGGAGGGCAATGGTAATATATGTACACATATAATAATTTAATAAAAAAATTTAAAAAATTGTTTTGAAAGTGAAAGAAATTTTCCTGTCACTTGACTGATGCAAAAGAAAACAGTTTGACCATATCTGAGTGCCAACTATGTGCCAAGGCCTGTGATAAAATTAGAGATGTGAGCTTCTCAGTCTCTATTCTCAGCAAGTTGATTATCTGATAGAAGAAACATACACTAAGCAACGTTTCAATAAAACGTAGTTAATTACATGATTAAAATAATACAGAAACATGAAGTTTTGGTCAATAAATTGTAGGAAGGAAGCATGTGCAAAGAATGGGGACAAGCTCTGGCCAGGTGGCCTGTTGTTTGGAGCATCGTCCTCTGCACGTTAGGGTGCATAAGAAAGGCTACCGATCTATGTTTCCCTCTCAAATCTATGTTTCTTTCTCTCTCTCTTCCTCTATCTAAAAATCAATAAAGACATATCCTTGGGTGAAGATAAAGAAAAAGAATGAGGACAAAATTTAAAAATGGGCAAAGCACCTGAATCAGTGTGTCTCCAGAGGGCATAGAGATGGCCAATAGACATGTAAACAGAAGCTCAATGTCACTAATTATAAGAGAAATACAAATTAAAACCACAATGAGATAGCACCCCACACCTATCAGAATGGCAATCATCGATGAATCCAGAAATTACAAGTGTTTGTGATAATGTGGGGAAAATGGAGACCTCCTCAAACACTGTTAGTGGGAGTATAGACTAGTTCAATCACTGTAGAAAACAGTATAGAGCTTTCCCAAAAAATTAAAAATGGAACTGCCTCCTAACCCAGTGATTCCATTTCTATGAATTTATTCAAATAAGCACAAAACACTAATTCAAAGGAAGATATGGACCCCTATGTTCATTGTAGCATTATTTGCGATAGCCAAGATATGGAAGCACCCTAAGTGTCTATCAGTAGATGAGTGGATAAAGAAAATGTAATATATATATATATATATATACACATACACACACACACACACACACACACACACACACACACACACACAATGGAGTATCACTTGGCCATAATAAAGAATGGAATCTTACCATTTGTGACAGTATAGATGGACCTACAGGATATTATGCTAATGAAATAAGTCACTTTGCATGGGATAATCACTGTGACAGCTGTGTGGAAGACATATTGTATAGTCTCAAGCTCAGAAATAATTATTAATCATTTTATTCAAGAATATATTTTTAGCTTATTTTAAATATAATTTGATAGTGTTATTTTCTACATTTTATTTCAATTAGATTGTTAGTGTGGTATGCTCTGTTATGGCCATGTTCCTCTCTCCTTCTGAGCAGCTCACACATTGAGGTTGATAAAGCCATCAGGAAAGAAGGTGCTTTGTCTTATAGCATTATGCTCCATGTCTCAAAGTCACTTAACAAAGAAACTTTTGGAATAGTATGTTTTATAAATCAGATACATCCTATATTTTATAAAGATCCACAAGATGACATATTCATTCTACTTTCCCTGGCTTTCCCCCCATAATTATATTGATTGTTCTATATAATAAAACCCTAATATGCAAATTGACCAAACACTAGAACAAATGATCACTATGATGTGCACTGACCACCAAGGGGCAGATGCTCAATGCAGGAGCTGCCCCCCCCCCCAGTGGTCAGTGTGCTCCCACAGGGGGAGCACCACTCAGCCAGAAGCCAGGTTACCTGCTTCTTAGCACTAAGTACTGCGAGAGGGTACAGGCCAATGAGCCTCTAGTCTACCATAAGAAGCACACTTACTCTTTGATTACACAAACCCTGAGCCATTGCTCTCTAAAACACTGACACTAAATGCTGATGAGGATTCATTCAACAAATATATTTATACTAGGGGCCAGGTGCACAAAATTTATGTACTGGGGGGTGGGGAGGCCCCCCAGCCCAACCTGCCCCCTCTTACATACTGGGAGCCCTCAGGATATCTTACTGACGGCTTAGGCTCACAGCCCATGGGGAGTGGGCCTAAGCCCCAGTCTGGCCTCCCTTTGTGGGAGGCAACCTGGCTGATCAGGGGAAGGCATAGCCCCATCACCCTGCTGCTTGCTGCAGCCACTGCCAGTCACTGAAGCCACCAAGGTGTTTTCATCAACACGGACTCCAGTCCCTTCACCAAGAAAAAATGACAACTTTCTTTAAGCATTTTCAAGATGTGTCTTTCTTTTTTTCTTTTTTTATCATCACCTGAAGATATATTTTCATTGACTTTTATAGAATGTAGAAGGGAAAGGGAAAGACAGAGAAAAACATCAAAGTGAGAAGAACACTTTGATTGGTTGCCTCCTGCATGAGCCCTGACCTGGGCCCCAGCCAGAGAGGAGCCTGCAACCTAGGTACATGCCCTTGATCAGAATGGAATACAGACCCTGCAGTCGGCAGGCCGAGGCTCTATCCACTGAGTCAAACCGGCTAGGGCAGGATATGACATTTCTTAGCCCCTCCAGCAGCAGACCTTCGTTTTTTTTTCTCCAGGAGTGTTGTGGAAAAACTCTAGATCACCTTTTTGGATTCTTATTACCCAAGTTACTAAGTGGCATACAGGAAGCTTAGCCAATATGCTTTCAGCCTGGGGCAGGAGCTGGGGGCTTTCAGCCTGGGGCAGGAGCAGACCCCCAGCTCCCTGCGATCAATTGCAGGGGGTCCGCTTCTGCGTAGGCCTTACCTCACCATGACCTGGGAGCCAGGATGTTCCTGGGTCACAGGTTCTGGGCGCCTATGAATGCAAATTAACTGCCATCTAGTTTGGGTTAATTTGCATAGTCACTCTGATTGGCTATGGGCGTAGTGAAGGTACAGTAAATTTACATGTTTATCTATTATTAGGTAAGATGTTCGCTAGAAGCCCGATGCACGAAGATTCGTGTTAGAATGGGCTTTCCTTTCCCTGGCTGCCAACACTGCCTTTCCACTCTGGCCCAGCCCCTTTCTGCTCAGGCCCCAGAGCAGCCTCTTTCCACTCTGGCCCCGCCTTCCCATGCTGCTCAGAGGCCCTGAGAGACTGGGAGTGGGGCAGAATGCCTGTGTCATCACCATAACAAGGACACAAGTATCCCGCCCCATCACTTAGCACCTGTGTATGCAAATTAACGGCCATCTTTATTGGATTAATTTGCATATCACTCCTGATTGACTGGTGGCATAGCAGAGGTATGGTCAATTTGCATGTTTATCTATTATTAGGTAAGATTGAATAATATATATATGAATAAATGAATATTCCTGAAGATATTTTTCATATCCAGCTTTTACCCTGACTTCGAATGTTGGAGTGGATGAGATAATTATTTTTTGTTGAGTGTAGGAGCTGGGCTAAAATAAATCAGCAAAATAAGAAAGCAATAAAGGATTTTCTCTCTTTCTGTTCCTCACTGCACCATGAACATAGTTGGAATGACACCTAGAATTGCCATAGACTCCTTGACAAATGCCTTCAGACCCTCCTAACCTTTTTTGTTTTTTTTGTTTTTTAGGAATGACACCTAGAATTGCCATAGACTCCTTGACAAATGCCTTCAGAGCCTCCTAACCTTTTTTTTTTAAAGGAACATATGTTGTTTTCTTACCTTGTCTGGTATTTTATTTTTTTAAAATTGTCGAACTCCTACCTATTCTTAAACCACACATACTTTTTGATTTTGGTATTGAGCTCTTTTGAATTTTCTTCCATAATATAGCCATACATACAACCTCACTTTTAAGATGGACTCAAGGAAAATGAACATATATGGAAATGAGCATATTAATGTCAAAAGTTATGTTTTGCATGGATATATTTCTCTGTGGCCTATTTCTACTTGCTCCTCATTTTTATTTACATTCATAAAATATTTTAAGCATTTGCTGAAACCGGTTTGGCTCAGTGGTAGAGCGTCAGTCTGCGGACTGAAGGGTCTTGGTAAAGGGCATGTGCCTTGGTTGCGGGCACATCCCTGGTGGGGGATGTGCAGGAGGCAGCAGGTCGATGTTTCTCTCTCATCGATGTTTCTAGCTCTCTATCCCTCTCCCTTCCTCTCTGTAAAAAATCAATAAAATATATTAAAAATATATTTTAAGCATTCACTGAGAAAAAGATACTATGCTCACCTCTGAATGAAAGAGGAGGGCATCCTTGGGGCCATGCCACTTGGGTCTCTTAGTTTAACATGGTAGTCTGCAAGATTGCCTTCTTGTTCTGAATCCTAAAGGTTCTCCCCAGTTTTCCCCCACCCATAGTCACTTGCCATATTCAAGAGCATAGTGATGCTAACATTTGTGTGGTGTGTTTCAGCAACTTGGAAGTGTATACAGTATACTTGCTGCCATCTTGAATGTTGGGAACATTGAATTTTCCTCAGTGGCAACTGAACACCAGGTGGACAAGAGCCACATTTCCAATCTTGCTGCTCTGGAGAACTGTGAGTTTCATTATATTCCATTCCAAACTGAACTCTTAAAAAAAGAAGAAGAAGAAGAAGCCTAACAACATACTATAAATTCATATAAGGATAATTTCAAGCAATTGTGTTTTCATGGAATCTTTAAAAATAATACTTAGATTCTATTTGTATGGAGTGGGAAGCTTTTGAAGTCCACTATTTGAAACAAATTTTCATGCCTCCAAATTCACTGATTACTGGGAAAAAAAAAAAAAAACATTTCTAAAGACTATGCTTTCATGACTATTTTAGGAGCCATTTAATTTAAAATAAAACACAGAAAATTTAATTAAAATTTAGTTAACTGACCTAAAAAGAATTAAAGCCTTTTTGTTATAAATTTAGCATCTGTACCATGTTGTAAGTAATAAAGACATATATTTATTTTCATACTGCTTAGAATTTGTTCACATATTCATCCTGGGTTGATTAAATTTACAGTTATTTTCTACATTAAAAAAGTACATCATGGAATTTTCAAATCAGTTTTCCTCTTACTTACAGAGTTTGATGTTTAATGCCAATAATTTAAGGCTCCCCATTGAGGACCACTGAGGGGGAGGACCCTGGGAGGTTGGCCAGCCACAGGAGGTTGGTTGTGGGAGCACACTGACCACCAGGGGGCAGCTCCTGCATTGACCATCTGTCCCATGATGGTCGTGCACATCATAGTGACTGGTCATTCAGTCAACAGGTTGTAATGGTCACCTAGGCTTTTATATGTATAGATTTATCAAATCTGAACACTTCTCTTTATCTCTATCATCATCCTTGTCATCCAAGACAATATCACCTCTCACCCAGTGACCTTCCAATTGCTCATTCTACACCAGTTCTTCAACTTTTTCAGTCCATTTTCCACAACTCATTCTGAAACTACTTAGTGAATCTATAGGTGGGCTCTCTCAATCTCCCTCTTCCTCTCCCTGTTCCTCACCCTTCCCCACTTCTGCTCTTATCTCGCCTCCTCCCTTTTCCTCTCCTCCTCCCTCTATATTCTCTCTTAAGTTTCTTGATTAGCTTCCCATATCTCCTGTATGAAGACCATTAAGACTAAGACTTTGTTTTACAAGGTATTATACTTAGCAGTATAATGCCTGAAATGAAGTGGACATCCAATGACTATATATCCACTGAATAACCTGGGATGTAAATAGATATACCAATCAATGGGAGACACTGTTCAGAAACAAATCCAAGAAAAATTGTCAGAAATGGCATTACAAATCACTAATAATGTTGCAGAGACCCCCAACTGGCTAACCATTTGGATGAGAGAGGTTTTGAATCCTTCTCATAGCCTTGTACCAAAAATCAATGCCAAATCTAAGTGACAAAAAAAGGTATAAAAACACAAGTCAAACTGTATTTATATAATCCTGAGATAAGGAAATACTTGAAGGACTTTATGTGCAAAAAATAAAAATCAGAAATTATTTTTAAATGGATATTTGACTACATAAAAAATTAAAACTTTCTTCTTAAAAAACAAATGAAATTGCAATGAAAATCAGGGAAATATTTGCAATGTGTATGAAAACATTATTTTTATGCTATAAGGTGCTCTCATAAATTGATTAGGAAAAAATGAACATATCAATGAAAAAAGGCAGTTTAAAAAATAGAGCCACAAATCACTAAGAGAAATATGAAAAAGGACAAAGTATTCAGCTTTATTAGGAATCAATCAAAAACAAATTGAAAGATACATTTTTTCTTTATCAAACTGGGCATTGTTTAAAATAATCTTTTGTGTCCATTAAATTGTGTTGAAATTGTTGTGTGTTTTTTTTTTTAATTTGGCTGATAAGAGTATAATTGGTTCAGAGTGTGTGAAGAGTGGCTAAATAGTATGTATCAAAGGTTTGAATATGTTTATATACTTTGAACCAAATGCTGAATTTAGAAAATCTATGCCAAGAAAATAATACAAAACAAGAACACAGATTCTTGCCCAAAATATTTGTCCCACCAATCTTCACAATTATGAACACAAGGAACAATATAAAAATCCAACAATTTAAAAATGATTGCTATATTATGATACCAGAATATTGTGCAACAATTTAAATTTTAATTAGGAGCAATATTCAACAAAATAAAAAATGCTTAAGATACTACATTAAGATAAAAGGTGCATGCAGAATAATGGCAATAAAATACCTAGAAGGAAAGAAATGTAGAATGTTAATGTGAAAAAAAATATTTTGTTTAAATAAGGGTCAGCAATCTTTGCCACAAAATGAAGGAATACCTTGACCCAAATGCTCAAAGTAAATTCACTATTTTCAAAATATTTTAAAAGAAAAACTTATTTGAAAACTTAGCCTACTTACCGTGTAATAGTTTGAGTTACTTTCAATTTATTTACTTATTTGTTTATTTACTTATTTATTTAAATATATCCTCACTTGAGGGTATATATATATATATATATATATATATATATATATATATATTATTTTAGAGAGAGAAGAAAGGAGAGAGAAAGAAACAAAGGGAGAGAGCCAGAGCCAGAGTCAGATATGAGACAAAAACATCCACCTGTTGCCTCCTGTGCATGCCCCCCTACTTGGGATTGAACCTGCAACCTAGGCTTGTGCCCTGACCTGGAATCAAAACCGCAACCTTTTGGTGTATGAGATGACACCCCAACCAACTGAGTCACCTTGCTAGGGCAAGATGTTTATTTTTAAAAACTGAGTTTTGTTCGCTGATGTTAAGTATCATTAATTTTAAAATCCCTGTGATAATAAATGTTTGTTCAGGCATCAAGTTTTAAAAATATTTAGTAATTAAAATATGTAACTAAATGGTAGTATGAAAGAAGGTATATGAATGTCATGATAGGCATATGTTCTTTGGGTTTTATATTGCAGAAAGTACATAAAAGACATTTGTTTGGTTATAGCCCTGAAGTCTAGGTAGCCTTCCAATTAATTTCTACCTTTTGAAAATCTTTATATAATAGTGGTATTCAAATTTATACCAAGTCTATTAATAATGTTTTTAAATTATTTAACATAATTCAGTGAAATTATGTTTGGCAACTTATAAACAACAACTCACATTTGACTAGTCAAAAGAAATACAGAAAAATGAGCAAGAAGAGACATAGGTTCCGAAACCAGTTAGGCTCAGTGGATAGAGCGTCAGCCTGTGGACTGAAGGGTCCCGGGTTCGATTCCGGTCAAGGGCATGTGCCTTGCTTGCGGGTACATCCCCAGTGGGGGGTGTGCAGGAGCCAGCTGATCGATGACTTTCTCTCATCGATGTTTCCAACTCTCTATCCCTCTCTCTTCCTCTCTGCAAAAAATCAATAAAGTATTTTTTTTTAAAGAAGAGACATAGGACTATTAGTGAACAGTAACTTATTTTTACACGAGGGACTCAGTGCATGAATTTATGCACCTTGAAAGAAACTGTGGTCTGCGAGGCTGCAGTTGGCACAGGGGCAGGTCTCAGTCCATCCTCTGTGTTCTGTCCAGCCCCTTCTGCTGCAGTCCCTGGTCCCCTGTCTGCTAGCAGCCTGGCTCCTGCTGCCACCACTCCCATATGCTGAGGACACGGAATGATCTGGACCGGCACTGGGCACCAGCTGCGGGTGCAAGTGCCAAGTGGGACCAAGGTGTATGGGGGCAAAGAATTTTCAGTAATGATCAGAGGTTCACTTTGATGACAGCAACTGGAGCCCCACTTTGGTCTAGTGCCTCCACTCATCTGCTCCACCATCCCACTTCGGCCAATGCCTGCCATGTTCCACACATGCCCCCTGGTGGTCAGCACAAGTCATAGTGACCAGTTGTTTGGTGGTTTCTCTGTTCAGTCTATTTGCATATTAGCCTTTTATTACATAGGATTATAAAATCTTTGCATATTTCATATTATATCAAGAGGATGAATTAAGACATTTTCTTTCTCTGGGAAGTTTCTTCATTGCCATAATTTCTTCTAACCACACATCCTTTATTTTTTAGCTGCTTCTTTGCTTTGCATTCAGGCAGAAGAGTTACAAGAAGCCCTCACCTCTCACTGTGTGGTCACTAGAGGAGAAACCATTATACGACCCAATACTGTAGAAAAAGCTACTGATGTCAGAGATGCTATGGCTAAAACTTTATATGGCCGTCTTTTTAGTTGGATAGTTAATCGCATTAACAGCTTGTTGAAACATGATACATCACCAAGGTAAAAAATTTTATGGACACATTTTTTCCTCAAATGTCAGGAGATATAAATATATGTTGTTATTTATTGATTTATATCAGAGTCCCTTTGAAGATGTTTCTAGTCAGGATCATTTAATTTATTAATATTATATTTCAATAGATATACTTTATTTCCTACTAGTACCAATTCATTGTGCCAGTAATATGAGTAAACATAATAGAAAGTAAATTTTTAAAAATATATTTTATTGATTTCATAGATAAAGGGAGAGGGAGAGAGAGATAGAAACATCAATGATGAGAGAGAATCATTGATTGGCTACCTTCTACACGCCCTTCACTGGGGATTGAGCCCATATCCTGGGCATGTGCCCTTGACTGTAATTGAACCTGAGACTCTTTAGTCTGCAGACTGACACTCTTATCAACTGAGCCAAACCAGCTAGGTCAGAAAGTGAATTTTTAATGTGACATCTTACTATTAATTTATATATTTTAATTAGAAGGTGTAATTAGAAGGTAATTATATAATAAAGAAATAATATACTTCACATGTACAGTGAAGTGCATGCCATTTTATACTTGTATAAATTGTCAGTTCAGCAGTTTTTTGGTTTTGTTTTGAGGTTCTGAATTAAACCTTGAAGCAAACAAAAACTTTTTTCATATTTTAACTTTCACTATAATCCTGGAGAGTAGGTGTTATGACTGTCAATGAAATTTGGTTCAGAAATGCTCTAAATAACTAGTAAATGGTACATTCAGGATATAAACAATGTTATGTGATCATAACATTACAGGGGAGCAGTTAGATATCAATCAGGCTGGCATGGGAGTGGCCAGGGGGTGATCAGGCTGGCAGGCAGAAGTAGTTAAGGGCAATCAGGTGGGCAGATAGGGCATCATACCATGCCTGATGCCTTATCTTAAAAATAAAGGTAACCATAGCCATCATTAGTGCTTTCTATGTGCAGGGATTGTGCATAGGTATCTTTCACTTACATCTAAAGTTTTGTTCTGCCATAAATTATACAACTTTTAGAGATTTGAAAATGAATAAAGAAGATAGATACCTGCCTTAAAAATCACTTCATTCATACTTGCTTATCTATAATTAGTGGCTCGGTGCACAAAATTTGTGCACAGGATGGGGGTTGTCCCTCAGCCTGGCCTGCACCCTTTCCAATCTGGGATCCCTCGAAAGATGTTCAAACCGACAGTCGGACATCCTTCTCACAATCTAGGACTGCTGGCTCCTAACCGCTCACCTGCCTGCCTGCCTGCCTGATCACCACTAACTAACCACCCACAACCCCCCCCCCCTTCCTGACCTGATTGACTCCAAATGCACCCCCTCCACCAGCCTGATCACCTCTAACTGCCTCTGCCTCGGCCCTGCCACCATGGCTTTGTCCAGTAGGATGTCCGGAAGGTCTCCTGTTCTAATTAGTATATTAAGCTTAATTAGATCAGATAACCTTCCAGATGAAGCCAGGGTTTCAAGGGAAACACGAGTCCCATGTACCTGCTGGCAGCTGGAGGGAAGCCCAGGCACGTGCCAGAGGGAAACCTGGGCTGGCACCCGGGGAAAAGAAGGCCTATTCTTGCATGAATTTCATGCATTGGGCCTCTAGTTAAATATAAAAGACCATTTTATATACAACAACACAATTTATTGTTATTTTGCCACTGAAATACACATTGTACCATAATATGATTCAGTCAAAATTATCTTCAAATTGTTTCTTTACTTCCCTCCTAACCTGTGTGCTATCTGACTGGATCTAATATATATTATTATACATGATAGTTATTTAGCTCAATTAAATCTGTGGAACAGAGATGGCAAAAGAATAATCATTTTGACTAAATCGGTATACATTTTAACTAGACATTTTGCCTCATATCCTATATAATAAAGAAGTAATATGCATATTGACCATCACACCATTGCACAAGATGGCTGCCCCATCTAGTCACAAAATGGCCACCACAGATGGCTAGCAGGGGAGGGAAGTTGGGGTGATCAGGCCTGCAGGGGAGGGCAGTTGGGGGCGACTAGGCCTGCAGGGGAGGGCAGTTGGTGGCAATTGGGCCAGCAGGGGAGCAGTTAGACATCAATCAGGCTGGCAGGGGAGTGGCTAGGGGGTGATCAGGCTGGCAGGCAGAAGTGGTTAGGGGCAATCAGGCAGGCAGGCAGGCAAGTGGTTGGGAGCCAGAAGTCCTGGATTATGAGAGAGATGTTCCAGATTGAAGAGAGTGCAGGCTGGGCTGAGGAACACTCCCCCCCTCAGTGCAGGAATTTCATGCACCAAGCCTCTAGTAACCACATAAAAGTATATCACTGTACTTCTAGAAACTTTCAGAAATATTCAATAGTTTCATTTTGTCCATCCCATCACATATTTAAAATGTTCTATAAGTCTACATTCTAAATGCAGTCTATTCCTCCCAATATAGAGTCTATCCCCCAGTTCATGGCATACAGTTGCTGGCTGTCATTTCCAAATCCTACCTCATACACTAAGAGTAACCTAGGTTATGTAAATGGTGAACACAGGGCTAATGTTTGTTCTTTCTTTTTTGAATTCACATTAAAATAACTTGAAAATGTATGTATAAATTGGGATAGGAGCAGACTTTTGACCAAGTATCTAACCTTTAGTAAGCAGAGATAACCATTATGGAAGAGGAGGAAAGAATGCACTTGTAATGTATAATTGTAAAATAGTATTTAATTGCATTTTGAAATATTTAATTATAAAATAAATCCATATATATTTACACCTTTGGGTTATCATTTGTTGCATATTTTTAAAGTATTAGTGAATAAACCTACAATACATAAAAATTCTTTAAAATAATTAAAATATTTTTAGCAAGATATTTTCATTGCTGCCCTAAAATTAAAGACTAAGTATGCTCTTTCACAGAATTTGTGGGTTTTTTGGTATGGTTCTTATTGAACATATTTTGCTGTGTTCTGAATGCTAGCCATATTTTCTCTACAAATGATGACTCGTCCAGGGCTGTGATCTTGTGCTCATAAACCCACAGGAGTAATGTTTCTTTTGTTTAAATATAAAAAGAGTATATCAGTGATTTCTGTGGTACAAGAAAAAGATTTTGACCATTTTCATATTAAAATTGATACTACCTAATTTATCTTTTATAGTTCTATGGAGGGAAACCTTTTCAATTAATATTTTCACTTTAATTGTGTATGCTGGTAAGTTTTTAGATAAATCACAAAAGCATACTCTGAGATAACCTGATTTATAGTACCTCTTAAGAAAGTAGACAAGAAGTCAAAATAATGTCTCTAATTTTCCAGTGGGAATGGTGATGAACTGAGCATTGGCATACTGGATATATTTGGCTTTGAAAATTTCAAAAAAAATTCCTTTGAGCAGCTTTGCATTAACATTGCAAATGAACAAATTCAGTATTATTTTAATCAACACGTGTTTGCATGGGAACAGGTAAGTCAATGTACTATAAAGATGCATGCATGTGAATTATATGCAGACTTGTTCTAATGAAGCCTGACCTAACCCACAGATTTAAAGCTTTAAACATTTAATAAAGACAATTTCCTCACTTCATTCCCATAGGAAAAACAAATATAAGCCAAAAAAAACTAGTATGATACTTGATGTTGAATGTCCTCCATCAAAAATCAGTGTACCCTTCTCCAAACTTAGCAAACCTGAGCCCTTGCAAACAAAGACATTTCCTTTGGAAATTTAAATAGATGTATCCAACTGTTTCTCTTTCTGTATGAAATTGTTTGAGATTTAAATATCCATCTAAAATGCATTAAACTTCAGAATTCCAGTAACTAGGCAACAGAACACAAGATAATGGGTTTGATGCAAATGCCATGAAACAGTAATTTTGTCAGGGTACAATGTGCAATTCATGATTCAGCTTCAAAAATATTCTTCCTTAGAGAAAAATCAGAGACTTACTTGAATTGCATTTGGCAAAACTGTAGTATTTTAAATATTTTACCAAGTCTAAAAGAAATAGTCATATTCAGTATGTCATTTGTCTCTTTTAAAATATGAAAGTTGTATTTACTGATTACAACTGAAATTTTTATTTAAATTTGAGATAAATTAGAGGTACTTGAACCTCTTTTGATTTAAAATATTTAGGCTTATTGAGCATTAACTTTGAAATTGCATTTTGAAAACAGCGGACACAAAAGAAAATATTTAGATCTTGACATTTCTTAAGCAAAAAAAGAAAAAAGACCACACTTATCCTTTTTTATTATTATATTTTTTTACATATGTGTCCTTATCTCTCTATTGCTCCCCCCACCCACCACTCATGCCCCACCCCCTGTTATCTGTGTCCATTGATTAGGCTTATATGCATGCACAGGAGTGTTTACCCAGCTCTTATCTCCAGACTCTTTCTCTCTCTCTTTGCTTCACAGATGAGCTCTTTGAAAGTATATTCAACACTCATTGCACTGTATCGATTTCTTTCCCACCTGGTACATTGAACCCATAGCATCTGGCTTGACCACCCCCACTGACTCGGAATGGCCCTTCTTAATCTCCTCTGCCAATAATACCAGAAACAGTTTACTTCGCACATTATTAGTCTTTCTGTACTTTTCACCCTATTGACAGATTCCAATTTTTGGAAAACCCCTACTTTAGCATTATTAACACCATCTTTCTATTTTCCTCTTTGATAGTTCTTCCTTTACTCTTTCTGCACCATCCTTTATACCAATGGTTTTAAACCCTGGCTGCATAGTAGGTAGAGTCACTTGGGGAATTTTTCACAAGTCCAGGCCCAGACCCTATACCAGACCAATTAAATTAGACCTCTTGGGCTGTTTTCTAAGGCTCCCAGTGTATCCCAATGTTGAGAATTATTGACCTAAATGATAAATCATCCAAAGAGTTCTATCCTTGATCCTGACATATAGGAAGTGCTCAACAAATATTTATCAAAGTAAATTCATCTTACTTTAATGCTTCACGCTGTTCACAGGATTCATTCTAACCAGATATTGAAACAAATAAAAAAATGGGATTGCCTGCTTATATTTCCCCTATGATTATTAAGAGCTTGTGTTGATAAACTTCTGTTATTCTCTTTTGGAGGATAAGATTAGGACCTGACTTATTGGAATTAGCCTTTAAACCAATGTACAGATCTTTCATTATTACTTGCTTTCACTTTTATAGAATGTTACAATTTATAATTCACTTTTATTGATAGTTTTGAATTCCATCCATGATTCTGATGCTTGTTTTTTGTCTTTGGACTTGTTACAAATGAGACTATTCTATAAGATACCTATTTTTTTCCTTTTTATAGAATTAACTAGAGGTCTGGTGCATGAAAATTCATGCACTGGACAAGGGGAGAGGATGGGTCCTTCAGCCCAGCCTGCCCCCTCTCACAGTCCGGGAGCCCTCAGGGGCAGGAGGTGACCCGGTAATCAGGGGAAGTCAATGCCCCCCTCACACCTCTGCTGCTGCCACAGCTGGTTACCAGAGCCTTGGGTGGCCCTGGGTGGCTGGGCAGCTGATAGCCTGTGCCTCGAGCCAGCCCTGGGTGGCTGGAGGAGCTGAGGGGACTGGGGGGTTCTGAAGGCAGGTGCCTGGGGTGGGCCCGACCTTGCTGTGTGCCGGCTACCCAGGCAGGGCTGAGGGGACTAGATGCCACCATCTTTGAGTGTGGCAGTCAATTACCATATTTCCTCCTTATTTTCTGTGGGCACTGCCATTTTGCAATGGCATGAGGGTCAAATTGCATATTCCCTCTTTATTAGATAGGATTGGGGTACACTGGTTGACAAATTTTACAGGTTTCAGGTGACCAAGTCTACAACACATAATCTGTACATGATATTGTGTGTTCACCACTCCAAGTCAAGTCTCCATTCATTACCATTTACCCCCTCTTTACCCCCTCTACCCTTCAAAGAAATGTACCTGAGAAGTTTTCTAAACAAAATGATTCAAAATTATCCCCAATTTAAAATTTTAACTATGATCCAGTGAGGAATTAAGGCAATTCCCAATTCTTTTAAGTGACTTCCGAAATGTGACCCAAGAACCCCTGCTTCATAATCTTAAGGACCAGGCAGCTGAGTGTGTGATGAATGTGTGATTTGTTCCATACAAGATTAGTCAGGGATTCTTTTAACTTTAATATGTGGGTGCAAGTGTGATTTTTTTTCCTTTCACAGTATCTTCCTCTGAAGGCAAAAAAAAAGTAACTAAGAAATGTTAACTGTAAGTTGTCTGATTAGCTGTCTCAGATAAAGAGAGCACACTTACATTAATTTCTATACATGAGAAATAGGTAGTAAGCCAAGTCATTAATTAAAGTCATGGTCACTTTTTTTTTGTAGAATATAATCACACTTTCAGTTTTAACACAGAACTTCATTTAATAAAGTCATTGCTGCTTATCAATAGGACATGCTGTTCTCAATTTCATGCACATACAAAAAATTTGGTCAATCTGAGCAAAAGGCACCCTGCCTCAGGCAGCACCTTCCTAGATGAAACAACTTCTGGTCTGCTTAAACCAGCAAATGTTCTTTTTGTTGACAGTCCTACAACATCAGAACACAAATACAGGTTTTCTGGAAGCATTTCCTTTTTTCTCCCAGGCTCAGGTTACCTGCAATACACACTGGGACACTCCAACAGAGTTGGTTACAAAGGCATTTTGAGTATCATTTTCCCTTTACTTTCATTAAAACAATAATTAATAAACTACAGGCAAACATTTTAAAAAATATATATTTTATTGATATTTTACAGAGAGGAAAAG